>CM060733.1:43871242-43932349 GCA_030704615.1 Takakia lepidozioides | reverse complement strand
ACTGTTCATCAACCGGCTAGCATAGTACACAGGTGAATCTATATTCCCTGTAACATTCTGGGCTCACACCGCCCCAACGCTTCTCCTGATGCATCGCAGTGACATAAATACTACATGCCAGTGAGGGTTGATCAGCACAGTGTAGTTTTGTTTTGTGTTACTGACAGGTAAGTTCCTCAAACGCCTGTGACATTCAGCTGTCCATGCAAACACTGCATCTTTCTTCAGAAGCTTGCTCAATGGTGCTGCTATTTGTGCATACCTTTTGACAATCTTCTGTAATAACTGGTTTGCCCAAGGAATCTCCTTAAACTCTTAACATTCACTGGTGGTGGAGAGGCTTAATGGACTCTGTCTTCCTGGGATCCACAAGGAGTCCCTTCTTACACACAATGTGTCCCAGAAGCACCCCTTATTCACACAGAAAGTACACTTCTCTGGGTCAAGCCCAGACCTCTCATCCTCATCTGGCCAGCATAACTCCAATTTATTCAAGTGTCATTTTAGAGCTTACACACTGAATCATCCAAAAACACCTGCATGAACTCTTACTCTTGAAAAGATTCACTTATCACTCTCTGAGGTCGCTGGTGCATTACAAAGCCCAAGGGCATGACTTTTGTATGCATAAGCCCCCCAGTCTGTGATGAAAGCTGTTTTCCCTTCCCTTGGTCTTCTTCCTGCCACTTGCACTTGATTATAGACCACTCCACTGAAGCCATCCATGAATGAGTACATCTCATGCCTGCCACAGTGTCAATACTGCTTCTGTGAATGCAAGGGAAAGGATCTTTCTTCGTACAAGCATTCAGCTTCTTATAGTTCACACATACTCTTAGTTTGCCATCTTCTTGGAACTATAACAATGGGTGACAACCAAGTTGTATACTCTATTGGGTATTATCTTAGCCTCAGCCTCATCACCAACTTCTATCTTTAATTCTTCTCCACCTTCTGTGCGTCGTTGGGATTCATTCTATACCGCCCTGCTTGATTGGTACTGACCCTGGTTCCAGTTCAATTTTATGCTGACAGACTTCAGGTGGTATCCCTTTTAGATCCTCATAGCTCCAAGCAAATACATCTTTGTATTTGATGAACAAGCTTTTTGCTTCTTCGAAGAATTCCGCTCCAAATCAGCTCCTACTTTCACCATCCTCGGTTCCTCCTGAGTTCCCACATTTACTTCTCTCACTGCTCATCAGCTGTGATTGTCCAACGGTCACCACTTCATCCTGTAGCTCACAGTGGCTGGTTCTCTCTAGGATTTCTATTTCTCCTTCTCTTTCTTCATAGAAATGTGATGGGTAAATGCTGTTTTCTTCTTCTTATTTGTGTTGCTGTCACTCAACCACAGCAATACCTCTCAAACAACTTAGGCTTTCCAGCCGCATCTTCTGCAACCTGCTCCCATTCTGGGTGTGCAGCAAATAGGTAGCTTCCTGCTCCTCATCCAGTCCTCCCCCTTCCAGTCATACTCTCTGACTCCTCGAGGTCTTCTTGTAGCAGGTAATCTCTATTTCTTTGTGGTAATTTGTATCTCGTGCATCCCATTATTCACAGTTAGTAACTGAGAATTCCAGTCATGGAATACCCTTGCCTGTTTCAGCCACGGACGTCCCAATAATAAGGAGTAAGCCTCCATGACTTCATCCATTTTTAATACAGTACTGTGATCATAAAGATCATTTTCTGTATCTGTATCTTAACTCCTCTTATTAATCCCAATGGCTGTACACTTCTTTGATCTGCCATTGGTACTGTAAATGGGGCTGGTTTCATGTTACTTAGACCAAGCTTCTTCCTTAATTGGTCTGTCATGATATTTACTCCAGAACCACCATCTATCAGTACATCAGTTAGTTCTCTGTCTTCCAATTCTCATTGGATTACTGGCATAGAATCATCAAAGTCCATGACTGGTTCTCGCCCTTCCGGCTTCACATTATAAACTGGTCACCCTGCTGTTCAGGTCTGTGTTTCCCTGTCTCTTGGGCAATTCGATTGATTGCCTGAACACAGCCTGTTCCTACAATAGGTGCCACAGCTAATAGCTGTCCAATGGTAATTTCTTCTGCTTTGGTCTGACATATTACTTCAGCCAAGTCTCTTCATTACTTTGCATGTCTGCATCTTCTTTTTTCTGTCTCTCACCACTCCCCTCTTTTTCTCCATCCGAATCAGAGGAATCTGCCACAGGAATATCCGTACTCTTTTGCATTTCCCTTATAGTATCTGCCACTTCCTTGTGCAGTTCCTTCTCATCCTTTCCAAGTCTCTTCATCTTCAGGCATATCATTGCCACTTCCAGCTCATCTCTTCTTCCTCTTCTACTGAGGTATTAGTTTGGCTTTACTTCTTGTTACTATCATTGTACTTACTTTCTGGTACAACACATGGCCTAACCATGTGAGCTGCCACCACTGGGCCCTCATTCACAGGGCTCTCATCTCATTCTGGTGTCTTATCCAGAATGAACAGGCTGCCTTGCGATTCCTGGCTGATTACAATAGTAACATAGCTCTTCACCATTGGGTCCTCGCCCTGGTCTGGTCTTGGATTATTTCTATAATCCTGATTCCCGGGCTGGTAATTCCCCTTGGATTACCCTGATAGTTGCCTCTGGAATTTCCTTGGTAATTCCCTCTTGAATTACCTCTCCCTTCCATGCCATTGTTATAACCACCAGACCTACCATAGTGGTCCTGATCATTGCTTCTTCTTGGCTGGGGCTGCACCTGATGCACCCTCACTTGCCTAGGTTCTCTTGCAGCTGTCCTTCTGTTGTAGTAACAATTCTCAGTAGAATGGTTATCCATTTTACAGATAGTACAGTGTTTCTTCCTTCCTTCATGGGCATTCTGTTGGTATGGCCTTCATTCTGGCACTTTGCACACACATACACCCTTCCTCCAATGTGTTGCAGCCTCTGTGGCATACTTCTTCAAGATTTCTTCCAATCTTTTCTCATAGTTATCCCTCTTCAACTTTTCCTTTCTCTTACTCTTTCTTTTTAGTTCTTGCTCTTCTTCTTCTTCATCTGACTCATCTTCAGAGTCCTCATCTTCCTTTTTCTCTCTCCTGAGCATTCCCAATTGCTCAATTCTGTTTGCAGTTTCAAATGCCTCCTCCACTGTATTATGGGGTAACATATCCACTTTTCTTCTGCAACTCTGGTCTTAGTCCACTCACAAACCAAGTCTTCTGTAAACCGGGTGCTGGTACTGCAGCCAGCTTTTTCATCATCAATTCCATCTTCTCCATATACTCTTCAACACAGTTTCATGCTTCTTCTGCTTCAGCTGTTGTAAACTTCCATACACTTCATCCTCAGTTTTACTTGTCCTGAACCTATTTCGAAATGCTGTATTCAAGCCATTCCAGGTTAGGAAATGATTATCAGGGAATCTTGCATACCATTCACTTGCTTTCTTGATAAGTGAACAAGAAACAGTCTCATCTTGGCATCATCGCCATTCTCATTGTTCACTATACACATGTGCTCAAATTGGCTAATGTGTACATCGGGATCCCCTTTTCCTGAATATATTGGAAGGGTGGTTTTGCCCGTGTTGGTTGTAACGCCATCTGTGGCCCTACCTTCTGCCCACTGACAGGTGCTGGCACCCTTGCTGGTGCTGGTCCTTCTGGACCTGTTGTTTTTGTGGTGGATCTTCCACCAAGTGTGCCCTTGAGCACCCCTGCTTCTGGCCCCACGATATTCACAGTATTCCCAGCTTCAGTTGCACTACTACCACCCACACTCCCTGTCCCCCAGAGCCAGATCCAGGCAGCCCGCCTGATCCCCCTGAGCCGACACCTTCGTTGGCCTGTGATCCAAGTGCTCCACTTGATCCAGGTCCAACGGGTTGGGATGTCCTGGTTGTAGTCTCAACTCAGCTGTTGGGTCTACTTCTTCATATTCTTCCTCTTCCAATTTCTTCTCTCTGTTTTCATCCCTCCAAGTTCTGCCCTTGGGTTTCTTCTTCACTCATGTAACTCAACTGTAATGGTGTTGGAGAGTCTGAACTCTCCGTTGGCTCTGCACATCCTCATCTCCTTCTTCATCTTCTTCTGCTTCAGAAACTGGAGTTCCTGCTTTTGGTGTTCCATGCCAACTCTTATCAAATTTTTCTGTCAAGTCTTTTATCCAAGGATGTACCTCAGATCTTTTCACCTCGTGATTGATCTTCTTCCTGTACCAATTCCCTTAATCTTTCTTGCAAGAAACAGAAGGAGTGGCATCCAACTCTAGTTCTTCCGGTATAGGTGATGCACTTTTTGATCTTGATGGTGTGAGAGGTCCAGATGATTCCCCTATGTCTATTCCTCTCTCCCAAAGATATGGATAATTAGCTTTCAGATAGCTTTCTCTTTTTGATGAATATCTTTGTCGTCTAGCTTCTCTTTCATCACTCATGTCCCTGTCTTTTCATTTCTTTCTTTTAATGTGGCAATAACCAAAACTCTCTTCTGTAATATCTCTCGTATATGCCTGGATTTCTTTCAAGCTTCAATGCACCCTTGCTATACTTGAAGTCTCCGTTACCATATAACCATATGGCAAACAGTCTGAAAAGCTGTTCTTGGTGTGAGTTTGATCCACAAAATATCCTTTGGAATCCAATTCTTTACCAGTACAAGCTCTTCATGCATATGAGTATAAACATTCACCTTTCTTTCTTCCCAGCCTTCAAACTCTACTCGTTTAATGGATAGCAACGCTATCACATAAACTAATGTTGGTAACCAACGTGCTCTTCCTCTACAGGCTACCTGATAAATCTTTATCACTCCTTTCTTTCCCAGACCCCATTCTGGATCAGCATCATGCACTCGTTTAAGAATATTTTCTTTACATCCGTCTGGCAATTCCAAGAACCTTTGAAAGAATTGTTTGGACAATCTTTCTTCCTTCGTTCCACAGGGAATTTGATTCACTTCAAACTCTTTAATGGTCCAACCACCATGATCCCACCAGATGCCTGTCACATCTGGTTGTTCATGTCCCAGGTCCCCAGTATGGTCGCCAAATGTCGCGCGGCTTTTACTCACCCATCCCTTCGCTATCCGAGGCGGAAACTCCAAGATAGAAGAGTTGGAAATCTCTAAGTACTCAGCCCGCGCAGAACAATCAGTCATGACCTACAGCTAGTGTATCATGGGGTGTTTCCTATTTGTTTCCTTTTCCGCATTCATCTTAGCTACCTTACCATTGATAATTAAGTATCAGTTTGCTTCATCAATTTATCGGTTTCCTTAACTCCTCCATTCAATCCACAGCTTCACTCAGATCTCTCTACACAGTGTGATTGTATCGTATAAGTATCAGATTATGATTTTCAGGTATCAGGCCGAAGCCATTATGTCTCTAATCTGCTCTCTACAATATCACTCTAGCTTGCTTTGCATATAACAAGCATCTACTAATCCTCTTTCTCCTTCATCGTGCTCTCCGATCTCCGCTCCCGCCTGTCTCCGAAGTCCTCCCCGAATAATGATCCCAAACCCTATTCCCCGTTCTTCCCTTTATCCTCCTATCCGCGGTTCTAACCGTTTCCCTCTCTAACCGTCGTATGTGAACTAACATGTTCCCTTCACTGGTGTTGTTCCCCACAGTCGTTCCCTGTCCTACTCTTCGTTCCCTATTATCGTGACAGCTGTGTCAAGCGGTGACTGGCTGTGTTGGCTGTGTCGGGCTGTGACTGGCTGTGTGGCTGTGCCGGGCTGTGACTGGCTGTGTGGGCTGTGTCTGCTGTGACGACTGTGACGGGCTGTGTGGGCTGTGTGGGCTGTGACGACTGTGACGGCTGTGTGGGCTGTGACGACTGTGACGGGCTGTGTTGGCTGTGTGGGCTGTGACGGCTGTGTCGGCTGTGTGGGCTGTGACGACTGTGACGGGCTGTGTTGGCTGTGTGGGTTGTGACGACTGTGACGGGCTGTGTTGGCTGTGTGGGCTGTGACTGCTGTGTCGGCTGTGTGGGCTATGTAACCCCCTCTACAGTGCGCTGCTGTCACCCCTAAGGTTCCTGTTTGTCTCAGTCTGTGCAAAAATTAAGGGTACCCTACAGATCCCGTATAAGTGTCTAAGTCCCCTACAGTCCTCTAACAAACCATCGTCACTCGGTGTGGGTTTCCCTCAGGTCCTTCATGATCAGAGTTCACACAATCCTCATCCACGCCGCAGCGGAAGAGAAGACATGGATGGGGAGACTGTATTGTTTTCACCCGTGGTTCTACTTCTACACGACATCCTCTCCCTGGTACACTGCACCAGCCATGTTACCATGTTGTCTTCAGTGATGCAACCAGCCCTACGTCAGTGATGACCACTGCCCTTGTGGGCAGTTCCCTTGGTCAGCAACAAGTGGAATCCCCTTTGTAATAAGATCACGATTTGGAAGGAGGCAACTCAGATCTGCCATGAGTTGCAGGCCCACCAGTTTGGCCCTTCATGGGTTCATGCTTTCTTTATCTTACCGCCCCAATCATCCATTCCTCTCCATCCCCTCTTGCTGGTCAGCTCTCTCCCTTATGTCCTTTTCTCTCTCCCTCTCTCTTTCTTTCAGGGTGAGTAGGTTCCTCACTCTTTCCACTGTAGCATGTCTATGATGCAATGCAATGCGCATTCAGCCAAGCATCCAGTGCACCCAGCATTGAAATCAACCTTGGTCACACAAGATATAATCAACCCTTTATCAGTCCCTCTCTTGCCAATGACAGATGCTTCACACCCCACTTTTCCCAGTGTAGCCATTTGCCCAAGACAGCTCTCAACCCTTCTACAGGTCTCAATTTACACACCCTGACAGCTCTCTTTTTCCCATCAACTGTGAACCTCAGTGGTTCACATGCTGAGAGCACCCTGAGAATCAGATCCAAACCCAAACAGATGTTGTTTTTCTGCCCCATCCACATCATCCCTTCTTGTTGTTTCCAAACAGTTCTATCTAACTCTCACTAGTTTCCTCTACCTACTAAGCTAGTTCCACATTGACTGCAATGTGTCAACATCCCAGGCTAGATTGTTTGTACAAGCTCATGACGCTGAAACAAAGAACAAGAATACAACAGCAGCAACCATTCTGTCCCAGCAACGAATCAACCCTGTTCCATTCATTTTTCCTACTGTACAATGTAACAGCAGGTGCATCCATCTCCAGTCCATCCTGGTTTGAAGTCCAGTGTCTTCATTCCATTTCCAAAGCTCTTTCTCTTCCTCACATGTCAGTGTCTCTTACTACATACAAGAGACAGTCCAAACTTCACAAGCGATTTCTAAGTCACCAAAAAGAGGAGGCCACTCTTCAAACTTATCTGTCTTATACTCATTGAAGCGGTGGGTCTGCCTGTCAAGAAGGCACCTTGTCCTCTCCCTCGTCAGCCATTTCCGACGTTTCTTCTTATCGTGATTCCAGTCCTCATTAAGGCATGACGGCTCTGCTTCAGCTGCTGGCACATCCTTGTGCCTGCCAACCTCTACCCTATCCTTCTACATGTGCATTTCTTCCCTATGAAGTGATCTGGTCCTACAGCCTTTAAGACAGAGAGCAGATACAAAACTTAATTATAGATAGCTTAAGCACCATACACACCAGAAGGCGGCACCGCTTCCTCTTGCACAGAATGCCAAGCCAGATCCCTTAACGTCGCTCTTTAAGGCAAGCTGATTCCCTTCAAAGTGATCTGGTCCTAAAGCTCAAAAATAGACAGCAGCTACAAGATTTGATCACAGACAACCTGAGGCGCTATACACACCAGCCTGCATTTCTCATCCCCCAACACCTGCTGAGCCGCTCCATCTCCTCATTAATGTGCTCATCAAGACAATGGCGACAGTAGTGGTGCACCGCCCTTATCTCAAACCTGATCCCTCAGGTTTGATCATTGCTTACGAAGAAGGCGGCACCGCTTCTTCTTGCACAGAAAGCCAAGCAGGAGCTCTTAACATTTCTCTTAAAAGCAAGCTGATACCCTTTGTGTAGGTGGAACTTTCTCAGATATCCTGTGCTGCCAACACCACTGCAGCAGCTGCGAAAAGATACACGCACTCTTCCCCTTCGAATTTCACATCCTGCTTCTAGGGTTCAACATCATGGATGAAAATCATTCATCCTAGGGATGAAAAAGGTGCATGTCATAACTTAGCCATATTTTGTTCTTGGCAGATCAATAGCATAGTCTTTCCATGGAATTACCTCAAGTTATGGACAATTCCTCCCCTTCATTAGCACGAAGGGCACTCCCTTTGTAGAAGTGCCGAAACCTGATGCCAAACAAAAACTTGAATTTTTACCCCCTGCACTCACACTACAAACCAGCCACAGGAATAGATGATCAATTACCAGATGCAAGTCTATTTGCAGTGGAGGTGCAGGGAAGTGCAGATGACTGGTTAGATTGGCAGTGGCCAATCAGATACTACCTTGCTCATGGTCAGTGCCCACCTAGTTATGGTAAGGAGCAGAGGAAGATAATCGCTATCAAATCTTTACCTTATACTATGGTAGGAAGCAGAATGTATAAGCTAGGACCTGATGGAGTACTAAAACGATGCTTGTACCACCATGAAGTAAATAAAGTTATGGAGGAAGTTCATAAAGGAGTGGCTGGAGGTCATTTTGGAGAAGAGACTACTAGTAGGAAGATACTACTCGTAGGTTACTGGTGGCCTACTTTGTTCAAAGATGTACACGAGTATTGTCAGAGTTGTGATGAATGTCAGAGGCTAGGACCTTTGCAGAGATCTGGAAGGATGGCCTTGCATCCTACAATGCCTACGGAACCATTTCAGAAATGGGGACTAGACTTTGTTGGACCAATTAACCCACCAGCCAAGAATACACAAAACAGGTACATAATTACAGCCACTGATTATACTACGAAGTGGGTGGAAGCTAAAGCTTTGAGGGACAACACAGCCAAGTCCACAGCAAGGTTCCTGTATGAGAACATACTTACACGATTTGGCTGTCCCTTAGAATTTATCAGTGATCAGGGAAGTCACTTCATGAATGAGACCATTGAGTTGTTGACTAAAGAGTTCATGATTGTGCATAGAAAGAGTACAACATATTACCCACAGGGTAATGGGCAGGCAGAGGCTACCAACAAAATACTATGTACTATCTTGGCTAAGATAGTCAATGCAAACAGAACGGATTGGGATACAAAGCTGCTAACAGCTTTGTGGTCATACAGGACTGCATATAAAGTCACCACTAAGTATACACCATTCCAATTAGTTTATGGTATGGAAGCCCTACTTCCAGTGGAATTCCTGTTACCTACCATGAGAACGGAATGGGGAAAGAGAATGGAATTGCAAGATTCCATTAAGGTCAGGAAACATGAATTATACCATGTGGAAGAAGTACGTGCTGATGCAGCTGATAATATGACCAGAATACAGATGAAGAGAAAGGAACAGTTTGATGAAGGCAAGTTAAAGACTTTTAAGATGGGGGATTTGGTTCTATGGTTGCAGAAGAAAGGAAAGATTAAAGCTTCTAAGCTTAAATCACCATGGAAAGGACCTTATGTCATACAAAAGATGTATGATAACAACACCGCCATGTTACAAACCATTAACAAAGAAATGCTGGGAAGAGTCAATGTCAATAAGTTAAAGGGATACAGTGGTATCCATGACAAACCCTTGCAGCATGATTTGCATGTTGAAACGCAAGAGCAATCACGGGCTGTACCAGTGTTACCAACGGAGTATGGAGCACTTGTCGCTAGGCCAAGCATATATGACCTGGGCGGGCGGACAAGGCGAAGCACAGCCTATCACAGCCCATCAAGGCGAAACACAGCCTATCACAGCCCATCAAGGCGAAGCACAGCCTATCACAGCCCATCAAGGCGAAACACAGCCTATCACAGCCCATCAAGGCGAAACACAGCCTATCACAGCCCATCAAGGCGAAGCACAGCCTATCACAGCCCACCAAGGCAAAACACAGCCTATCACAGCCCATCACAACGTGACACAGCCTATCACAACCCAGCACGACACAACACAGCCTATCAAAGCCTACCACCGCGTGTCACAGCCTATCACAGCTTACCACAGTGCATCACAGCCTATCACAGCGTACCACAATATGACACAGCCTGTCACAGCTCAACACAGCCCACTTGGGTTACACGATCCATAGAATCAGTGACAGGTGGACACACAATAACTTCAGGAAAATGGCTGACGGAAGAAAAGACGGAAACCAGTTTAAAAATAGACACGTGGAAGTCAGGGCGCGACACACAGCTGAGAAGGAAGTGCAAAAATAGGTGTCATAAAGAAAGAGGACAAGAACGGCCGTCAAAATGGATGAAAGGCGGGCCCATTAATGAATACGGAAAAAGGGGAATGGAACAAACGGCAAGTACAGAAAAGCGAAATTCTTGTCACATGTGTGATCCTAGTGGACTATCCAGCAGGGAAAGTCCACTAAAGAAAATAAAATCTAAAATCCAGTCACAGCGGATACAGCCAATAGAAAGCCAGAGAAAGGAACAAGAAAATGGAGGGAAATTGAGCGCAAGAGGCGACGTCGTTCTGAGTAACGGGCGTCTCGACGGGACAGACCATCAATGCTATAGCTTGGAAACTATGGAGGAACTAACAGACTATACGCTCGCAATATTACTTACGCAGTGGCATAGACACGAAAGAACAGAGCGGAGCTTTTCTCTTGAACGATGCTTGCAAGCTCCACAGGCTTACAAGAAATTACCCATAGCTTTTTGTGGCAACCATACGTTTATGCTTTGTGCACTATAGGCATTTCTGCAGTTGTTACAGCCAAAACAGTTATGTGAGTCTAAAATGAAGAGAGTGAGAGGAATGGAGGAAATCAGGGTGAAGAGCACCACAATTCTGCAGAAACAAACGATTGCTACCCCACAGGCGATACAGATATTGGAGGAGCTGAGATTGCAGGGATTGCAAAGCATAGATTGGACATTACACCATAGACAGTACATGTTACAATTTTTGCAGAACTTTGAGCCAAGGATAGGAACAACAACGGTGAAGGGAGTTGAATTAGTGATTACTCCCCTATACCTCCAGCAATTGTTTCGATTGCCAGCAGGTCAGGTGCATGTGGAGGAACACAGGGCAAGACTGCAAATAGGGGACTTATTCCAAGAAGGGAGTTTCTTTAAAACTCAGGGTTATGCTTGTACCAAGGTTGTGTACCCAGGGCTAAAGGAGGTAGGTTAGGTATTGAACGTTCTGATTGCCATGAAATAGAACCAACAGTATTTGAGCAGATCCTTCACGGAGGAAATACTCAAAGCCCTGAAGGGACAAGAGGTACAATGTGCGGACATAATATACAACGCACTGGTGGAGGAGATGAAAAGATTACAAGGTACTACCGCAAAGTCTCCTATCATAGTGTCTGGCCCAATCATTGCTCAAATAATTCTTGATTCTGGCATACTTGATGCGCAAGAAAGAAAGGAGATGGGAGTGTTTGAGCCATAAACCACTGCAATGGAAGAGCAAGGCTCTTCACACAGTGAGGGTGGACTAGCAGGGCAACCCGAGACTAAGAGGCAGAGACGGGGAAAGATTGTAGTGGCGGATCCACTGGCTTCACGGATTCCGCATGATAATGTTTCCCAAGCTCATGTGCAGGAAGGGGCACAGCAGCACAGAGAAATGCTATTACTGGAAGCAGGACCTTCAGAGAGGGAGGAGGAAGTTACTTCAGTATTACAACCATCACAGCCAGCTGATCGGCTTGTCACAAGGTCACAAGTTGTCCATGCAGCTCAACCAGAAATAATTGATTTGGAAAAAGAAGGGTTAGATATTCCAACTACAGAACAGATAGTGGCAGAAATGGAGAAGGGGGACCTTCTCTATGAATATTCTGGTCTGGTCAAGGAGACAGAGATTCCAGAGGTGCAACAGTTGCCCAAGGGAAATCCTGAGGTTCATATAATATGCACACCTGTGTCGGAGGTACCACAGGCAGAAGGTCATGACACTGTAGCACCGGTGATAGATGAAGTGGTTCAGGAAGAAAATCCGGTGGGACAATGGCCTGAGTGGTTCGTGAGACATCACACTATTGAGGATCAGGAGGAACAGCAGCAACCTCACCATGATGACCCTCAACAGGCAATGCTGATGAGTTCCATAGGCAGGACACTTAATTTGTTGGGGACTTATGTCAAATCCCATGTTCCAACTACCCAATTGACAGCCTTGAGAGAGGAACTCAGGAAGGAGTTTGAAGCTCGACTAGCCACTGAATGTGCAAACAAGGTCGATGAAGAGCTCACTCTCAAGATGCAGCAAGACTTGGAGAATACAGAAGCGGCTTTGCAACTGGCCAAGGAACAATTAATTGAGGCAGGCCTCGCGCAAGACCAGTTGCACGAAGCACATAAGCAACAGCTATACCAAATGCAGGTGCAGCATGAAAGCAAGTTGCAAGAAGTGAATGCACTACATACGGAGTTGCAGACAGTGCATGACAGGATGGCGATACAATGTGCTACATTCACAACTATGCTTGACCAATCTACAAAAGAAATAAACAGTCAAGCGGAAAAATGTACGAAGGCAGAAGAAGAGAATGTTGAGCAAATGAAACTCATTGTCGATATGAAGAACACAATATGTCGCAATGAGGATACTTTCAAGCGATACAGGCAGGTTGAAGCTGATCAAGAGAAGCACATCGTGGAGTTGCAACAAACGCTCGTGGCCAATAGAAATGAAATCACGGTCACTAACAAGGCTTGGAAGGAAGCTAATAATCTACTTGCTGCCTATGCGAATCTGGTTGAACCTCATGCGAAGCGCATGGAGGCTTTACAACAGCAGTTAGAAGTGTACAAGCTAAGAGAGGAGCAAACTCTCAGGGGAACCACAAGCAACTTGGTGGATAACAGCCTTATGCAGGTCTGGTTAGCACAAAGGCCAGTAGAGGGCAAAGCACCACGAAAGCTCACCCAAAGCGAGATGAATGAGCTCAGACTACAAGTGCAGAACATTGCCACAATTACTATAGACAATGTCTATAGTAGGATAGCAGAGTTACAGGAGGATATAGACGGATTGCATACTCAAGTGGAGGACCTGACTTCAAACATCGACAAAAGAGTCTATATCCCTCAGGAACAGCTAATGGCTTCTTATTTACAAGCCAGAACTTTGGCTTTTCAGTCTTCACAGGAGGTGCAGGAGATGCCAATGATACAAGAGCCAGTACCACCAACACCACAACAAGTCACTGTACCAGTAGCTGAACCTGTTATTACTACAACCACACCACAACTACCACAGCCTGAGGTATGGGGCAATGCTGCTTTTAACCCACCTAAAACTCCAGCTGCAAGGGAGTACAGTAGGGCTATGATTATGCCCTTCAACCAAATTCCCATCATGTTGGATTTGGCTTGGAAAGAATTTAGTCCTCCGCAGTCATTCACACATTACTACCAAATCATGCGCATCTGGCTGCCAATGGCAACTAGGACTAAAGTTCTTCCGAACAATCGACCAATTGAGGATCATCACTTTGCACAGTACAGGCACGAGGCAGGTACCATGTTGAGGGAATTAATTGCTTTCCAGGTTGTACATGGACTCATTTATACCAAGACCAAGGAGGTAGCAAGTATTGTCATGGGATGCGGGTTATACTACACTGCTTGTTTTCTGGTACGTTATCACATTGAGCAACAAAAGATGCAAGCGCGCTTTCTGAGTTATTCCAGTGGGGATCATTGGGTATTACCTTCGGTGCCACCTCATATGTACCTATATGACGCAAAAGTTATGATGCAAAAGGATTCTCAAATTCGTTCATGGTTTCAAGCGGCCTGGAACAATTTGTCAACACAGAAATTCGGCATTGATGATATTTTCTATAAGGGACATGTGGCATGGAAATACTTGCACGCTGCACCAGTAATTGGTACCCCACTCACCTGGACAGACAAGGAGCTCAGTGTCTACACCAATTTTGCTGTTCAGCGGTTACAACAAGTTGTAAAATATAAACTTCCAGACATGGTAGGACAGCATTGTATGCCCCAGAGGATTCCACAAAAAGTTTGAAAATTAAAACACCTGAGAGGCGATGAAGATTCTGATACAACTGTTTCTTCACCGAATTCTTTTGACATGGGAGAAGACTATGCAATTCAGATGGCAGAGAAGAAGCGACGGGGGTCCCCTATGCCTGAAAGGTTACCTCGATATCAGCCTCCAGAGGGCCTCACTTATCCAGGTAGTGATCAAACATCTCCGTCAACCAGAGACATACCTCGGGCTCGTACACACAGTCCGCCACGAAACTCTCAACGTCAGAAAGGTACTCACTCACAAAGGGTTGCTAATCGCAATCAGTAAACCGTGAGGACACGGCTTTTTAAGAGGGGAAGCGGTAATGTTAGAGGACTGTCTGGGACTTAGACACTTAATACGGGATCTATAGGGTACCCTTAATTTTGCACAGACTGAGACCAACAGGAGCCTTAGGGGTGACAGGAGCGCACTGTACAGGGGGGTTACACAGCCCGTCACAACCGACACAGCCAACACAGCCCATCACAGCAGTCACAGCCCGTCACAGTCATCACAGCAGACACAGCCAAACACAGTCGCACAGCCAGTCACAGCCCGTCACAGTTTCACACAGCCAGTCACAGCTTGACACAACTGTCACGACCATAGGGAACGGAGAGCAGGACAGGGAACGACTGTGGGGAACAACACCTGCAAAAGGAACATGTTAGTTCACGGATGACGGTTAGTGAGGGAAACGGTTAGAGCCACGGGTAGGAAGATAAAGGAGGAAGCAGGGGCTTTTTGGGGGGTTTCTTGGAGGCACTGGTGGGGAAGCAATTCTTGGTCATGCAGGAGAGGGGATCGGGCAGAGATGAAGAACGGAAGCGAAGATGGAGAGATGATGAGTAGATGTTTGTTAATGCAAAGTTGTAGTGATATTGTAGAGCAGATTAGAGACACAATGGCTTCGGCCTGACACCTGATAAATCATAATCGGATACTTATACGATACAATCACACTGTGTAGAGAGATCTGAGTGAAGCTGTGGAATGAATGGATGAGTTGATGGAATCCAATAGATTGATAAAGCAAACTGGTACTTAATTATCAATGGTAAGGTAGCTAACATGAATGCCAAAAGGGAAACAAATAGGAAACACCCCCATGATACACTAGCTGTAGGTCATGACTGATTGTTCTGCGCGGGCTGAGTACTTAGAGATTTCCAACTCTTCTATCTTGGAGTTTCCGCCTCGAATAGCGAAGGGATGGGTGAGTAAAAGCCGCGCGACACGTACCCTAAATCTCATGCTAATCTTGGCTTAACATGCTATTCGAGGCATGTACCCCAAAAACGGAGATCTTTTTGGCTGGGACTTATGCCGCCTGAAGGGCGTGGCTCTCCTGAGAGAGACCTCACATCCAGACCGCGGCGGAAGTTGAAAGCTCTGTACTACGGACGACGGCCAATCTCTCGCATGGCCAAACTGAAGCTCCAGCAGGAGATTCCAGTGTCTTGCTCACAACCCGCGCCAACTGAAGCCGAGTACTCTCAGGCAAGCCACTTCTGCTTTGGGTTTGTTCGATTTCTTTTTTGCTTTCGCTTTGTTACCTCGCTTTGTTTTTGCATCTTCATCCTGGCTTCGCTGGATGAGTGAACTTTAGATAGTTGAGTGAACCTTAGATTGTTTGCAATGCGTGTGCAAATCCGGCAGCTCTGGAGAAGGCTGCTTGTGCATGTCATTCTCAGGCAATGGTTGCATTTGTTTTCATTGTTGTTGCATGGCTCTCCATACTTCCTAAACTTGTTATGTTTTCATTTTTGCTACACGATTGTTGCTATGGTGGTTGCGCTGCTCGTTGCGATGCTGGTTTTTGCACCGATGTTGGTTTTCACGATTTTTGTCAATGACAGAGTGACGACGAGCCCGGCACGCTGGTGGTATCATTGACAGCTCCAACTCATCGCATGTTTGAATTGCCCAACTTGGGGCGAGAGGGCAAACTTAAACCTTTTGTTGGTGGACGGGAGGACTTGCAACGAGAGTACGACAGAATAGGCATTGGGGAGGTTGGTGCAGGCGGCATGGCAGGTGAAGGCGTGAGGACATGAGGACAGCAGATCCGGCAATGGAGGTTGTTCATGCACATGCAGTAGGGCCCGCCCACGCAAAGAAAAAGAAGAAAACTAAGCACATGCAATCCCCGGCGAGAGAGCCGTCACGGGCTGCGGAGGGGGGAGTGAGCAGTGCGCGCGAGGGTGTCAGTTCGCCTCAATCAAAGGTGGTCGTCCTGGAGGGCTCCCCTGCTGCTAGCCCTAGTAAGAAACAGAAAGCCCGTGAGAGGGAAAAAGAACAAACGAGACAGAATGCTAGCCAGGAGGAAAGAGAAAAGGCAGCTGAAGAGGCCAGGGGTGCCCAAATGACAGATGCCAATGTAAGCGAGGGACGCACAGAGACGGTGGATCCCTCCAAGACACCACAGAGAGGCAGTAACACACGGGTTAGACCATCGCGGGCAAGAGCAGCCCCTGCAATTACCCATACGGTGGAGAGTGGAGGAGAGGAAAGAACACCAGAAAGAGCACGGATTGTGCAAGTTCGAGGTGAAGCCAGGGAGAGGGCAGTAGAGACAGGGAGAGTGCTGGAGGTGGTTTCGCAGGTGGCTGACCCTGTTGAGGAGGACAACATGGAGCTTTCTGACCAGGATGACATCCTCCCGGACATCCCCAGGCCCCAAACCCGGAGCATACAGGCTGGATTTGGCGGTCCTGGTGGGCTGCCAGAAAACCCCTCTGCAGCAGACATCATGTCTGAGGCGGATATGAAGTTGGCCGCTGCCAAGATGTTGGAGGCCACCCACAGCAACATTGGCAGGGTGCTGGGGGGCATGGTGTACCCGGCCAAGCTTCGAATTCCCCTTTGCCGCTTGGTGTCATTGCAAGTGGTGAGACCTGCCCTCCCAGGCGATATCGACAAGCTGAAATTCTCTTTCCGGGATGGATATCGAATGGGGTCTGCCGCGTTTTACGTTTCCATTGAGAACGACCACGGAGCTTCCCGTGCCCACACTTCCGATGAGGTGGACAAATGGGGTCCCCATTGGCAAACGCGAAATGAGGAGTTCGAGAGATCGATTGCTAGTGATCCTCTTTTCCAGCACTTGTCTGGTAAGATGTTCTACGTGTGGGACGGCAATCATCGCCTCCTGGCATGGATGGAGCACATTGCCCAAGCCCACCCCAACGACCTCGATTGGCATTTCGCAGTGGATTGTGTTGTGCTGAAGGTTGCGGGGCCCAAAGATCGCAGTCTTCTCAAAGCTGCAATGGCCGACATCAACTCGTAAGCTACAACCCCTCTCGCTTTTGGACTTTGAATTTGGAAGTCATTTCATTGCGAATCCTCATATATGATGGAAATTCCCATTTCAGTATTGTTTGATGGAAATGTGGCACTGCAGGGTGACTGAGAATGCCTTCATTGCCACCAACTTGTCCCATATGCTCTTCCGAGTGAAGGATGTCGGGAAGCAGGGGGTGCAAGAGTTTGCCAATTCCCTCAGTGCCGACCTCCTGCGCAAGTCGGAGGCAAAGGCAGACAGAACCTGGTATAGGCTGAGCGTCGACGCCATGGTGGACTACATATTTCGGGTAAAGCTCCTGACAGTTTTGTTGAGCTAATCTGTCTCTCCTCCCCCAATAGAAGAAAAGGTCTTCACCGTGATTTCTAATCTCCTCCCCCAATAGAAGAAATTGTGTTGAGCAGGATCTCTAATCTTATGTGCGCATTCTTGACAGACAAAAATACAGCAGGATTTGGCACATGCGCGGAGGTTCTACATGGAGTCAGAGGAGAAGAATCCAACCCTCCCGGAACTCGAATCGTATGTCAAAGCTGCGGAGGTGAGGGCCCGCATAAAGTACAAGTCGCGGATGGTAAAGTACGTGGCCATAGCTGATCCCACCCTTGGTGCCGACTTTCTGGTGGAGGTGGGGAAGCACTACTCTCGCGCTCTGAAGCCCACGATGACATTGGAGGCTCCATCGTCTAGCCACATCCTGTGTGGATGCAACAGAAAAGGTGATACATTCTTAACCAAATTGTGGTGGCAACAACTCCTTTTTGTGGTGTTTGGCGCTTACGAATATGCTGGGTGGTTGGACAGACCCGGTGGCTCCAAATCTGGAATGGTTCCCAAAGTACTAGGGACATGTGGAGCTTCCCTAAACCGGACAAACTCTCTGACCCCACATTCGACATGTGGATGAACCGCATGACATGGTGGTTTCAGGTACTTCCCCACGCTTCGTTTGGGGCTTCTACTCTAGTAGGGGGTGGATTCATTGTATTTTTTCAGGAAAGCGATCTGATGGATAATCTCCACAGGTGACGACGAATGCGCAAGAGCAGCTGGACACACAAGCACATCAGTTCAAGATGGAGATATCTCCTGCAGCAGAGAGCCTACGTGACTATGTGACGAGGTACTTTCTGCTCTACAAAACCAACCTATTCTTTCGGGAGATAGCAGATGCTCGCCGGAGCCACGAGTTCACCGACCAGCCGAACGCGGACAAAGCAGCAATGCGCCTTCTGTACAGGTACATACGCGCTGTCTTTCTTTCAAGTCCTTGCATTTCAGGATGTTAGAGGCCTCATGTGGTGTTAGGGAAAATGGCGCTGAATTTCCAGTCAGGGCTCCAAAAATGGCTAAGTCCCTAGACTGGCTGGCCCTGAACTGGAAATTCGGCGCCATTTTCCAGTTCTAGGCCCTATTGTCGTTCAGGGACTTGGCCATTTTCGGGCTAAGTCCCTAGACTGGCTGGCCCTAAAGTGGAAATTCGGCGCCATTTTCCAGTTCCAGGCCCTATTGCCGTTCAGGGACTTGGCTGTGAGCACGAATTGCAAGAGCACTCGGGGGGGGGGGGGGGGGTTGAGGTGGAGAGAGCTTGCGACATGATTCTCCTCGACATTCCAGATGGGGAGCTGCTAGAGGGCCTGGATGGTGTGCCCACCTGGAACAGGTTTACTGAGGACTACTGGGAAGCCGGGTTTGGGCTGGCGGGGATGCTTCTGGATGACGGTGGATGTGTGGTTGTCCTTGCCACGAGAGGGAAGACCACAGAGAATGCGGCGGCAAGGTGGACACCGAAAAGTGTCACCCCGGTCCTCCTCAGAAAATGGTTCTACATCAGTACGCAGGGGTTGCGAACAGAGGGCCAAAGTGTAAGTTATCAATCTATTGCATTCACTTCATATTGTGGTGTATGTTAAGTAGACCCTGGAGTTGATCCCTTCTTTGTTGGGTGTGCAGACATTGGTGTTTGAGGCATATTGCTTTGTGAAGAGAGGGTCTACATTCAAATTCCGCAACGACGGTCGTCTTGTTGATGCCGTTGTGGACCCTGTAACCTACAATGTCCTCTACAACTATGTGCCCCACTCCAGTATGCCGAAGGACACAAAGACAGGCAAACTGTGGCGGTACAGCCGGACCCGGAGCCCTGCTTTCATCCAAACCCTCATGGAGACGTGCTCGGATGTCCAAGGGCGGATTCTGGACCTCACATGCGGCACGGGTAAGCCTTCACGTGCTCAGTTTGTCCCCTGGCCCGATTGCAATTGCATGCCGCAAGCTATTAACCGCCCACTTTGTTCCTCAGGTGCTTCAATGTGGGCAGGGACGTTGTCCGACAGGCATGTGTTCGCCTTCGAGCCAGATACTGCCCTCCACAACTCGGAACTTGCAGCGGCTGAATGTCTGCCGAAAGAGGAAGAGGCATCCTCGGAGGATGAGGAAAAATCCGAGAAGGAGCAGGGGGAGGAAGTTGGGATTGAGGCCGAGGAGCCCCCGGTTTACGAGTGAGTGGTGGCATTGTAAGTTGCCTCCAGATTTCGTGAGGCACCTCCCTCCGCTCTCTTATTTCATTGAAAACCCTTTGTGGTTGTGCTGGTATTGACATTCTTGAAGTGGATTTGTTCTTACTGTAGGATGCCAAGTACTGCCGGAGGGACGTCTACACCGGAGTTCATGGGCAGGAGGAACGTGCCTTTTTTTGCCAGGGGGGATTTCATGCCTAGTCCAGAAAGGAAGTACATCCTTCCTACTTATGCTGCCCGGCTTGCTTTGGTGTCCATTAGGAGGTGTTCCGAACGTAGTCGTGTACAGCAGATTTTAGACGAGGCAAGCCTCAAGAAAATGAAGATGAGGGAGGAGGCAGCAGCTATTAGAGCCCGTCGGGCTCGTAGATTTTGTCTTGGATTCTGCTGAGGAAAGTGGGGGAGAAGACGCAGAAGATTCCCAGGAGGTGAGGTGGACAGTCCCCCAAGGAGAGGACGGGATTTTTGAGAGGCATAGTGGAACTGATGCATCACAGAGCTCGGAGGACGAGGGGGATGAGGGGGATGAGGAAGAAGGTGGGGCAAGTTCCTCGGAGGGTGTAGGAGAGTAGTGCCCATTCTGGCTATGACAGTTAGAACACACTTGTATAGACGTGGCTTGCCACAAAATTTGCAATAACATGTTGCATTTCAAGTCCACTGGTGCCACATTCCAACTTCACATGACCCTATTTCCGTGCCTCCTAACCCTATTTCCGTGGACTCACAATGGTCTGCTCATGCTTTTTTTTTTTCCGCTCATGCTCATGCCGCTCATGAAATAGCAGCCCCCCATCATTGTATTTAGTGAATAATGCAGTGGCTTCTTGTAGAAATGATTCTTCGAGACCTGCACTTACTCGTATTATCTGTGGTTCTTCCACTGTTCCCAAATTCACTTGAATCAATTGAGTTTCTTCCGTTACTGTCCATCCTGCAATCTCTTGTCCGATGGTTGCAATTGTGGCAGGTACTTCACTGATTTTAATGTCTTCTTCCCTTTCTTGATAGAACCGGGCCGGGTGTTGAGGTGTGTCCATCGCTTCTTCCTCTGGATCTTCATTTCTCAAAGTATTTGGTTCTCCTTGGGTGTTCACCATGTGATATCCTACTGTTGTGGTATGCTTGACCACCAGTTGTCCAATAGGTTCCAACTGTGGATGTGCTGCGTATACTGTGGCTTCTTCTTCATCCGACAGTCCACTGGACCAATCATATTCTTCCACTATGCAAGGTCGTTCCTCTCGTGGAATGGTACCTCGTTGCTTCGTCGTGATGGTGACTTGTTCTGCTCCCTTTTTGATTGTGAGAGTTTGACTTCCCCAATCGTGGTGTGATTGGGCTTGTGTTAACCATGGTCGGCCAAGTAGTAGTGAATATCCCTCTGCCACATCCTCCATTCTGAGAATGGTTACTGATATTTTGTATATCAGTCCTGCTACTTCCATTGCAAGTCGTCTGATGATCCCCAATGGCTGCACTTTTCGTTGATCAGCCATTCGTACCGTGAATGGAGCAGGTTCCATGTGCCCCAATCCTAATGACTTCTTCATCTTTTCTGTCATGATATTCACTCCTGATCCTCCATCGATGAGTACATTCGTTACCATCTTCCGTCCAATACGTACTTGTATTACGGGTACTGCTTCGTCGTAATCTGGAGTTTGTCGTATAGTTTTGGGTTTAATCATGTAAACCTCTGGTGTTGGTTTTTGTTTTGGTGTGGGGGTCAATGCCTCGATTGCTCGAAATAAAGTTTTCTTGCAGTGTGGAGCAATTTTTAATAATTGTCCAATGGTAATTTGGGTCTTGGTCTGGCAGATTACTTCGGCCAATTCTGTTTCCGTGGTTGTATTCATGGTCTTCACCGTTGGTCTGATTTGCTTATCTGGAGTTGGCTCTCCAGAAGGTATATGGGTTCCCTCTTGCATTTGAGCTATGGTTTTACTTACTTCATGGTGTAAGCTCTTTTTCTCCTGCCATGCTACACTTTCTGGATATTGTTTCCGTTCTTCTTCAATCTCCTTATCTGGAGGTTTCTGTTTCTTGGCCTGAGTTCGGGTTACCGCAAGAGTATCCACTACAGGGTTACCACACTTACGGCTACACTTGGTCCGGCTTCCATATTTCCCACTTCTGCCTCATGCTTGATTCGCAACTGGCATTCATGTTTCCAGTGTCCCTCTTTCTTGCAATAGTGGCATCTCGTGCTTTCTTTGTTTCTGGGTTGATGTTCCCTATCCCTTGGTGGATATTCATTTTGTGGCCTCTGATAACGATTACCCATGTTGTATCGTCTTGGTTCGTCCGATCCTCCCCGTCAGATTTGGACTTGGTGTACCCCCACCTCTCGTGTGTACCCAGTCTTCTTGGCCTGTTGGTTGTAAATACAATGGCTGGTATTATGATTGTTCATATGACAAATATCACAGTATTTGTCCTTCATATGGCATTCCGTTGCCAGGTGTCCTGCAGTCCCGCATTTGTGACACCATGTTGCCTTTCGTGGCCCTTCATCTTTAAAATTCTTGATAGCCTCTGCTATCTTCTGATCTAAAGTGATTTTGTCAATCACTTCTTTCTTCTTTTGCTTGGGCTTTTCTTCATCATCAGAGTCTTCTTCTTCCAAGAGATCCTTGGAATCTTTGCTTCTGCTCTGATGGAATCCCAATTCCAACTTCTTTGCAGTTCCTACTGCTTCAGCCAAAGTGTTGACTGTAACCATGGTTACGTATTCAGGACGAAGTCCATTGATGAACCATGATTTTTGCAAATCATCCCCTGGTGCTTGAGGTAGTTTCCTGATTAGAGTCTTTATTCTCTCCAGGTAGTCGACTACCAATTCTTTCTTTTTCTGTCTTAGGTTTTGTAATCCTGTGAAGATTTCAGACGTGGATTTGTTGGATCTATATCTTTCTTGAAACGCGGCTCTCATATCCGCCCAATTCGCAAAGTGATTGGTTGGGAAAGTTGCCAACCATTCAATGCCTTTTCGGGCCATTGAACAAGGAAATAGTCGGATCTTCTCTTGGTCTGTTGCTTCATTGTAAATGGTGCACATGTTTTCAAATTGATTAAGATGGATATCTGGATCAGATTTCCCATGATATAAAGGAAATGGTGGTCTGGTTTTGCTTGCTACTAAAGCCATCGGTGTAGCTGGTGCAACTGGTGCTGCTGGTGCAATTGGTTGTCCAAACTGGGATGGTCCCGCTGCTGCTGGCTGTGGTGGTGTTGGTGTTTGTCTTCCAAACAGTGATTCAAAGCTAGGAGGTCCTTGTCCCAATGATAGTCGTCTTCCAACTGCTGTCCCTACTAAGCTTAATGAATCTTTAAAAGCTTTGAGTGCAGTTCTGGTTATCTTTTCTGGAGAAGTGCTTTCATTCTTTTTTCACCTTCTTCACTCAAATGTTCTCAAATCTTTCTTCTAATATTTCAGCAAAACCTCTATTTGGGCTTGTTACTGTAGAAGGTCCTTCAGATCTTTCTTGTGGTAACCATTCACCAAGTACATTACTGGCAACTTCTTCTGGTGTAGTGTTCCCACTTCCCACCGATCCGATTTCCTGATCTTCTGGTTTATCACTGTTTGATGTCTCACCTTGAATAATTTTCAAGTTCTGTAATTATGGGAACTCTTCTCTTAACCGAGCCTCCCTTTCTGCAGCATATTTCTCTATTCGTTCAGCTCTGTCTTGTTTAGCTTTTTCTTTAACTTCCTCATTCATTCCCACATCATATGTAGAATTCCTTTTCAGTACCCTTTAAAAAATCTGGTATGTCAGTAAAGAAAATTTATAGTGTCTCTACTTTTCTTCAAGACTCATCCTATCTTGCAAGAATACACACTTCGCACACACAAGAGGTCCTCTTGGGTGCATGGTCAGTCAAATCCTCCATGGGTCATGACACAAGGTCGAGGACAATGTGGTGAGGGCCCCTTCTTCTTCGACCTATTTCAGCCTATTTTCCCTCTCATCAGACCCAACCCTGAATTTACATATTGAATGTTGTAAGTTAGCTCGTTGGGTGGATGTGGGGTGGTTTGGAGTGGGTGACAAGTTACTGGGGATGTGTTTGCAGAGTGACTTTGACAAGTTACTCTGATGTGGCAGCGGCAAGTACCCAAACACGATAGGAAGTGAATAGAGCTTTGGGCTAAGACTTTCCGACCCCAGTCATGGGGGGACAATGGAGACAAAAAGGTGAGTGCTGTTCGCTACGAGAGAAGCAGTTGTGCATTCATAATTGTCCAGAACTACTGTTAAGTCCAAGGTTGGGGTGTTTTCTGGAAGAACTTCACGCCGTCACTGTCAGCTGCTAGCAGCAAGGCTGAGGGATGTATCCATGATCTGTACACGTGCAGGGATAGCTGAGGGACCAGGGATAGAGGACCAGATTCATGTTTAGGTTTAGGCTGAGGGATCAATAGCTAAAAGAAATCAGCTGGAGTAGATGGTCAATTGTTGCAAGGGAAACAGTAGCCGGCAGCACAATTGATAGAATGAGTGCTGCTAATGAAGGCACCTTCCTCAACACCTTTCACCTGGTTCCAAATAGGGTTGGGGTGTAAGAACAAATCTAGGCTGTCATCATCAGCTGCTAGCAGTAAGACAATGATATATGCATGATTTGTGCAGAGGTATGATAAGGGATAGATTGTGGGTCAATTCACCCAAGAGGGCGGCTTCAAGCTCCAGATTGACTCTATAGCTACAACAAACCTGCATGGGTAGATGGGTGAACTGGCAGCAGCGCGGCACCATTTATAAATCAGACATGCTAATGAAGGCATCGTATTCAACACATTTCACCTTGTTTTTCCCTCTAATCAGAATCGGCCCTAAATTTCCATGTTGAATTTTGCAAGTTAGCTGGTTGAGTGAATCTAGTTTGGAGTGACTTTGACATGATACTGCCAATGTGACAACAGGAAAGTATCAAAAAACAAGTAACAGAGATGAGGAGAAGTTGTGGAATGAATACTATTCTGCCCCAGTCAATGATGGGACAACCAAGGCAAAAAGGTGAATGCTTGTTACATTTCATAGACTAGCAGACGCATTCAGCATAGGAACTAGTTTGAGAAGCTGAGTTGGATGTTTCCTAGAATAAATCGAGGCTGTCATTGTCAGCTACTAGCAGCGAGGCAAGGATGAATGCATGATTTGTGCAGAAGCATGTGTAGCTGAAGGAGCAAAGAGAGTGTGGGTCCAGATTCATCGAAGAGGGCCAGATTTCAAGCACAAGATTACCTATGATTCCCTGTGGATCAATAGCTACAAGAAACCTGCATGGGTAGATGATCTATTCCGTGGGACTCAATCTGTCACTGAGCCTTGTAGCTTTGGGCTGCTTTTTCACTTTGGTTTTTTCATTTTGTATCATAAGCTCTTTGAGCTTTCCGCAGATGTAATGAAGTACCATTTGTTTCATTTCATTTCATTTTCATTTTGTTTTGTTTCATGACATGTCTCTCATTGTTTTCGCATTTCTAATGACTTGATTAGTTCTCTTGTATGGCATTATATGCGTATGTACTAGTCGGCTCATTACAAACACCAAAACTTCAAAGCATGAACCACTATGAGTGATTGGTCAAGTAATTTCGAGCACTTCATTTAAAGTAGTAAAGCAGTGGTTGCGCCGACTTCCCGCAATTGCCACTAGGCATGTAGCACTGCAAGTTATGTGGTCAACTACCACGTGGCGCCCCAGGCCCGTGGCCACGTAGCAGCAGTGCTGCTCGCCGTGGCGCCGCCATGTCGGTGTCCACGTCCACGTCCATGTGTCACCGCGCTCCGGTGAGTCAGTCCACTCAGCCGGAGGGAGAAGTCAAAGTCAGCCCAAAAGGTCAGACACACGGGCGACCCGCCTGGTTACGCCATGTGGTTCTTCAGCATTAATCGCAATAATCGCTGAGCAGTTGTTCGCGCGTCTGCGTCCTTTACCACTCCAATCATTGGATGTCCGACCCAACTTCCACGTCTGTTCTAACAAATCGTTTGTAACTTCTAGTCGATCTCAGTTCTTTGACTTTTACGACTCAAAATGAGTTGTTACCCCAGTGGTAAATGACACGAATGCTTCTAGTGTATATCTTCCCTGGCCAGGGCTCGTCCAAGGTGTATTGTTCAAGATGTCCATAGTGGGCGAAGGCAGTGGTGTGAGCATAGTCCGCCGAATGCAACCTGGAGGAGATTTGGCTAAATGTTGGTTAATGTTTGATCACTGCAAACGGGTGAAGGGTTGGACAACCATGGCGTGCCATGTGTACGATCCAGCGTACCAGCGTGTGCTCTCCATAGCAATTTGTGATATGCAGTCGGAGGACACTGAATCCCAGATGCTCATGTGGAATTCGCTTCTGGCCGTCATGCAGCGCAATGGAATGCAGAACACAGATTTTGCGGGCTTCATGGCTGATGCACAGGCAAATTTCAATGCAGTGCGGCGCGTGTTTGGTTCGGGGGATCCTAAGGTCCCAATGGAAAATAGGGAGCACACATGCCTCTTCCATTGGAGTCAATCTCTGGCACGTCATACAAAGCGCTGCATTCACCCTGACCTTTAGTTGGAGCACAGAAAGCTCTGCCTCAAGTACAAAAATGCCACCTCAATGGGAGAAGCTGAGAACACTTACCAAGCAATCCGGGCTTGGTGGTTCTCCTCTGGTGCTGCTACTGGTATCCACCTGAAGGAGTTGGAGGACTGGTTGGTTTTCTGGCACTTCAGGTATAGACAGTGGGGAGCTTTCATGACAACGGTAAGCCTCTTCAATCCCAGAAACATAAATTTCACTTTGCATCGTGCCTGTTCGTTTGGGGTTGTTGGATTGTCACTTGCAGAACCTCTTCCATTTCCTTTCATTCCTCACATTTGCATGCAATGCCTCCTGCAAGACATGTCCTTGGAGGACTTGGCCGACATGTCATCCTGTAATTTGGCGGAGACTGTTCACAATGCCTGGATGCAGCAGTCTACCAAAGCAGGACGTGACTTGTATGTGGCCACTGATGATGACTTGGTGCGGGCACTTACACAACAAACCAGGTACCGCAATTTTCTGATGGGACGGGGCGGAGGCAAGGGCCCTGATACGACTTTGTTGATGCTAAGGGCTGCGAGTAGGTCCGGAGACCCATCGAAGATGGCCAGAGCTCTGAACAGGTGCACTGAAGGCTCCCCTTTGCAATCCAAGATCCCCCATTTGGAAGGCGAGGAAAGATTTGGATCATGCAAAAGGAAATTGAACACTCCTCCAGGGTCGGATGGAGATTCCCATCGGCCGGACAGGGTCAATTTCTCTGTACCAAAGGTGTCTCGGTGCAGACTAAGTTGTGTGCCCGTCCCTTCCCAAGTGAGTCCTCCTCCAGTGGAGCAGGTGCAGATCATGCAAGCACAGCAGCAGGAATCCCATTGGAGGAGGTGGTGTCCATGGTGCATGAATCTGAATGCATTGACAGTGAGTGGCATATAGAACGGGGGGTTGCTATTCCATGAGCTCATGAGCGGGCATGCATGAGCCATGAGCCGCCAAGTAACACACTCCGAATAACGGCAGGTTTTTTTCAGGAAAAAAACCATAAAATAATCGAAAGTGGTATTTTTTTAATACTTTGTGAAGATCAAAATTTTCTTTTCGAAGATTTCCGCGCTCATGCTCGAAACACTCCGCTCATGAATAACAATATCCGCTCATGACCGAGAGCCCAAGCTCATGTACCGCCAGCCCAGATCATGGAAAAACTGCATACTGGCCAATAACGGCGCCGTAATTACCCCACAGGAAGGGGCGCCCGCGGAATTACAATCGAATTTTCTAGACTCCCAACACGCAATGTGGGCTTGTAACCGTGGATTGTACTTTTCCAGAACTGTAGGCTGGCTGGGGATAATGGTGCTGAAATTGGGCACCGGAAAACCAATAGGCGGTTGAAGGCTCCGGAGTGAAGGCAATAACGGCGCCGAAATAGAGGATCCGGGGTCCTGCCAGACGCGCAATGTGGACCTATTATCGTGGATAGTACTTTTCTAGGATTTCACGATTCTCCAGGACTTCGAAATGGGTGATGTTCCCTGATAACGGCATGGAAATTGGGCACCCATGTCCAGAAGGTGTCGGTTGATTTGGCCGCAGTGAAGCATCAAAGGCGCCAAAATATAGGACGGTTGACCCCAAAATGGGGCCTGAGACTGGCAATTGCAAACTATGCTGAATTTTGTGGTGTATGTGTGCAATAAATGTACCGACATGTGGGAGTAAATTTTGAGTTTTTCCCCATATCACATTGTTGGTGGAGCAATGATATCCAATTCCGCCAGCCTCAGTCTCATTCCTCTTTGCTCGTTAATCCATTGCACATCTCATCTCTCCTCTCTACGGAATTTGCAATTGAGCATAAGAATTTTTGGGACGTGTGGTCTGTGTATGGGAATGGTCTTTGTGGACAAGGTGCAGTATGTGAATGCAATAATCATTAATACTAGGCGCCATGGACATTGGAACAAGACACCTGTAATCCATTAAAGGCACTGCACGTGGCAAACATAGCCATATCATTGGAAGCAAAAGTGAGTTCAAGGATAAATAGGCCACAATGGGCCTATGCATCTCCAAAAAATGTATGCTTTGCACTGATTCTTTAACAAGCAAATGCAGAATTAGAGGCATGCTTATTGGAAACAAGGCTAAAGGAGACATTTCCCATATTACGACACCATAAGAGGGTAGGCGATGGAAACACAACGGGACCAAATCTATAGTTGTTGCTAATAGACATGCATGCTATGGGATGAAGATCACAATATGAAGTGCAGAAGTTTCAGAGGAATAAAGGCACCAAAATTGGCCCCAACATCTCCAAAAAATGAATGTTTTACACTGATCCATTAGCGGACAAAACCATAATTCAAAGATACAGGCTGGAAGGGGACACTTATCCTATTACGGCACCGTAATAGGGCATTCCATGGAAACACGACGACACCAAAATGTATATAGTTCTTGCCAAAAGACTTGCATGTAGTGGGATGAAGGTCACAAAATTAGGTCACAATATAAGGTCCATAAGTTTCGAAGGGATAAAAGCGCCGCAATAACAACATTGAAAGGGTATATGTGATGTAACACACTTTGCAGTTTCTGAAGTACGATCGTCCAATGTGAACCTTCTCCCTATATTCTGCCTGAGGACCTTGTGGAGCTCGTTGAAGCTCAGTGTTGGAGCATGGATGAAGTAGTCCACTATAAGAATGCACTTCACGCGCTTCAGATATTTGTAGTACAAGTGTTTTCAGGGGAGTGGGAGTCCTGCTTGGACCTGGCGTCCTAAGCAACATCGTTGGGCCCCGAGGTTGAGTGTGGATGTCCATATCTGATCTCCATGAATCCCCATCGCCACCTGGGAGGTTGTCAATTATTCTCTTCACCGGCCGATTGTGGACATCACCCTCGAGACAGTCCCCCCGATGGTGTAAGGGTGTCGATCTTATAGCTTCTTGCAATACTGCAGTCCATTTCCCAGCTTCTAGAAGTTCCTTCATATCCCCCTCGCCCAGCTTCTTCCTTGTGCCGTAATAGAGATGAACAATCCCGACATGACAGTTTGAAACCCTCGGGATGGATGAATTACGACGTCGCAAAAAGGATGAACAGGCACAAAAGCGGACAAGAAAAGGATGTCACACCCCTATTACGGCGCCGTAATAGGGATGAACGGGATGACAATCAAATGAGAATGGAATGATCTGGAGGAATTTAAGGCGTCGTAATAGGGATGAACAGTCCTATTATGACAGTTCGAAACCCTCGGGATGGATGAATTACGACGCTGCAATAGGGATGAACATGCACGAAATCGGACGAGAAAGGGATATCACACCGCTATGATGGCGCCGTAATAGGGGTGAACGAGATGACAATCAATTGAGAATGACATCATCTAGATGAATTCCTCGATTAACACACTTTGAACGTAGCTAATTTCGAACACCCTATCCCGGCGACGGATGAATTTCGGCGCCGAAATAGGGATGAACATACATGTGAGCAAAAAGAAATTTCAGCCCATGAATAAATTTCGGCGCCGAAATAAGGATGAACATACGCATGAGCAAAAAAGAATTTCAGCCCACGGATGAATTTCGGCGTCGAAATAGGGATGAACTTACCTGTGAGCAAAAAAAGAATTTCCACCCATAAATGAATTTCGGCGCCGAAATAGGGATGAACGAACCCGTGAACAAAAAACCATTTAAACCATTTAAACCCATGGATGAATTTCGACGCCGAAATAGGGATGAAGATACGCGTGAGTAAAAGGTTATTTCGACCCACGGATGATTTTTGGCGCTGAAATATGGATGAACATAACTGTGAGCAAAAAGTTATTTTGACCTAAGGATGAATTTCGGCGCCGAAATAGGGATGAACATACCCTATATCAAGAAGGAATTTAAACCCATGGATGAATTACGGCGCCGAAATAGGGATGAACGTACCCGTGAGCAGATGGATGAATCACGATGTCGCAAAAGGGTTGAACAGACAAGAATGCGGACGACAAGGGGACAGAACCATTGGATTGCGGCGCCGTAATAGGGACGATCGGGCCCATTACGTCGAAAAAAAACCCATACACACACACACAACCTCCTTCATGGATGAATTTCGGCTCCGAAATAGGCCAATCCTGAGGAACCGCTGCCGGGAGGGGGAAAAAAAAAAAAAAAAAAAAAAAAAAAAAAAAACGGTCATGGATGAATTTCGTCGCCGAAATAGTGATGAACATACCCGTGAGCAAAAAATTATTTCGGACCACGAATGAATTTCGGCGCCGAAATAGGGATGAACGTACCCGCGAGCAAAAAGTTATTTCGACCCACGGATGAATTTTGGCGCCGAAATAGGGATGAACATACCCGCGAGCAAAACGTTATCTCGACCCACGGATGAATTTCGGCGCCGAAATAGGGAAGAACGTACGCGTGAGCAAAAAGTTATTTCGACCTACGGATGAATTTCGGCGCCATAATAGGGATGAACGTACCCGTAATCAAAATGAATTTAAACCCATGGATGAATTTTGGCGCCGAAATAGGGATGAACATACCCGTGAGTAGAAAGATATTTTGACCCACGGATAATTTTCAACGCCGAAATTCGGATGAACATACCCGTGAGCAAAAGTTAGGGCTGAATCTCACCAAATAGATGTATTCGACCATGGTGTCCAAGATAAGCCGGCGGACTAGGTGCGGCCTGCTTTCACCTCTGACTTCCTTAACAACTCCAGATTGATGGCTGTTTTAAAGTCCTTCAAAGGTGCAAATCCCACTTCTTGCACTCTATACAGCACAACATATGTGTCATGTGCGTTTTTACGCTTCTCTGTCACCCTGTCACATAACACACACATTCCTGACAACGTAATCGGCCCGTATGCAGAAGAAATGATGACATTGAATCCAATTGGATGGGTCTGATATAGTGGCTGCTACGCAGACAGAAGGTCTATCATGAACAAGTCATAGTAAGGGCGACGTTAATCCTCCGTCTGATGATTCGTTGGAAATTTTTCGGATGACAATCTCATTGGCCAGCTTCGTGCTTCTCAAAAAATTTCTTGGTAGTGATGACTTGAGACCGGCCTATTGCTGCGACGTTTTTTTGTTTGTGGTCACCCAAAATTATAAAGTAAAGTCTGACATTGGCTTATTGCAACACTATTATATCATTTGTAAAGGTCTTGTTGTTCCCAACACCTTATACTAGCCTATTGTTGTGTCATTTTTCTGTCAAAGATAAGAGGTCCCATCACATAATATAGTTGAATTGGCTTTTTTTAAGACTAAATAAATCCCACACTGACTGAAGAGAGGTTAGGAAATTGCCATTCACTCTCCACCTAAGCTTGCAAAGTGTCCTCCTCATCGCCGTCACTTTCAGACGTGGACATAGCGATAAACTTGAGTACTTTGGCCTTGACAATTCTTGTATTGGGCCTCCCTCAATTGTATTCTCTCATTTCTTGCAGCCAGTAATTGCTCTACCCGATTAGGCCTCTCCGCCCTCCTAATGGATCTCTAGCAGCCGTGTTTGCATACAATGGGAGAAGAAATAAGAAGGGGAGGAGGAGACCGAAGTTGAGGAGGCTCAAGTACGGGAGAAGCCGCTTCCCCCAATGCATGTATTTAAGTGAGTTGCACCATTGTAAGTGTGTTGGGTTCAATTATAGCGACATCCATGTTTGACCATTATAAACCTAAACGTTTGTTGACATATGGCAATATTTACATACTGCCATGTTACAGCCTTGTAGACTCGTCCAATGAGGAGATGGTTGATGACACAAAGACTGAAATACAAATGCCATTCTTTGCCAGAAGGTCCTTTCTTGCAGTCCTCATCGTCCTCATGCTCCTCCTCTGCTGGCAACTGCTGCAGGCCCGCTACATGGGAGTCGTAGAAGGCTGTTTTTCCTTCAAATGCGAAGACATGCCGACTAGACTCGCGCCCGGCCTAGTACATTGAAGCACCTATCCATGAGTCGAGTGATCAAGAACAAATATGTCAATAGCAATCGAGAGTAGCTTTAGTAAATCCATGAATATCTATAGAGGACAATGGACTCTAATAACGACACCGCAACTACAAGAATCTCCTACTTGTGTTGGCTGCAATGTCCAACACCCTGCCTTCTATGCTTGAACATGTTTCCATCAGCATTTGAATGAAAGTGAGACTTCTTGTCCTCCCATGCCTCCAAGCCCTCCCCCTCATGTCCCATGGAATATTGCGTGGTGAGACATGGTCGAAGAGAATGTCATACTCTATAGGGTCCACTATGGAGTCAACCATACAACCGTCTCCCCAGAATTCAAAATTGAATTCTTCTTGGTGAATGTGTCAAATAGAAGAGGCTGCACAAAAACAAGGTCGTTATTTTGACATAAGATTCCCCACAATTAGAATAAGGGCGCCGCAATTTACACTAGACAACTCTAGAGCTTACCTTCTGGCCATCGCAGGTTAGATGGTCCATGCTGTTGATGCAAGTCATCTCTTCTTCAAGGTGGGTGCAACATTTTTTTCTGTCCACACTTTCAAGGCTCGCACTCATCTTGTAACATATGTTAGAGAGCAATTTTGATAGGTGACAGAGGATTTTAATGAGACAGTAAAATAGTAGCAGACATTTGCATACCTTCTCGGCCGGGTCCACACAGGCGGTGGTGATATGATGTAGTTTTTCCACATCTTTGGTTTGATGGTTTTTGAGTAGTGCTTTGCTATCTCTGACAATATTATCTCTTAAAGGCTTGGGTCAGGGATCGTTATAGACCTGACAACTTTGGATCTGTATTTGGTCCGCGACCGTTGCCTGCAAGGATGATGACATCCCGGACGAGGGCCTGGGTCTTATTGGGGATCTCACATCCAACAGTGGAACTCATCCAGGCCAGGAACGCTATCCATTCCTCGGGATGGGCCCGTTTATCCCTATTACAGCGCCGCAACTCATCAGTGTCGGGTTATCCCGCTATGGGGATTGGCATGTTCATCCATAATATGACGTATTAATTCATCTGTGCCGGGCTATTCCGTTCTACAGATGGGCCCATTCAACTATATTACGACGTCGTATTTCAACAGTGTCGGGTTATCACGTTCTGCGGATGGGCCGACTCATTTTTATTACGGGTATGTTCATCCTAATTTAGATGAACGAGTCTATCTTGAAGACGATAAAGAGCGCTTTGGATGATATGCGGTGTCTTTTTGGATGAATTGCGGTGCCGCAATAAGAATAAACGGTCCCAGCTTGACACCGGTCGGCCCCTCCACTGATGAATTACGACACTGCAATATGAATGAACTGACCCAGATGATGGATGAACAATGACACTGTTATAGGGATGATAAGTGACATTGCTATTTGATGACAAGTTTTATACATGGAAATGACGTTTTTTCTACGAATATGCATTTTTGTAAAATGCATACTTGGTTGTAAAGACATGAAGTACTCATTTATGTGCCGCTGCAGTCGCTATTGTGGCGCCGAAATTGCGTACGGCAGTCAGTGAATATTGACCGTTGGGTTTCACGTCGAGGTGTTCGTGCCTTTGTACTTGCAGATTTAGGCTAAGAAATCTAAGTTCGGTAGCATATAATGGTGCCATAATTGTAATATATCCTTGCCGATTCCCACCCAACAAAAAGAGATGGAAAAACCGTGCGTCGTGTCGCTTCGGGTGCAGATCACGACTGCAAGATGGAATCGGCTAGAATTTTGCAGGCTCGGGTGACTCGTATCACCAAAGTCCCTGCCCCGGGGTATGGACGGATTTACACAGTGTTGTCTATTGGCTCAGTTCTTCATGGCAAAGAATATCTGGTTACCGTGGGGAATTTCCCTACGTGCACTTGTCCGGATTTTGTAACGATGCGTGAGGGCGCTCTCGGCATGAGAGGGAAGTGGGTCCCCTGCAAACATCAATATTACATATACCTTGTAATTATGTGCTGTGATGGTAAGAGAGACCAATTCATTCACCAAGCCACACTAGGCTACGGAGAAGTCATCACCCTTCTGCAGCGGGACACCTCACGTAGGGCTCCGCCAAATTCTCTTTGAACACATACGAGCCATGTCCGCTTCCCATGCTGGTTTCGAGGTTACCGTGTGAAGACTTTGCATTTAGGACAAACACATACATTTTGTTCACGGAACCAGGGCAAATGCACATGCCATTCATTGTAAACGTCTATCTGTGAATTGAAATAAAGTGTGTCAATCATTCTGAGCTCAAATCTACCATATTTTCATATTCCTCTTTTTGTGCAGGCATTGCAGACATGGTGCATGGTGGCCCCCTTTGTTTTGTCCACGGTAATAGGCCCTCTTCCTGCAATCCTTGCCTATAGGACTTGCTTCTCTAGCAGATTTGTGCCGCTCACGCTTTGCAGCTACAACGTGAGCTCAGCTCCCAGGCTCACGGGGCTGGGCTCACGCCGTAGCTACGCTGGTGATTCCCTGGCTGGTAATTCCCCCTTGGATTACCCTGATAGTTGCCTTTGGGATTGCCTTGGTAATTCCCTCTTGGATGACCTCTTCCTGCCATACCATTGTTATATCCACCAGACCTACCATAATGGTCCTGGTCACTGTTTCTTCTTGGCTGGGGTTGCACTTAATGCACCCTCACTTGCCTAGGTTTTCTTGTAGATGTCTTTCTATTGTAATAACAATTCTCAGTAGAATGGTTATCCATTTTACAGATAGTACAATGTTTCTCCTTTATGTGGCATTCAGCTGTGGTATGGCCTTCATTTTGGCACTTTGCACACCAAACACCCTTCCTCCAATGTGTTGCAGCCTCTGTGGCGTATTTCAAGATTTCTTCAGAAAACAATTTCATAATTGTCCCTCTTCAACTTTTCCTTATTCTTGCTCTTCTTCCTGAGCTCTTGCTCTTCTTCCTCATCTAACTCATCTACAGAGTCCTCATCTTCCCTTTTATCTCTCTTGAGCATTCCCAGTTGCTCAATTCTGTTGGCTGTTTCGAATGCCTCTTCCACTGTATTATGGGGTAGCATATCCATTTTTTTTTGTAATTCAGGTCTTAGTCCACTCACAAACCAAGTCTTCTGTAATCATGGTGCTGGTATAGCAGCCAGTTTTTTCATCATTAACTCCAGATTCTCCATATATTCTTCATGAACAGTTTCATGCTTCTTTTGCCTTAACTGTTGTAAACTCCCATACACTTCATCCTCAGTTTTACTTGTCCTGAACCTGTTTCGGAATGTTGTACTAAGGCCATTCCAGGTTAGGAAATGATTATTAGGAAACCTTGCATACCATTCACTTGCTTTCTTGATAAGTGAACAAGGAAACAGTCTCATTTTGGCATCATCGCCATTCTCATTGTTCACTATACACATGTGCTTTAATTGGCTGATGTGTACATCAGGATCCATTTTTTCCTTCATATATTGGAAAATGTGGTTTTGCCCGTGTTGGAGGTACCGCCTTCTGTGGCCCTACACCCTGTCCTCTGACAGGTGCTGGTCCTCTTGTTGGTGCTGGTCCTTGAGGACCTGCTGTTGTAGTGGTGGAACTCCCACCTAGTGTTGGCCCCTGAGCACTCCCTAGTAGCCCCCCCCCTGTACTTGCAATACCCTCAGCTCCAGTTGCACTACTTCCCACACTCCCTGTCCCCCCAGAGCCAGATCCAAGCTGCCCGCCTGATCCCCCTGAGCCGACACCTTTGTTGGCCTGTGATCCAAGTGCTCCACTTGATCCAAGTCCAACAGGTTGGGATGACCTAGTTGTAGTCTCAACCTCAACTGTTGGGTCTACTTCTTCATACTCTTCATCTTCCAAATTCTTCTCTCTGTTTTCATCTTCCAAGTTCTTCTCTTGGATTTCTTCTTCCTCACTCATATAACTCAACTGAAGTGGTGTTGGAGAGTCTGGACTCTCTGTTGGCTCTGCCACATCTTCCTCTCCTTCTTTGTCTCGTGTTTCAGAAACTGGAGTTCCTGCTCTTGGTGTTCCATGCCAACTCTAATCAAAGATTTCTGTCAAATCCTTAACCCAGGGAAGTACCTCAGATCTTTCCCCCCGTGGCTGATCTTCTTCCTGTACCAAATCCCTTAATCTTTCTTGTAAAGAATAAGAAGGAGTGGCATCCAACTCTGGTTCTTCTGGTATGGGTGATGTACTCTCTGGTCTTAATGGTGTGAGCTCGGTCCAGATGATTCCCCTATGTCTATTCCTTTCTCCCAGAGATATGGATAATTAGCTTTCAAATAACTTTCTTTTTTTGCTGAATATCTGTGGAGTCTAGCTTCTCTTTCATCACTCATGTCCCATGTCTTTCATATCTTTAATGAGGCAATAACCAAATCTCTCTTCTATAGTATCTCTCGTATATGCCTGGATTTCTTTCAAGCTTTAATGCACCCTTGGCTATACTAGAAGGCTCCGTTACCATATAACCATATGGTAAGCATGTCTGAAAAGCTGTTCTTGGTGTAAGTTTGATCCACAAGATATCCTTAGGAATCCAATTCTTTACCAGTACAAGTTCTTCATGCATTTGAGTGTAAACATTCACCTTCTGTTCTTCCCAACTTTCAAACTCCACTCGTTTAATTAATAGCAATACTATCACATAAACCAGTGTTGGTAACCAACTTGCTCTCCCTTTACAGGCCACTTGATAAATCTTTATCACTCCTTTCTCTAGACCCCACTCTGGATCAGCATCATGCACTCTCTTAAGAATGTTTTTCTTGCAACAGTCTGGCAATTCCAAGAATCTTTGAAAGAATTGTTTGGACAATCTTTCTTTCTTAGTTTCACAGGGAATTTGATTCACATCAAATTCATTGATTCTCCATCCACCATGATCCCACCAGATGCCTATCACATCTAGTTGTTCTTGCCTCAGTTCCCCAGTATGGTCGCCAAATGTCAAGCGGCTTTTACTCACCCATCCCTTGGCTATCCGAGGTGGAAACTCCAAGATAGAAGAATTGGAAATCTCTAAGTACTCAGCCCACTCAGAACAATCAGTCATGACCTATAGCTAGTGTATCATGGGGGTGCTTCATATTTGTATTCCTTCTTGCATTCATGTTAGATTACCTTACTGTCTATGAGTAAGTATCAGATTGCTTCTGCAATCTTCCATGTTCCATCTACCCAAGCATTCATTCCACAGCTTCACTCAGGTCTCTCTACACAGTGTGAGTATGAAGTATGAAATATGTATAAGATTAATATCTATCAAGTATCAGGCCGATGCCATGGTGTCTCTAATCTGCTCTACAATACATCTCTACAGGTGCATGTATCAAGCTTCATCACATCGTATCTCCATCCCTGTGCTCCATGATCGTGCTCTCACCCTGATCTCCCGAAGTGATGTCCAAGAAGTGATCTAAGAAGTGACCCTCTCCATGTCGCTACTCTGCCTATTCTACCTGCAAGCTGTTCTAAACGCCTAACTAACTAACTGTCATCCAAGACAGAACACACATTCCCTTTGCAGATGTCGTTCCCCTATAGTCGTTCCACTGTGTCAAGCTGTGTCGAGCTATGATTGGCCGTGTCGGGCTGTGACTGACTGTGATAGGCTGTGATAGGCTGTGTAAGGTTGTGACAAACTGTGTCAAGCTGTGTTAGACTGTGTAAGGCTGTGTCAAGCTGTGTCTGACTGTAATAGGCTGTGTAAACCTGTGACTGACTGTGTGAGCCTGCCTGCCACCCCTAAGGTATGTGTCCGTCACCCCTAAGGGCTCTATTGGTCTGAGTCTACCACCCGTAGGTCTGCGCAAAATTAAGGGTACCCCACAGAACCCGTAAAACTGTCTAAGTCCCAGACAGCCCTCTAACAATATGCTGCAAAACACCCAATATAGCCTTCACAGATTCCCCCTTGAAAGGTGGGCCTTGCCCGTGAAGAGCCATCACCCTCTCGTATTCATGGCATCCCTTCAAACAGCCTAATCGAACTACCCGAGCCTACCCGGCATCAGCTCATTTTCTCTCACTCTCTCTCATATTTTACCTCTCAAGTCCAAGGGTCAGATCCAAATACACTCTTCCGTTACGCACGAGCAGCGGGTTCGACTGATCTCTGGAAGCAAACAACAATGCTGCCACTTTACAGATGCACCTTAATATTCCAGCTATGTAATGTGAAGTTTTCCCAGTAGGTGGTTTGAGTGATGCACTACATACATGCCTTGATTTTCCAGCTATTGCACCCACACCCGTTACATGCTCAAACTGTCCATAGCTGCAATCAGACTTCCCTAATGGCAACAACGTAGGAACTAATGCATCATGCAAATGTGATTCCAGACATGAAAACAAACAGTGGCCCAAACAGTCGATTTTTACTTCTTCATCAGTATAATCCTTCCACACACGAAATTCCGAGTCCCAGCTTGAAGCCCAAGTCTCTCGTTCACGTCACCATCACCACCTCTCCTTCTTTGCCTCACTATCGTCTCCCCCCAAAAGCAAGAAGAGCCATTTTCTCACAAAAACTGCCTTAAGACCCAAGCCTCACTTGCCTGTGCAATTACTACACCTGCAGCTCCTATAGTCAACCACATCAACTAGCTCTGTCTGGAAAACTAACTCAGCCACCATAGCAGATACTGACTAAGGAACAAGAAAGTAAATCGCAACCAAAAACTAAGGCACGTAGGCTGATGTCTGCTCCAGAATACAAAGTGTCAGCAGCTCGCCACGCCCGTGCTTGTGTGCTTGCATAAAGAACGCCGTCACTCATAAATCCCGTCGATCTAGGGCACATGGATGTTTGGCGGATGGATGTCTTCATCCAATGATTCATCCATCACGGTCATTCATCCAACTACTTAAATGTTGTAAAAATCTTAAGTACTTAGCCCCATCAAACAGCTATAATAAAAATAAAAATAACCACATATTCACACTACATGTGAGTATTCGAAAGTTGAGCAACGAAGGTGCTCATGAAAAAAATTTGATGATATAGGGAAGAAGACAAACATGTGCCGAGAGTCAAATCCATGATGCGAGCCCCATACCGAGAACAAGTCTCAATGATCGTTTGAATAAAAGTTGGGCTTTTTTCACGAGCCCCTCACCATGGCGTTCCATTTGGCTTTCACAGACATACATTTGAGTCGACGTAGTTGTAGTGCATGTCGTCGATGACAGGATCAAACTTTTTGTTTATGAAACCTCCTCCCCCATGAAGCTCAAACTCCTTCACTGTGGCAGGAGTGGAAGTAGGATGTACCCTCATGAGACAGACAGCCTCAAATAGACGGGTGTCGCGGCCCTTTGCCTTGAGGGCGGGGGGTCGGGACACAAGAGGGGCTGCCCTATGGTGGGGGCAGTGGCAACAATAGGTACAGGGGCTGAAGCACCCATGAGTGCCCAAGGCACTCAGGGAGGTGGAGGTGCTCACTAGGTAGAGCCCCACACACCGGGTTGCGGTGGGGGTGGTTCCACGAGGGGTGGTGGTAGCTTAGTGGGTCTTAGTGGGGGTGGCATAGGACTCACCATGGGGTGGAGACCTTGTGGTGGGAATCGTGGGGAATCTTGGGACTCATCACGGTCCATTGGGGCCGTGGGTGGGTGGGTGGGCCAAGACTCACCACAGCTCATCACCGGGAGTCAAGGGTCTTTGTGGTGGTTCGTCATAAAAGGACGGTGTTGTTTGTGAAACCCCCGCGGACAGTCACAGAAGAATATATAGGGAGTAGTAACCCCAAGAACGGTGCAAGCCCGTTGGTGACCAAAAACTAGTGAGTAAGCATGTGAGCCGGAAAGCGACCAAGGTGTGGGGAGTTGTTCCGGACTGCCAACAACCAAAGGGAATTTCCACTAGGCCCAAAGTGAGCGAGGGTCTTGTGGAGGAGCAAAGGGGGACCGTTATGTCCCGGTGAGCAGCCGAAGCTCCGAGTTGGCCCGGCAGCCAATTTGGGAGTTAGGCGCACGCATCAAAGCGAGTAACTATGACATGAAGGGGAGCTTACCGAAGTGAGGTGCGCAACAACAAGTCTGCGAGAGTGATGAATGTTTCATGGCACATCTGGGGCAGACTGCAGACCCATTCTAGATAAAATGGATGCAGAGCCATTGTACATGTCGAACGCCACAACTGAGTGGGTCGACTCAATTTTGGCGGTGCACAATACTATGCCTGCATAAGAGGGTGTACAGTGCATCTTCAACATAGTAGCAGGAAATGGACTTGAATTTACCTTTTGCCCTGGACAATCCCCCTTCGTCAGATACAAGCTGTTGACACCGTTCCAGGTCTTGATAATCCACATCTCTGACGCTTTCAAGTAGCTTGCCAGCTCCCGACGACGTCTCAAGGTGATGGATTGAATGATAACTAGAACCCCTGCATCGGAAAGGAAGAATTTGCAAAATGAAAACACCCAACTCCAATACCTCTCGTCGAATCTGTTCCAAGTTGGGCAGGTGTCAGTGGGGAGAATGTTCGGAATTGGCAGCCCGTGATCCGGAATGTCCACGATCACCACCTCCGCAGCAAACGGTTTTTGTGCACCATTCACCCAAGATTCCTCTCCCCCCCCGCGATGCCTGCAAGTACTGAAGCATGTAAGAATGGATAAATCAAAAAGATAAATCAAAACAGAAACCTATATTGTAGGAGACAGTTGCTTATAACCGGTTGGAGAAAAGCACATAGCTTGTCCCACATTTTCAAAGGATCCCCACTGTAATCAGATTTCCTGGTCTCCAGCATGGCTAGGAACCCATCGTTGACAAGTTCGGACATGCCCGGGGAAATGATTCTTGATGGGTGCTCCAATGTGTTGTATGGCTCTTTCAGACCCTTCTTCCTCCGATCCGGCTTTGGGGGTGGGGGTGGGGTCTGCACTTGCTCACGTCCACCCTGTCCAGAAACAGCCATGACCTCCTTCTCCTTCTCCTTTGGTTTGTCTTTCTGCGCCTTCCCCTTCCCCTTCTCTTTTCTTGGCTTCAGTGGCGTATTCTGTGCCGGGGGCTCCTTCTCTGCCAATATCCTCAGGTTTCTCTCATGTAACTCCTTGTCCGTTAGAGGGGCCAAGGCATCCGCATTGTCGTTTTGATTTCGGGTTACCAGTTCATACCAAGGGCAACCCGAGCATGGGATGATACTTGCAGCATTCTTGAAGGTGAGAACGCGGCCCATAATCTTTAAGAATACCTGTAGTATACATTGTCTGGGTGTTGGACACGTCACACCAAAGGTCGATATAGTGCGGGTGTTGACTGAGGTTCTTCCCTGGAATGAGAACGTTCTTGATATACCTAGACAGGCAAAACAGAGCAAGCGTTAATGAAGGCGAAAGTTGCAGAACATGGATTCCGGACCTCCATAACTATGTGCGTCAACGCACTTAGTTCTGGATATGTCCACCCATTGTGGCCTGCAAAAGAAAGACTCTTTGCTTAGTGAAGAAGTTGCTATCTATCTAGAATGGGGAAGGCACCTACCCTTTGCCACCCCTGAGTGCGCCAACGCACTCAGTCTTAGGAGCTGTTTATTCCTCATAGCAGGGGCAGTTTAGACAGCATAAGTTTTGCACAATGCAACTGAGCGGTGGATAAAGAGTGAAATGACAAACCTATACAAGACCCTCTTCATGGCCTGTTCTGAGCCATGCTGCTGTTTGAACTCATTTGTGCACGAAAGGCTCCCACTTTGGCAAACTCTTTGAAGAAGCAAGTGCCGAAGCAAGTTGCCTTCCACTGCTGAACATAATCTTCAAGACTATGATCCGTCGGTTTTGTCATGGTTATCTTGTAATTGTGCAGCTGCTTCTCCAGCACCAGATGTAACCGAGCCTCTATCTGCGCCATACAATGTGCGTTAATGTTCTTCATTTTCAGTTATGCGATGGAATTGTACCAAGGAAATGGACGGAAGAGGGGACTATACCTGGCTCCAATATGTGGCTTTGTGCAGCCATACATCGAAAACATGGTCACTGAAGGGCTTCGTCACTCATGTTTCCTTGTTCTTATCACCCTTCGGGCCTTCGGGAAGTAGTTTTATCTTTCACTGTCGGATTGGAGTTCCAAACCTCCAGCCATTTAACTTTCACGTCTGGCTCCACAACGGCAGTCGACAGGCGATGTAGCTTCTCCTGCATCAGTTTGGGATTGGTATTCTGGTTCTAGTGGATCCTCACCTATTTCAAGAACTCTGTGCCAAAAGCGGGGTCCGATATTTGAAGTTGTTTTACGAATGCGCTCATGTAGTGCTTTTGCGTGTTCTCCATCTCCTCGTTCATTGTTGTTTCTACTCCCTTTGAGGTTCGCTCCAACGGGTCCTTTTTGGCATAGTACTCCAATTTACCTTTCTCTCCAGCTTCCGCAATCTCTTGCTGCACATTGCAATATAACATTAGAGACATGTCCCATGGGGAATGAATAATTAGACAGAGTTGGGGAAAGAATACTTACACCGTACATGTAGTCACAGAAAGCCTCCCTTATCAACTTGTACCATGTGTCTACGGATTTTGAGGTCTCGCACTTCTTGTAAACCTCAGCACTGATAATGTTTTTGAAAGTGACAAGGGGTAGTTGGCCTATCTTCTGTATCCTGAATAGAGTATGGACCAAATTTGTGGTCACGTGTGCATTCTTGGTTCCCCTGTAGTCACAACCCAAACTCTATTACTTCCTCCTTGATAAGCCAAGATGAAACTGAGTGAAAAAATATGGCTGATGATTGCATTGAGGTTGAGGATTGCACTTATTTGTTGATGTCATGCATTGCCGTCAGAAGTGCGGTGACATTTCCTCTTTTGTGCTATGATATTTGTTTATGACGTTCATCCAGGCTAGCAACCGATGGTTGCCTTCCCAGACATGAAACATTTTCCCGGAGAACGCCTGTGTCGACAGCCTCTTGCAAATGTGGGCATTGAACTCATCGTTTACTTCCTGCCAGATTGGATCCCAGCTTTCGACAATGGACTCGTCCACCAACACCTCCTTTCCACTGGCATCGCTCAACGAGACGTAAAACACCCCAGAGCCCTCTATGTATCCATGACTGAAATCATGCTCCAACTTTGAGATATCATTGGTGAGGGCTGGATGAGCGACAGACATTGACATGAGGCGGCAGAGGGGGATTATGATCTTTCCTCCAGGTACCTGCATGGACTTGATCACCTGCGCGGAATTGACTTTTTGATACACCAGGAGCTTCGTCGCCTGCTCTTCGTAGTATGGATCATCGGCGTTTTCCACAGGCATCTCTTTCTCTGCCTCATGCTGCTGCTCCGGATGCACCCCTTTCCTTTTCTTCACCTGCGCTCCGGACCATGCAAGCCTTTCTGTCACACTACAGCTTGATGTACAAGATTTTCCACTCACCGGAATTTTAGATTTCGGAGTCCTTAAGTTCACTCCCGTTGTTCATTTTCTTGAGCTCCATAGTCACTCCCTAAATTGAGTACGCTGGCGCACTCACATCACATAGAAGGAAGCGACACCAAAGGAGGCAGTGAGGATGCCCGAAGAAGAGGCATCGGAGAGTGGTGTGAACAAACCAAAGATAATCGTCCTCTCCATCTCTATTTTTTGCGTAGGCCATGAGGACCAAAGACCAGACAGGAAGTGAGAGCTCCCCTGGAAAGTGAGTGCGTCGCTGCACTCAGTTTCCAGAGGAGCTCTCACTCCCTTTCTGGGCTGAGGTAAAGAGATGATGGTGGGAGGAATAGAAAACAAATAGAGGGCCCCTCGAAACTGAGTGCGGTGACGCACTCAGTTTCCAGGGGCGGGTGCTATTCCGTGAGCCTGGAGGCGTGAGCCTGTGAGCCCAGGAAAGCGTGAGCCCAGCACAGGCTCACGCCACGTCAGCATGCAAACAGTGCCTATTGTCACCTATTTCCGAGTGGTGTCACCTATTTCCGCGGGTTGATGTGGGGAGAATTGAGAATTGAGAACAAAGTGGTTTGTTTGTTTTTGCAATGTACTCAAGTCTGTGAGGTCCACAAAACAACAAATATATTGAAGGAACAATCCGGGCAGTCCATGCAACCCCCATCTCCAACAATAGTTTGGAACCATGAATGTGAATTCCACGCACACATTGCAAAGAGGACAATAAGGACACACAACCATCCCATTTCAAATTTGTCCCAGAATTAAACCAAAAGAATACTTCATATCAAGTGTCGCAGTCATCACAATCAGTGTCCACCTCCTGTGCTATGTCATCTACAAAGATTCTGGCCCCAACACCACGTGTTCTACGAAGGCCATCGCAAGGTGGACTCTGAGTGCCATGAACGGACATGCTTGCTGCGAGTGCCTCCGCATAGACAGGTAGCACACAAGACCGAGGAGGACTGAAAACAAGTCCAAATAGGTGTGATAGCCCAGGAGGGCAAGTGGAAGCACGCGGACTCCTACACATGTCCACAAAATCCCATTTTTAACACAATGATGCAATGCACAAGTCCAACGAAGAGGATGTCTCCCATGTGCACTTTGCCTCAAGAACAGCGATTCTCGATATTGAAACAACAATGCAAGCATGCACAGGTTCAACTTACTCACAGGCAAAGTCGGAGTCCAGCTCCTTGTCAGAAGTCTCCTCTGTACCAGTATCAGCGGGTCGGGGCTTCGGAAGGACCTGAGAAGTGTGTCCACCCAAACCCATCAGGAGGTTCTTGTAAATCTCAGCATCCCCTTCAATCCCAAAGACATGTCGTGCACTGGCCTTGCAAGCGTGGTACGAAGCACCTGCAGTGGAATAGAATGAAGTAAGCAGAAATTGAAGACACATTCGGAACGGTGGAAAGTGCTGAAAGTGCAAGCTCAATCAAACCTCATGAAATGTGAATGTTGAAGAGACGAACCTGTGCCCATCGACAAATCCAGAACTCTGGCGTCTGTGTAGGTGCAGCACTCCACAATCGTTTGAATGAAAGCCGGGCTCCTCTCCCTCCCCTCCAAGGAACCCCATTCCCCCTTCGCAAGCACACGTTGCTGTCGACGTAGTTGTGATGCATGTCATCCGTGGGAGGATCTATCCTGTCATCTATGAACTTGCCCCCGTGAGTGATGGCAAACTCCGTAATGCCGGCCGGAGTCGTTGGTGGATGCACCCGGACGAGACAAACAGCTTCAAACAGACGAGTCTGCGAACATGACATCCACAAGGAACTAAGAACCAAAATAAAATCGGGCCCCTACATATGAGTTCGAGCGACCTATACAACACAATCCCAGAACAAAAAAGAAGAGGAAGAAGAAGGGAAACTCACCGTCTCTCCCGGACGATCCCCCTTCGTAAGGTACATGCTGTTCACACAATTCCATGTCTTCACGACTCTCATGCCCGAGGCTTTCAAATAGCTGGCAAGGGCACGGCGACACCGAACATCGATGGACTGGATGAGAACCAAAACACCTGCATCGGAAAGGAAGAAGTTGCAAAAGGAAAAAACCCACCGCCAGTAGCGCTCATCAAATGCATTCCAACCCGGACAAGCACCCGATGGAGGGATATCCGGGACTGCCAACCCATCAGGGATGTCCAAGATGATGAGTTCCGCTGCATATGGCTTCTCCTTCCCGTTCACCCACGATTTGGTCATTTTAGCCTGCAAACAAAAATACAATGGAATTCTGACAAGTTTATAAACGATCCATGCCCACAGCAGACAAAGAGAGCAGAAGCCACAAAACCCAAAGAGAACACGCACCGTGCTGAGGAACTCGACAATCCTCTCCCACACTGGTGATGGCTCGCCCTTGTAATCAGATTTCTTCGACTCCATCATGGCAAGGAACCCGACGTTGGCAATCTCCAACCTGGTTGGACGAATGACCCTCGTGGGATGTTCCACTGCATGGTACGGGTCCTTGGGATCAACCACCCCCTTGTTTTTTCTCCCGGATCCCCTACCATGCGGTGGAGTCTGCTGGACATGCTCCACAGGGCCAATAGCTGCAACACTTCCCTGCCCTTGTGCCACCTTCCCTCTACCCCTTCCCTTCCCCACAACACCAGCAACATCTTTTCCCTTTGCCTTTCTTCCTCTACCCGGGGTATCCTGAGCGGGAGGCTCCTTCTCTGCAAGAGTCCTCAGATTACGCTCATGAATGTCGAGGTCCGCTGCTGCGGCAGTGGCTGCAATACGGTCATTCTCTCTCCTCAAAGACAACTCTACAGCTGGGGTCTCTGAAGGAGGGCAATCCAAATACCAACCACAAGAAGAAAGATGGTCTGGGCCCCAGTCATGCAAGATCCCAGCAGTGAACATGGTCTGGTTGCCAGCAGGGACAAGCCAAAGGTCCACGAAATCTGGATGTTTGTCCAAGCAATTCTCTTCCAAGAGAACAAACTTAATGTACCTGCAGGAACAGACACAGCCTCATTTTCCAATGCACATATTGTGTCCCAGCTTTTTCAACACACCAGGAAGACCCCCTTAAACAGTATGCCACACAACACATTGCAACCACAACACAAGTAAAGAGTGCAAGGGTGTGCACCTGTAAAGGCATCGTTTCCAGGCTTCCTCTCCTTTTTCCTGCTGGTCAAGCTCATTTGTTCGACTGATGCCACCCTCCTTGCTGAACTCTCTAAAGAAACCAGAGTGCCACACTGTGGCTCTCCATTTCCTCATGTAAGCTTCGAAGGAGACCTTTGGAGCTGTCATAGTGATGCCATAGTCAGCCAGCTGAGTATGCAGAACCGATCGGGCCCTTTCTTCCAACTGCAAAATAATTGAAATGGAAGAATGAACCCAAAAACAGTCACAGCGAATGTAAGAGGCAATGGGAAGAGAAGGACAGGAAAAGAGAAAAGAAAGTGAGATACGAGAGGACATCACACCTGGCTCCAGTAAGTGGCCTTGTGAAGCCAGGTGTCCAGCACATTGTCACTGACAGGAACGACACGCTGGGTCTTCTTCTCTTTCTCTGGCCTTGGGAACATGTGGGTATCCCTAACTGTGGGATCGGAGTTCCATATCTGTAGCCACTTCACCTTCTGTTCAGAAGACACGACGGCGGTAGACAACCTGTGCAACTTCTCCTGGGCCATCTCCGGCTTGCCTGGCTTGTTATAATGGTTTTTTATCTCCAGGAGAAACTGCGGCCCGAATGATGGGTCGGCCATTCTCAACTGCTTCACAAAAGCACTCATTATTGTCCTTCTTGTAGCGTTCATCTCCTTCTGGATGTGACTTTCAACCCCCTTTGCTGTCCTTCTCTCCTCAGGGGTAGAGTTGTAGTATTCCAGTTTGCCACGCTCCCCTGCATCTGCAATGTCTTGCTACAAGGGAATGCAAGAGAGTTGCATCAATCCAAGGTCAAGGGAGACAGACAGAAACAAACATGTGGAAGCAGGAATATGGAAAGGCCAGATGAAGGAAGATGTATCTCACCGTGTACATGTACTCCATGAAAGCCTCACGGGTCAACGAGTACCATGTTTCCGAAGTCTTGGAGCTTTCGCATTTCTTATACATCTCTGCCGAAAAGATGGTCTTGAAGTTGGTCAAGGGCATCTGCCCGATCCTTTGTATCCTATACAGTGTGTGAACCAGACTCATTTTGACATGCGATGTCTCCGTCCCTCTGCAGAATGATATCTGAATTTCAGAATGTAATTCAAGGACTTGAATCAAGGAAGAACGGAACCAGAAGTGCAACATGTACAATGAGAAACCAACCTGTTCACATCATTCATTGCCGTCAGAAGACCCATCATGTTGTCGTCACAATCAAGCGCCATCGATCGAACAGAGTAATGCCACTCTTCCTCCTGTGAGTGCAGCCTCCCAATGACAGCCATCCATGCAAGCAACCGGTGGTTGCCATCCCAAACGTGAAACATCTTCCCCGAGAATACCTGGGTGGAAGGTTTCCTGGAGAGAAGAAGTTCGAAGGATTCGTTCACCTGTCTCCAAATGGGGTCCCAGGAGTCGACGATTGACTCATCCACAAGGAGCTCGTTACCTCTAGAATCCCTAGTAGAAACGTAAAAGACTGCGGATCCATCCAAATACCCATGAACAAACTCAGCCTCCAGCTTGAGAATGTCTTTGACAAGGGGTGGACGAACGACGGGCATGGAAACCAACCTACACAGGGGAATCTTCAACCTCCCACCAGGAGCAAGCATACTTTGAACCACAAGCTGAAAGTTCACCTTTTGACCCCCCAGCATCTCAGCGGCTTTGCTTTCATAAAACTCATCGTCAACATCAACTATGGTCTCCTGACCCTGACCCTGAGGGACCTCATCCGCCACACTTTGCATTTTCTCCTGCAAGGTTGTTCACTCAAATTCTTATAAGAGAGGAATAAAACGTCCACTGATGCATGAAAAAGTGGGATCAAACAGGTAAGTGTTCTTTGAGCTGCCAGATATGTGTTCATTGATCCTCACGGACCTGCCCTATGTTCCCGATTTTCACAGGGAAAGAACATTGAAAAGTACTGCTCAAACAGTGTGCGTTGCCGCACACTGTTTGAGCTGGCAGTAAAGGATTCATTTCATCCTCAGATATCTGCCCATGAGGGCCGAAGGTTGCGCCGTTCAATATTGATATGTTCTGCCTAAACAGTGTGCGATTCCGCAGACTGTTTGAGCTGACAGTGAAGGGTTCATTTTATCCTCAGAAATGTGCCCTTGAAGACCAAATTTTGCACCCTAAAACATTGAAATGTTCAGCTCAAACAGTGTGCGTTGCCGCACACTGTTTGGGCTGACAGTGAAGGGTTCATTTCATCCTCACATAGGTGCCCTTGAACATCAAATTTTGCACCCAGAAACATTGAAATGTTCAGCTCAAACAGTGTGCATTGCCGCACACTGTTTGGGCTGACAGTGAAGGGTTCATTTCATCCTCAGATAGGTGCCCCTGAAGTCCAAATTTTGCACCCTGAAACATTGAAATGTTCAGCTCAAACAGTGTGCGTTGCCGCACACTGTTTGAGCTTGCAGCGAAGGGTTCATTTCACCGTCAGATAATAGACATCAAGACCAAATTTTGCACCCTAAAACATTGAAATGTTCAGCTCAAACAGTGTGCGTTGCCGCACACTGTTTGAGCTGGCAGTGAAGGGTTCATTTCAACCTCAGATAACAGACAGCAAGACCAAATTTTGCACCCTAAAACATTGAAATGTTCAGCTCAAACAGTGTGCGTTGCCGCACACTGTTTGAGCTGACAGAGAATGGTTCATTTCATCCTCACATAGGTGCCCCTCAAGTCCAAGTTTTGCACCCTGAACCATTGAAATATTCAGCTCAAACAGTTTGCGTTGCCGCACACTATTTGGGCTGATAGTGAAGGGTTCATTTCATCCTCAGATAGGTGCCCCTGAAGTCCAAATTTTGCACCAAGAAACATTGAAATGTTCAGCTCAAACAGTGTGCGTTGCCGCACACTATCTGAGCTGGCAGTGAAGGGTTCATTTCACCCTTAGATAACAGACAGCAAGACAGAATTTTGCACCCTAAAACATTGAAATGTTCAGCTCAAACAGTGTGCGTTGCCGCACACTGTGTGAGCTGGTTGTGAAGGGTTCATTTCAACCTCAGATAACAGACAGGAAGACCAAATTTTGCACCCTAAAACATTGAAATGTTCAGCTCAAACAGTGTGCGTTGCCGCACACTGTTTGGGCTGACAGTGAATGGTTCATTTCATCCTCAGATAGGTGCCCCTGAAGTCCAAATTTTGCACCAAGAAACATTGAAATGTTCAGCTCCAACAGTGTGCGTTGCCGCACACTGTCTGAGCTGGCAGTGAAGGGTTCATTTCACCCTCAGATAACAGACAGAAAGACCAAATTTTGCACCCTAAAACATTGAAATGTTCAGCTCAAACAGTGTGCGTTGCCGCACACTCATTGAGCTGGTTGTGAAGGGTTCATTTCAACCTCAGATAACAGACAGGAAGACCAAATTTTGCACCCTAAAACATTGAAATGTTCAGCTCAAACAGTGTGCGTTGCCGCACACTGTTTGGGCTGACAGTGAAGCGTTCATTTCATCCTCAGATAGGTGCCCCTGAAGTCCAAATTTTGCAACAAGAAACATTGAAATGTTCAGCTCAAACAGTGTGCGTTGCCGCACACTGTCTGAGCTGGCAGTGAATGGTTCATTTCACCCTCAGATAACAGACAGCAAGACCAAATATTGCACCCTAAAATATTGAAAAGATCTGCTCAAACAGTGTGCGTTGCCGCACACTGTTTGAGCTGGCAGTGAAGGGTTCATTTCAACCTCAGATAACAAACAACAAGACCAAATTTTGCACCCTAAAACATTGAAATGTTCAGCTCAAACAGTGTGCGTTGCCGCACACTGTTTGGGCTGACAGTGAAGCGTTCATTTCATCCTCACATTGGTGCCCCTGAAGTTCAAATTTTGCACCCAGAAACATTGAAATGTTCAGCTCAAACAGAGTGCGTTGCCGCACACTGTTTTGGCTGACAGTGAAGTGTTCATTTGATCCTCAGATAGATGCCCCTGAAGTCCAAATTTTGCACCCTGAAACATTGAAATGTTCAGCTCAAACAGTGTGCGTTGCCGGACACTGTTTGGGCTGGCAGCGAAGGGTTCATTTCACCGTCAGATAACAGATAGCAAGACCAAATTTTGCACCCTAAAACATTGAAATGTTCAGCTCAAACAGTGTGCGTTGCCGCACACTGTTTGGGCTGACAGAGAATGGTTCATTTCATCTTCACATAGGTGCCCCTAAAGTCCAAATTTTGCACCCTGTAACATTGAAATGTTCAGTTCAAACAGTGTGCGTTGCCGCACACTGTTTGAGCTGGCAGCGAAGGGTTCATTTCACCGTCAGATAACAGACAGCAAGACGAATTTTGCACCCTAAAACATTGAAAAGATCTGCTCAAACAGTGTGCGTTGCCGCACACTGTTTGGGCTGGCAGTGAAAGGTTCATTTCAACCTCAGATAACAGACAGCAAGACCAAATTTTGCACCCTAAAACATTGAAATGTTCAGCTCAAACAGTATGCGTTGCCGCACACTGTTTGGGCTGACAGTGAAGGGTTCATTTCATCCTCACATAGGTGCCCCTGAAGTTCAAATTTTGCACCCGGAAACATTGAAATGTTCAGCTCAAACAGAGTGCGTTGCCGCACACTGTTTTGGCTGACAGTGAAGTGTTCATTTCATCCTCAGATAGGTGCCCCTGAAGTCCAAATTTTGCACCCTGAAATTTTGAAATGTTCAGCTCAAATAGTGTGCGTTGCCGTACAATTTTTGAGCTGGCAGTGAAGGGTTCATTTCAACCTCAGATAACAGACAGCAAGACAAAATTTTGCACCCTAAAACATTGAAATGTTCAGCTCAAACAGTGTGCGTTGCCGCACACAGTTTGGGCTGACAGTGAAGTGTTCATTTCATCCTCAGATAGGTGCCCCTGAAGTCCAAATTTTGCACCCTGAAACATTGAAATGTTCAGCTCAAACAGTGTGCGTTGCCGCACACTTTTGAGCTGGCAGAGAAGGGTTCATTTCAACCTCAGATAACAGACAGCAAGACAAATTTTGCACCCTAAAACATTGAAATGTTCAGCTCAAACAGTGTGCGTTGCCGCACACTGTTTGGGCTGACAGAGAATGGTTCATTTCATCCTCACATAGGTGCCCCTGAAGTCCAAATTTTGCACCCTGAAACATTGAAATGTTCAGCTCAAACAGTGTGCGTTGCCGCACACTGTTTGAGCTGGCAGCGAAGGGTTCATTTCACCGTCAGATAACAGAAAGCAAGACCAAATTTTGCACCTTAAAACATTGAAAAGATCTGCTCAAACAGTGTGCGTTGCCGCATACTGTTTGAGCTGGCAGTGAAGGGTTCTTTTCAACCTCAGTTAACAGACAGCAAGACCAAATTTTGCACCCTAAAACATTGAAATGTTCAGCTCAAACAGTGTGCGTTGCCGCACAGTGTTTGAGCTGGCAGTGAAGGGTTCATTTCAACCTCAGATAACAGACAGCAAGACCAAATTTTGCACCCTAAAACATTGAAATGTTCAGCTCAAACAGTGTGCGTTGCCGCACACTGTTTGGGCTGACAGTGAAGGGTTCATTTCATCCTCACATAGGTGCCCCGGAAGTTCAAATTTTGCACCCAGAAACATTGAAATGTTCAGCTCAAATAGTGTGCGTTGCCGCACACTGTTTGGGCTGACAGAGAATGGTTCATTTTATCCTCACATAAGTGCCCCTGAAGTTCAAATTTTGCACCCTGAAACATTGAAATGTTCAGCTCAAACAGTGTGCGTTGCCGCACACTGTTTGAGCTGGCAGCGAAGGGTTCATTTCACCGTCAGATAACAGATAGCAAGACCAAATTTTGCACCCTAAAACATTGAAATGTTCAGCTCAAACAGTGTGCGTTGCCGCACAGTGTTTGAGCTGGCAGTGAAGGGTTCATTTCAACCTCAGATAACAGACAGCAAGACCAAATTTTGCACCCTAAAACATTGAAATGTTCAGCTCAAACAGTGTGCGTTGCCGCACACTGTTTGGGCTGACAGTGAAGGGTTCATTTCATCCTCACATAGGTGCCCCGGAAGTTCAAATTTTGCACCCAGAAACATTGAAATGTTCAGCTCAAATAGTGTGCGTTGCCGCACACTGTTTGGGCTGACAGAGAATGGTTCATTTTATCCTCACATAAGTGCCCCTGAAGTTCAAATTTTGCACCCTGAAACATTGAAATGTTCAGCTCAAACAGTGTGCGTTGCCGCACACTGTTTGAGCTGGCAGCGAAGGGTTCATTTCACCGTCAGATAACAGATAGCAAGACCAAATTTTGCACCCTAAAACATTGAAAAGATCTGCTCAAACAGTGTGCGTTGCCGCATACTGTTTGAGCTGGCAGTGAAGGGTTCTTTTCAACCTCAGTTAACAGACAGCAAGACCAAATTTTGCACCCTAAAACATTGAAATGTTCAGCTCAACCAGTGTGCGTTGCCGCACAGTGTTTGAGCTGGCAGTGAAGGGTTCATTTCAACCTCAGAAAACAGACAGCAAGACCAAATTTTGCACCCTAAAACATTGAAATGTTCAGCTCAAACAGTGTGCGTTGCCGCACACTGTTTGGGCTGACAGTGAAGGGTTCATTTCATCCTCACATAGGTGCCCCGGAAGTTCAAATTTTGCACCCTGAAACATTGAAATGTTCAGCTCAAACAGTGTGCGTTGTTGTACACTGTTTGGGCTGGCAGCGATGGGTTCATTTCACCGTCAGATAACAGATAGCAAGACCAAATTTTGCACCCTAAAACATTGAAATGTTCAGCTCAACCAGTGTGCGTTGCCGCACAGTGTTTGAGCTGGCAGTGAAGGGTTCATTTCAACCTCAGAAAACAGACAGCAAGACCAAATTTTGCACCCTAAAACATTGAAATGTTCAGCTCAAACAGTGTGCGTTGCCGCACACTGTTTGGGCTGACAGTGAAGGGTTCATTTCATCCTCACATAGGTGCCCCGGAAGTTCAAATTTTGCACCCTGAAACATTGAAATGTTCAGCTCAAACAGTGTGCGTTGCCGCACAGTGTTTGAGCTGAAAGTGAAGTGTTCATTTCATCCTCAGATAGGTGCCGCTGAAGTTCAAATTTTGCACCCTGAAACATTGAAATGTTCAGCTCAAACAGTGTGTGTTGCCGCACACTGTTTGAGCTAGCAGCGAAGGGTTCATTTTACCGTCAGATAATAGACAGCAAAACCAAATTTTGCACCCAGAAACATTGAAATGTGCAGCTCAAACAGTGTGCGTTGCCGCACATGTTTGAGCTGGGAGTGAAGGGTTCATTTCAACCACAGATAACAGACAGCAAGACCAAATTTTGTTCCCTAAAACATTGAAATGTTCAGCTCTAACAGTGTGCGTTGCCGCACAATGTTTGAGCTGGCAGTGAAGGGTTCATTTCAACCTCAGATAACAGACAACAAGACCAAATTTTGCACCCTAAAACATTGAAATGTTCAGCTCAAACAGTGTGCGTTGCCGCACACTGATTGGGCTGACAGTGAAGGGTTCATTTCATCCTCAGATAGGTGCCCCTGAAGTTCAAATTTTGCACCCAGAAACATTGAAATGTTCAGCTCAAACAGTGTGCGTTGCCGCACACTGTTTGGGCTGACAGTGAAGTGTTCATTTCATCCTCAGGTAGGTGCCCCTGAAGTCCAAATTCTGCACCCTGAAACATTGAAATACTCAGCTCAAACAGTGTGCGTTGCCGCACACTGTTTGAGCTGGCAGCGAAGGGTTCATTTCACCGTAAGATAACAGACAGCAAGACCAAATTTTTCACCCTAAAACATTGAAAAGATCTGCTCAAACAGTGTGCGTTGCCGCATACTGTTTGAGCTGGCATTGAATGGTTCATTTCAACATCAGATAACAGACAGCAAGACCAAATTTAGCACCCTAAAACATTGAAATGTTCAGCTCAAACAGTGTGCGTTGCCGCACACTGTTTGGGCTGACAGTGAAGGGTTCATTTCATCCTCAGATAGGTGCCCTGGAAGTTCAAATTTTGCACCCAGAAAACATTGAAATGTTCAGCTCAAACAGTGTGCGTTGCCGCACACTGTTTTGGCTGACAGTGAAGTGTTCATTTCATCCTCAGATAGGTGCCTCTGAAGTCCAAATTTTGCACCCTAAAACATTGAAATGTTCAGCTCAAACAGTGTACGTTGCCGCACACTGTTTGAGCTGGCAGTGAAGGGTTCATTTCAACCTCAGATAACAAACAACAAGACCAAATTTTGCACCCTAAAACATTGAAATGTTCAGCTCAAACAGTGTGCGTTGCCGCACACTGATTGGGCTGATAGTGAAGGGTTCATTTCATCCTCAGATAGGTGTCCCCGAAGTTCAAATTATGCACCAAGAAACATTGAAATGTTCAGCTCAAACAGTGTGCGTTGCCGCACACTGTTTGGGCTGACAGTGAAGCGTTCATTTCATCCTCACATTGGTGCCCCTGAAGTTCAAATTTTGCACCCAGAAACATTGAAATGTTCAGCTCAAACAGTGTGCGTTGCCGCACACTGTTTGGGCTGACAGTGAAGTGTTCATTTCATCTTCAGATAGGTGCCCCTGAAGTCCAAATTTTGCACCCTGAAACATTGAAATGTTCAGCTCAAACAGTGTGCGTTGCCGCACACTGTTTGAGCTGGCAGCGAAGGGTTCATTTCACCGTCAGATAACAGATAGCAAGACCAAATTTTGCACCCAAAAACATTGAAATGTTCAGCTCAAACAGTGTGCGTTGCCGCACACTGTTTGAGCTGGCAGTGAAGGGTTCATTTCAACCTCAGATAACAGACAGCAAGACCAAATTTTGCACCCTAAAACATTGAAATGTTCAGCTCAAACAGTGTGCGTTGCCGCACACTGTTGGGCTGACAGAGAAGGGTTCATTTCATCCTCACATAGGTGCCCCTGAAGTCCAAATTTTGCACCCTGTAACATTGAAATGTTCAGTTCAAACAGTGTGCGTTGCCGCACACTGTTTGAGCTGGCAGCGAAGGGTTCATTTCACCGTTAGATAACAGACAGCAAGACCAAATTTTGCACCCTAAAACATTGAAAAGATCTGCTCAAACAGTGTGCGTTGCCGCACACTGTTTGGGCTGGCAGTGAAAGGTTCATTTCAACCTCAGATAACAGACAGCAAGACCAAATTTTGCACCCCTAAAACATTGAAATGTTCAGCTCAAACAGTATGCGTTGCCGCACACTGTTTGGGTGACAGTGAAGGGTTCATTTCATCCTCACATAGGTGCCCTGAAGTCCAAATTTTGCACCAGAAACATTGAAATGTTCAGCTCAAACAGTGTGCGTTGCCGCACAGTGTTTGGGCTGAAAGTGAAGTGTTCATTTCATCCTCAGATAGGTGCCCCTGAAGTCCAAATTTTGCACCCTGAAACATTGAAATGTTCAGCTCAAACAGTGTGTGTTGCCGCACACTGTTTGAGCTGGCAGTGAAGGGTTCATTTACCTCAGATAATAGACCGCAAAACCAAATTTGCACCCAAAACATTGAAATGTTCAGCTCAAACAGTGTGCGTTGCCGCACATGTTTGAGCTGGCAGTGAAGGGTTCATTTCAACCTCAGATAACAGACAGCAAGACCAAATTTTGCACCCTAAAACATTGAAATGTTCAGCTCAAACAGTGTGCGTTGCCGCACACTGATTGGGCTGACAGTGAAGGGTTCATTTCATCCTCAGATAGGTGCCCCTGAAGATCAAATTTTGCACCAAGAAACATTGAAATGTTCAGCTCAAACAGTGTGCGTTGCCGCACACTGTTTGGGCTGACAGTGAAGTGTTCATTTGATCTTTAGATAGGTGCCCCTGAAGTCCAAATTTTGCACCCTGAAACATTGAAATGTTCAGCTCAAACATTGTGCGTTGCCGCACACTGTTTGGCTGGCAGCGATGGGTTCATTTCACCGTCAGATAACAGTAGCAAGACCAAATTTTGCAACAAAAAACATTGAAATGTTCAGCTCAAACAGTGTGCGTTGCCGCACACTGTTTGAGCTGGAAGTGAAGGGTTCATTTCAACCTCAGATAACAGACAGCAAGACCAAATTTTGCACCCTAAAACATTGAAATGTTCAGCTCAAACAGTGTGCGTTGCCGCACACTGTTTGGGCTGACAGTGAATGGTTCATTTCATCTTCACATAGGTGCCCCTGAAGTCCAAATTTTGCACCCTGTAACATTGAAATGTTCAGTTCAAACAGTGTGTGTTGCCGCACACTGTTTGAGCTGCAGCGAAGGGTTCATTTCACCGTTAGATAACAGACAGCAAGACCAAATTTGCACCCTAAAACATTGAAAAGATCAGCTCAAACAGTGTGCGTTGCCGCACACTGTTTGGGCTGGCAGTGAAAGGTTCATTTCAACCTCAGATAACAGACAGCAAGACCAAATTTTGCACCCTAAAACATTGAAATGTTCAGCTCAAACAGTATGCGTTGCCGCACACTGTTTGGGCTGACAGTGAAGGGTTCATTTCATCCTCACATAGGTGCCCCGGAAGTTCAAATTTGCACCCAGAAACATTGAAATGTTCAGCTCAAACAGTGTGCGTTGCCGCACACTGTTTGGCTGAAAGTGAAGGTGTTCATTTCATCCTCAGATAGGTGCCCCTGAAGTCCAAATTTTGCACCCTGAAACATTGAAATGTTCAGCTCAAATAGTGTGTGTTGCCGCACACTGTTTGAGCTGGCAGCGAAGGGTTCATTTTACCGTCAGATAATAGACAGCAAAACCAAATTTTGCACCCAGAAACATTGAAATGTGCAGCTCAAACAGTGTGCGTTGCCGCACAATGTTTGAGCTGGCAGTGAAGGGTTCATTTCAACCTCAGATAACAGACAGCAAGACCAAATTTTGCACCCTAAAATTGAAATGTTCAGCTCAAACAGTGTGCGTTGCCGCACACTGATTGGGCTGACAGTGAAGGGTTCATTTCATCCTCAGATAGGTGCCCCTGAAGTTCAAATTTTGCACCAAGAAACATTGAAATGTTCAGCTCAAACAGTGTGCGTTGCCGCACACTGTTTGGGCTGACAGTGAAGTGTTCATTTCATCCTCAGGTATGTGCCCCTGAAGTCCAAATTTTGCACCCTGAAACATTGAAATACTCAGCTCAAACAGTGTGCGTTGCCGCACACTGTTTGAGCTGGCAGAAGGGTTCATTTCACCGTCAGATAAGAGACAGCAAGACCAAATTTTGCACCCTAAAACATTGAAAAGATCTGCTCAAACAGTGTGCGTTGCCGCATACTGTTTGAGCTGGCAGTGAATGGTTCATTTCAACATCAGATTTAACAGCAGCAAGACCAAATTTAGCACCGTAAAACATTGAAATGTTCAGCTTAAACAGTGTGCGTTGCCGCACATTGTTTGGGCTGACAGTGAAGGGTTCATTTCATCCTCACATAGGTGCCCCGGAAGATCTGCTCAAACAGTGTGTGTTGCCGCACACTGTTTGAGCTGGCAGCGAAGGGTTCATTTCACCGTTAAATAACAGACAGCAAGACCGAATTTTGCACCCTAAAACATTGAAAAGATCTGCACAAACAGTGTGCGTTGCCGCACAATGTTTGGGCTGGCAGTGAAAGGTTCATTTCAACCTCAGATAACAGACAGCAAGACCAAATTTTGCACCCTAAAACATTGAAATGTTCAGCTCAAACAGTATGCGTTGCCGCACACTGTTTGGGCTGACAGTGAAGGGTTCATTTCATCCTCACATAGGTGCCCTGGAAGTTCAAATTTTGCACCCAGAAACATTGAAATGTTCAGCTCAAACAGTGTGCGTTGCCGCACACTGTTTGGGCTGACAGTGAAGGGTTCATTTCATCCTCACATAGGTGCCCCGGAAGTTCAAATTTTGCACCCAGAAACATTGAAATGTTCAGCTCAAACAGTGTGCGTTGCCGCACAGTGTTTGGGCTGAAAGTGAAGTGTTCATTTCATCCTCAGATAGGTGCCCCTGAAGTCCAAATTTTGCACCCTAAAACATTGAAATGTTCAGCTCAAACAGTGTGTGTTGCCGCACACTGTTTGAGCTGGCAGCGAAGGGTCATTTTACCGTCAGATAATAGACAGCAAACCAAAATTTGCACCCAGAAACATTGAAATGTTCAGCTCAAACAGTGTGCGTTGCCGCACAATTTGAGGCTGGCAGTGAAGGGTCATTTCAACCTCAGATAAAACAGACAGCAAGACCAAATTTGCACCCTAAACATTGATGAAATGTTCAGCTCAAACAGTGTGCGTTGCCGCACACTGATTGGGCTGACAGTGAAGGGTTCATTTCATCCTCAATGATAGGTGCCCCGGAAGATCAAATTTTGCACCCAGAAACATTGAAATGTTCAGCTCAAACAGTGTGCGTTGCCGCACACTGTTTGGGGCTGGAAGTGAAGTGTTCATTTCATCTTCAGATAGGTGCCCCTGAAGTCCAAATTTGCACCTGAAACATTGAAATGTTCAGCTCAAACTTGTGCGTTGCCGTACACTGTTTGGGCTGGCAGCGAAGGGTTCATTTCACCGTCAGATAACAGATAGCAAGACCAAATTTTGCACCAAAAACATTGAAATGTTCAGCTCAAACAGTGTGCGTTGCGCACACGGTTGAGCTGGAAGTGAAGGGTTCATTTCAACCTCAGATAACAGACAGCAAGACCAAATTTTGCACCCTAAAACATTGAAATGTTCAGCTCAAATAGTGTGCGTTGCCGCACACTGTTGGGGTGACAGAGAAGTTCATTTCATCTTCACATAGGTGCCCCTGAAGTCCAAATTTTGCACCCTGTAACATTGAAATGTTCAGCTCAAACAGTGTGTGTTGCCGCACACTGTTTGAGCTGAGTGAAGGGTCATTTCCGTTAGATAACAGACAGCAAGACAAATTTTGCACCTAAAAACATTGAAAAGATCAGCTCAAACAGTGTGCGTTGCCGCACACTGTTTGGGCTGGCAGTGAAAGGTTCATTTCAACCTCAGATAACAGACAGCAAGACCAAATTTTGCACCCTAAAACATTGAAATGTTCAGCTCAAACAGTGTGCGTTGCCGCACATGTTTGGGCTGACAGTGAAGGGTTCATTTCATCCTCACATAGGTGCCCCTGAAGTTCAAATTTTGCACCAGAAAAAACATTGAAATGTTCAGCTCAAACAGTGTGCGTTGCCGCACACTGTTTGGGCTGACAGTGAAGGTTTCATTTCATCCTCAGATAGGTGCCCTGAAGTCCAAATTTTGCAACCTGAAACATTGAAAGTCAGCTCAAACAGTGTGTGTGCCGCACACTGTTTTGAGCTGGCAGTGAAGGGTCATTTACCTCAGATAAGTGACAGCAAAACCAAATTTTGCACCCAGAAAACATTGAAATGATGCAGCTCAAACAGTGTGCGTTGCCGCACAATGTTTGAGCTGGCAGTGAAGGGTTCATTTCAACCTCAGATAAACAGAACGCAAGACCCAAATTGTGCAGTTGACGTATACACTGTTTGGGATGGCAGCGAAGGGGTCATTTCACCTCAGATAACAGATAGCAAGACCAAATTTTGCACCCTAAAACATTGAAATGTTCAGCCACCAGTGTGCGTTGCCGCACACTGTTTGGGCTGACAGTGAAGGGTTCATTTCATCCTCAGAAAATAGGCAGCAAAGTCCAAATTTTGCACCCTAAAACATTGAAATGTTCAGCTCAAACCGTGGCGTTGCCGCACACTGTTTGAGCTGGCGTGAAGGGTTCATTTCACCCTCAGATAGGGGCCCCTGGAAGTTCAAATTTTGCACCCTGAAACATTGAAATGTCAGCTCAAACAGTGTGCGTTGCCGCACAGGTTTGAGCTGGCAGTAAGGGTTCATTTCATCCTCAGATAGGTGCCGCTGAAAGTCCAAATTTTGCACCCTGAAACATGAAATGTTCAGCTCAAACAGTGTGTGTTGCCGCACAGGTTGAGCTGGCAGCGAAAGGGTTCATTTCACGTCAGATAACAGACAGCAAGACCAAATTTTGCCCCAGAAACATTGAAATGTTCAGATCAAACAGTGTATGCGTTGCAGCACAATGGTT
>CM060733.1:43803854-43870742 GCA_030704615.1 Takakia lepidozioides | reverse complement strand
GCCAAATTTTGCACCTAAAACATTGAAAAAGATCTGCTCAAACAGTTGCGTTGCCGCACACTGTTTGAGCTGGTAGTGGGAGTTCATTTCATCCCTCAGAAAAGGTGTCGTTGAAGGAAGAATTTTGCAACCCTTAAACAGTGACATGTGCAGCTCAAACAGTGTGCGGCAACGCACACTGTTTGAGCTGCCACTGAATGGTTCTTTTTTTTCTCAAATACCTGCCATTGAAAGCCGAATTCTTCACAAATGTGGGTCCTGTAGATTTTACCTTTTTCGTAGCTACTCGAGAAGACTCCCCAGTTGCCGGGACCCTTTCCGCTTCGGGCTGCTCTCTTCGCCGACTATGTAGGTGAGCCTCTCCCCCCTCCTCTTTCCCGTGTCAGATTCTTCGTGAGGCCAGTGGTCAACATCTTCCTCCATGTCGTCTGTCTCTCCCTCAGACGCAGTGTCCTCCTCGCCTGTTCCTGGAACTATGGTGGGTTGTTGTTCTTCTCCAGATTCCTGCTCCTCCATCGCCACACTTTCCTGTATTCCCTCTTCTTCCTCCTTTTCCTCTTCCTCCACTCTTTCCATCCTCATTCTATATCTAGCTCTATTCCTGTTTCTAGAACTCGTGAAGTATAATGACTTCCTTCTCTTTCTCCTCCGCTGGAAACAAGGGCTCCCCACGATGCCCCTGGAGCTCTCCAGTTTGACGTTTGCAACAAGTGCTGGTATCGCATGTAACAAAAAAAAAAATGGACGTTGTCAACCGTATTTGGATGCGGGTGTTGATATTGTGTGCGAACGGAATTCATCCATTTTGGCGTCTTGTATTACCCAGCTAATAAAGCGCCGAAGAAAAAGAACATCCGTTGCATGCATTTGCGATATATGTCAGATGTACTTCGCCGCCTGCCAATACATGGCGGCCTCCTTGCCTTCTTTCAAATTCGAATGCGCCGTAGAAATGTAGTGCTTTTTCAATTCCGAGCAGTTCTTCCAGATTCGCAATAATTGTTATGCTTCACATATGCATCCACGTGTGTTGTACTGCATGCCCTGTGGTTTTTTTTATGCCGTGACCGTCCCCATGGGGTCATTCGGTATAAAGGATTGTGTCGGATATGACCATGTGTTGCCACAATTCGTGCGAGGTATCTCTTGGAGTGTCGGTGTTTGTTCTGTGCTATTCTGGCGCAACACAATCTCATTACAATCGGATCTTCCTGTTTACTGCTCTCCAGGGTTGTTGCCGTCATTTCATAATGGATGGTTTCATGTCATTTTCAGGGTTTGTTTTCCATCCAAAAACAGTACGGCTTCTTGTGGCTCTGGTCTTTCAAAACGGTTTTTCTGGTTGGTGGGAGGTGAAGGTGCACGTCATCCCTACATCCTTGGCATGCATCGCCGGCAGCCTTTGGTTTGGTGCTACCCTTGTTGACCTCAGTTTGCTGGTGGTATTTCCACTTTCGATAATTACGGGCTCTCAGTTCGGGGATTCCGTTCTGAATCGGCAGTTTCGTTCAGTGCTGGAAAACATGTCGAGGGAGCGAGATGCACTCGCTCGATTCCATTCCAATGCAGGTACTCTTCCACTGACTGCCACTGCAGACGACGATGGGTATGCAGTTGTTCATGAGGATGAGCTGGTTACAGTGTTCCCGCTGGAGTTGGGTTCTCTGCTTGTTCAGAAAGAGGTGTATGACGAGGATGGGAATTTGGATTCTGGGCACTTGGAGAAACCCTTGGTTGGCGAGTGTGGAAGGAAGTGGAGAGTCCTTCCAGGAACATACCGTGTCCTTGGAAAAGAGAGAAGACAATCAGCAGGATCAGTCGTTACCCCTGGCACTGCAGCATCGGTCGTGCAACAGAAGGGCACAGTTCCTGTGAAACAAGAGGTGAGCACATCCACTACCTTCGTGACTCTTTCGGACTCGTCCTCGGAGGATGTTTCTGAGATTCCTCCGCCAGTGCAAACTCCCTTATTGGATGATGACGAATTGCAAGAGATAACAAGTGTCATTCCAAAATTGAAAGCCCTCGCAGGTGTGCCTGGGTGCAAGAGCGAGCTACGTTTTGTTGATTGGGAGTCCCTTCCAGTGCAACGGGTTCAATACGTGCCAGCTCAGTTTGATGGGGACATCTTGTTTGAGCTCAACCCTCCCACGTCTTCCAGTGGACTGGCTGGGCTTCTGCAGGGCATGGACAAGAAACATGACGGACATCCTTGGTGCAGGACAAAAACGTCGAACATCCATAACGACATTGGCTTGAAATTTCGGAGGTCGGTTTGCGTTGGGCATTGCAAGTGCTTGAATATTTCTTGCCCTCGGCTGAGAAACAACGCTCAGCCAAACAAAAGTGAGTGGGAAGGTGTGCCCCTGAATCCTTTCACCCCAGGGCTTGCACCTCCCAAGACCAATACTTTTGTGTGCAGGTTCTGCAAACTTTCCCCGTCCTGTGTTTCTGTTTGCCACGCTCGTATGTATCAGGTGGCACATCGATGCAAGACAATGACTCGTGCCTGCATTCATATGGGTGCACACGAGCATCCTGTGTCCAAAGGAGTTGCAGGGATAGCGTGGACATCGCTAGAAATCTACTGAAGCAAGAGTTCCACAATGCCCCTTGTGCAACACCTTCTGCTATAGCGCTTGCAGCTAGCAAGGCATTCCTGGAAAAACACATACTGGGTGAAGGGGATGCGACACAGCCAATGCTGGATGCAGATTCCTTGAGGCAGTCATGGACCATTTCTCCGTGTTGAGCTCTCCCAATATTCGAAACCAGGTGAATGCACTCAGAATGGGCACAGGCACTGCTGGATTCATGGACAACATTATGGACCTCAAACGGAGGAGTCGCTATGAATTCATTCAAAACAGTATGTTCCCTGGCCAGGGCTCGTCCAAAGTGTATTTGTTCAAGATGTCCGCTGTGGGCCAAGGCAGTGGTGTGAGCATTGTCCGCCGAATGCAACCTGGAGGAGATTTGGCTAAATGTTGGTTAATGTTTGATCACTGCAAACGGGTGAAGGGTTGGACAACCATGGCGTGCCATGTGTATGATCCAGCGTACCAGCGTGTGCTCTCTATAGCAATTTGTGATATGCAGTCGGAGGACACTGAATCCCAGATGCTCATGTGGAATTCCCTCCTGGCCGTCATGCAGCGCAATGGAATACAGAACACAAATTTTGCGGGCTTCATGGCTGATAGTGCACAGGCAAATTTCAATGCAGTGCGGCGCGTGTTTGGTTCGGGGGATCATAAGGTCCCAATGGAAAATAGGGAGCGCACATGCCTCTTCCATTGGAGTCAATCTCTGGCACGTCATACAAAGCGCTGCATTCGCCCTGACCTTCAGTTGGAGCATAGAAGGCTCTGTCTGAAGTACAAGAATGCCACCTCAATGGGAGAAGCTGAGAGCACTTACCAGGCAATCCGGGCTTGGTGGTTCTCCTCTGGTGCTGCTACAGGTATCCACCTGAAGGAGTTGGAGGACTGGTTGGTTTTCTGGCACTTCAGGTACAGACAGTGGGGAGCTTTCATGACGACGGTAAGCCTCACAAGTTTTCCTTAAACACAAATTGCACTTTGCATCGTGCCTGTTCATTTGGGGTTGTTCGATTGTCACTTGAAGAACCTCTACCATTTCTTTTCCTTCCTCACATTTCCATGCAATGCCTCCTGCAGGACATGTCCTTGGAGGACTTGGCCGACATGCCATCGTGTAATTTGGCAGAGACTGTTCACAACGCCTGGATGCAACAGTCTACCAAAGCAGGTCGTGACTTGTATGTGGCCACTGCTGATGACATGGTGCGGGCACTTACACAACAAACCAGGTACCGCAATTTTCTGATGGGACGGGGTGGAGGGAAGGGCCCCGATACGACTTTGTTGATGCTAAGGGCTGCGAGTAGGTCGGAGACCCGTCAAAGATGGCCAGAGCTCTAAACAGGTGCACTGAAGGCTCCCCTCTGCAATCCAGGCTCCCCCATTTGGAAGGCGAGGAAAGATTTGGATCATGCAAAAGGAAATTAAACACTCTTCCAGGGTCAGATGGAGATTCCCATAGGCCAGACAGGGTCAATTTCTCTGTGCCAAAGGTGTCTCCAGTGCAGACTAAGTCCTGTGCCGGCCCCTTCCCAGGTGGGTCCTCCTCCTGTGGAGCAGGTGCAGAACATGCAAGCATAGCAGCGGAAATCCCATTGGAGGAGGTGGTGGCCATGGTGCAGGAATCTGATTGCATTGATAGTGACTGGCATATATAGAACGCACCCCACCAGGATCTAGAGTGGCTTGCATGGCAATTCGGACCCCCTCATTCAAGAAATGCAAATCAAAAATATGCAAAGGCTCCAGGGGGACTCCAGCTCCAACATTCACAGGGTTGTTCCGACCTTATCATAGTGGGGAGTCAAAAGAGCACAAGTTTTGGTTCTGCCCAGACGATATGGCACGATGCGTGAAGGGAACAGTTCGTCCTTCCGTGATAATGAAGCCCCCTCCCCCCGCAATTTGGCCTGTGAAAATTGGGACATCGTTGTCCTCAACCGAGATAAGCATGCTGGAGGAGGGAGGGTTTTTGTCTTGCACGGTCCCGGGTGGTGCCCTTATGCACTGTCGGCACAGATGTGCCACATGCTCCGACAATGCCTCCACCCGGTGCCGACTCCCACCCAACAAAAAGAGATGGAAAAACAGTGCGCCGTGTTGCTTCGGGTGCAGATCACGAATGCAAGATGGAATCGGCTAGAATTTTGCAGGCTAGGGTGACTCGTATCACCGAAGTCCCTTCCCCGGGGTATGGATGGATTTACACAGTGCTGTCAATTGGCTCAGTTCTTCATGCCAAAGAATATCAGGTTACCATTGGGAATTTCCATCGTGCACTTGTCCGGATTTTGTAACGATGCGTGAGGGCGCTCTCGGCATGAGAGGGAAGTGGGTCCCCTGCAAGCATCAATATTACATATACCTTGTAATTATGTGTTGCGACGGTAAGAGAGACCAATTCATTCACCAAGCCACACTAGGCTACGGAGAAGTCATCACCCTTCTGCAGCGGGACACCTCGCGTAGACTCCGCCAACTTCTCTTTGAACACATACGAGCCATGCCCGCTTCCCATGCTGGTTTCCAGGTTGCCGTGTGAAGACTTTTCATTTTATGACAAACATATACATTTCGTTCACGGAACCAGGGCAAATGCATTTGCGATTCATTGTAAGCGTCTCTCTGTGAATTGAAATAAACTGTGTCAATCATTCTGAGCTCAAATCTGCCATATTTACATATTCCTCTTTTTTGGCACGCATTGCAGACATGGTGCATGGTGGCCTCCTTTGTTTTGTCCACGGTAATAGGCCCTCTTCCTGCAATCCTCGCCTATAGGACCTGCTTCTCCAGCAGATTCATGCCGCTCACGCTTCCCTGAAGCGTGAGCTCAGCTCACGCTTCAAAGCTTGAACGTGAGCTCAGCTCCCAGGCTCACGGGGCTGGGCTCACGCCGTAGCTACGCTGGTTTCCAGGGGTGCTTGCCCATCTCTGTAGAGAGATGGAAACATGAAGGTGACATAAAGCTGAGAGAGACAGGACAGGGCTCTGAGAATTGAGTGCGCCAATGCACTCAAATTTCTGAGCACCTGGGGATGACCGATTTTGTGATGTGTGATATGAAACATGAGGAAGACAAAGACAACTTATGAAAGTCCTCCCTGTTTTGAGTAGTAGAAAACTAAGTGCGGCGGCGCACTCATTTTGAGACGCGTAAAAGAGGCATAACCATGTGGGAGAGGAAGTTATGAGAGAAGCAGTGGTTATAGGGTGGGAGTCCATGATTTGTCCATGATAGGAGGGAGGGATTGCCTGAAAGGGGTCCATAATTTGAGTAGTAAGATGCACTCAATTCTGGCTCACAAAAAAACCAGGCTTGATTTGGGTCAATCTCCATGTCCTGCAGATCGCCCTCCGCTCCAGTCTGGTCCCCTCCCCTCTTCCCTCCATGTCAGCTGGTTCTCCTCGGTCATCCACTATGTTTCCAAGGTTGTAGTCTCCTCCGCAACCTGGTCGAGATTGTTCTGCAGATTGCGCACCTTTCTCATTCGCTCTCTCGCGTTCTTCCTCTTGAGGCCTTTGCTAAGTTTCATACAATGAAGATCATTGCCTTTTCAGTGCCATGGCTGACGATGATGGTTTTGTGGTGGTCGGGGAGCATGTTTTGGCAGCAAGGTTCAAGCTCAACATTGGCTGGGTTACTGTTGAAAAAGAGATATATGACATGGAGGGAAATCTTCAAAGAACGTTGTTTCAGAAACAGCGTGTTGTACCAAAACACACGGAATGGAGAGTTTTACCTGGAAAAGACCGTGTGTTCCGAAGTCAAAGAAGACAATCCGGTGGCTCCATTGTCACGCCAGGGACCCTGCCTCTGTCGTTCAAGGCAAACGGGATGTGATTGTTAAGCAGGTGGAGACCACTTCAACAACTTTTGTTATACTCTCGGAATTGTCCAAGGAGGAAGTCACGGAAATTCCGGCTCCCTTGGAGAATCGCCCTCAAGTGGACGTTGATGTTTGGGAAATTATGGGCGTCATCCCATTGCTTAAAGCAGTGTCTGAAATTCCAGGAAGCAAAAATGAGATCGGAGCGATACTGTGGAATTCATTCCCAACTAGAAGGGTTCAATTCCTTCCACCTTCCTTTGACAGGGACATCTTCTTTGAACTGAACCCTCCAACGTCTGCTGGAGGACTCGCAGGTCTCTTGCAAGGTATGGATAAAAAGCATGATGGGCATCCATGGTGCAAAACAAAAATGTCCAATATCCACAACCATTCAGACGTAAAATTCCGGAGGACCATTTGTGTTGGGCATCTGAGGTGTGAGAATGCTGCTTGCTTCTGTTTCACGCTTAGCGGTGCTAAAAATGAGAGTGAGTGGGAAGGCTTGTCCGAGAATCCTTTCAATCCAGGTTGTGCCCCACCGTTTGCCAATACATTTGTTTGTAAGTTCTGCAAGGTGCCCCCCTCCTGTATCGCACATTGCCCTGCTTGGATATATTACGTTACTCACCGTTGCAAAACCATGACTCGAGCTTGTATCCATTTTGGGACTCACGACCATTATGTGTCTTAAGGCGATTGCAAAGATAGAGAGAGATGACTCCGGCTGAGGCCGGTGTAACTAAGAGCCACTTCGCCTTGCGTCTACTGCCCCCTTTCGGGGGTGGGGCCTATAAGTAATGCGGGTGTCTAGGGGACACCAGGGACCAGGGGATAGATCAGGTACTAGAGGGTACACAGGGTACCCCTGGGATTTGGGGTATCCATGGGAATTAATTAGAAAGCCAGGGGGGGGGGGGGGGTTTGGACTCTAGTTTCCGCTTATTTGTAATGATAGCTGTGAGAGCTCTGAGGGCTGTGAGGTGAATTGCTTTAAAGCATTTATGGATAGGGGATATTGGGATGTGGAAGTTATTGTGTAGTGCCGCTATGCTAGCATTGTGGATACCTCCCCGAGGGCCGGCCGTAATAACAGACAGGGGGCCGGTATTCCAGCTCCTACGACGGAGAGCAAGGATAAGTGGTGCATACTTTTGCCATTTTTCAAACTTCACACAAAAGCCCAGCCAAGCAACTTCTATGAAATCAAGAGACAACACCTGTTTCTCACTAACCTACCTCTGACCACATCTCAGAAAAACCAAGCCAAGAGATGGTCCCAATGGGACTGCCTCGGAGTCAGACAGGTGCACAACATTTGGTCGGGAGATAGTCTCAGATCTCAGGAATCAGTGGCTCAATTGGTGGGGATGCCCCAAGGCTCCAAATGATATCAGGAAATAATTCAAGCAATCCCTGCGTAGTGGCTGACTACCTTGGCAGATGGTCCTCCATAGCCATCTTCCAACTCTTGGGACCTAGTCATTCTGCAAAACTAGCTTACCATTCTGCTTTTAGATGAAATCACCTTGATTGATATGTCAGCTTATACCTTTTCCATTGACACTATCTCATTTAGGCTTGCACTTACCTCCAAACCCAATGCGCATAAACCTCATGACTCTTACTCCAGTGAGAATATGCTACTGGACATCCCTAGATAAAGCCATGGATCCCATACCACCCCTCACCATCACAACTAGGTCATGGCTTCTTTCCAATTCCTTCGTGTGGAGGGTAGCTACTGTGTGAGCGTGCTCTGTGTGAGCACGCTCACGCTTTGCACACTAATCGTGAGCATAATCCTTAAGCGTGAACAAATTAGGGAAGCAGAGCCTACAGCTGAGGTAATACAGGGCCTATTGCCGTGGACACAAACTGTTCAGAATGAACATGTCATAAAAAACGGACAGATGAAAGAGACATGGATGAATGAAAGAATGTGATGGATGGATGATGGATGAATGATGGATGAATGTGGGATGAACGTGAGTCCTGAAGAGTGGAGGATGCATGGATTGAAATGAAACTGATTATACGGCAAACACGACATTGACGACAAATTCTATACACGGGGAAACACGAGGAAACTGTAACTACAAACACTGATCCTGCAACCCAAGTTTCAAATCCCAATAGAAAACCATAAATCGAAAATCATAAACCAAAAACCCATGCCCGCAATGATAAACCTCAAACTCCAAAGCAAAAAGGAAGCCAGAAACCCAAAACGGTAACCCTAATTCAAACGGCACATGGGAATCCAACCCAAAAACCAATTAAAACATGTAAAATCAAAACAAAACCTAAGTGAACAGCCATGTTCTATCATTGAAACAGGTTGGGCATTAAAGTGGCGTCATTCGCAGCCCTCACAAGGAACATAACAATTCACCCCAAAAACCAAAAAATAAATAAAAAATGAAATAAAAGCCTTGGCGAAGACTCAGGAGCCATGTTCGTAAAGGGAAACAGGCTCGGCATTAAGGTGGACGCCACCTTAATTCCCAGTCCCTGTTAAAGCTTAATTCCAGCCCAGAAGACCAACCAGATTAAGGTGGCAGATGAATTGTCATGTTCCAACAGGAGCTGGGAATTAAGGTGTCGTTGACGACACCTTTAATCTGGCACATTCAGAAGGAAAAAATAAATAAAAATCTGTTTCTTTTTTTCTTTTTTTCCCCCGAATGTGCCAAATTAAGGTGTCGTCAACGACACCTTAATTCCCAGCCCCAGATAGAGCTTAATTCCAGCCCAGGAGACCAACCAGATTAAGGTGGCAGGTGAATTGTCATGTTCCAACAGGGGTTGGGAATTAAAGTGTTGACGACACCTTAATCTGGCACATTCGGAAGGAAAAAAAGAAAATAATCAGATTTGTTTTTCTTTTTTTCCCCCAAATGTGCCAGATTAAGGTGTCGTCAACGACACCTTAATTCCCAGCCCCTAAGGTGGCAGGTGAATTGTCATGTTCCAATAGGGGCTGGGAATTAAGGAAATTAAGAAAATTAAGAAAATCGGGCACATTCGGGGGAAAATAAATAAATCAGGAACATGACAATTCACCCCAAAAACAATAAAAAACATTAAAAACTAAATAAAAGCCTTGGGGAGCAGCCATGTTCGTAGAGGGAAACAGGCTCAGCATTAAGGTGGCGTCAACGTCACCTTAATCTGGCACATTCGTCTCCTCTCATCTCCCCCTCCTATGGTCCGCGACAGAGTTGGTATTGTGCAGAGCCGGGCTAATATCTTTATAGACAGTTCTGCATCTGTTTTTGGCTCAAAATCAGATAGCAGTGGAAGTGCCGTTCGGAATGACTCATTTGTTTTAAGACAGTTCTTGAATCATTGGAACACTGCCTCCTTTCATGCCCGGCCCCAGCGAAGATCTGGCCCCATATCAAAGCATTCTACCGCTGCTGGAACCCTAGATCTCTTTCCGCCATAGACATCCTGTTAAACTATGATCCAGTCTCTAAGACCAGAGCCCTCAACTGCCCTGTTTTTGAAACCCTTAGAGCATCAGCATTGTGGCACCTATGAAAACTAAGATGCAAGAATACCTTCCTAGGACACACCTCTACGATATCTGCCCTCCTTGCCACTGTATTTTTCGATTTGCAAACTGAGGCTAGAAAGGCATGGGCCAAAATTTGTGCAGTCATTCAACGAGATGTCAGAAACGCGGCGGCCATCCACAGAAACTTTCAACACCCCTGGGGTAGACAGGGCCTCATATGCAGCAGCCCTGTGCAGGACCAATGCTTCTGGAGCAAGCTCCCCCCATTGGCCTCGCGAGATCTCCGTTTTCCGCTCCACTATTTCCCCCGAGTTTGAGAGAGAGATTAACTAGAAGCATCTGAAGCCTTCCACGACGGCTTCCAAGCTTCATTACAGATAGATCGCCATCTCTGTTTTTGGAAAGGTCAATGTCCTATTTACTCTCAACATGCATGTCTTGGAAAGTCCAACAAGAGATAGGTCTCACTTATGCTAAGTTTCAAGTCTTGGGCAGAGTGCCCTGTTTTTTTGTCTCCTGGATTTAGGTCCATTGGGGCTGTTTGGTTCGTAGAAACATTGTTCACGTTTTTCGCATTTAGTGTAGAGACAAAGAAGAATAATTTTTGTGTCTTAGACTTTATCTCCATCCGGAGAGGCTTGGCTGGTATTATAGTGTAACTGGGGGTTTAATTTTTTTCCCCTCTAAATAATTTAAAATAAATATATCAGGGATACAACCCCTGTTCTGGTATAAAATAAATAAATAGATTTAAAAAAAAAAGTAACCTCTAGCCTTTCTTTTGACAGGCCCGTTTTTTTTGCCTTTCATTGTGACAGGCTTTTTTCTTTCTGACCCTTTCTTTTGACAGGTAGTTTTTTTTGCCTTTCTTTGCCTTTCAAAATAAATTTTTATTTTTTTTTTTTTTTTTTGCCTTTCATGCCTTGTGACAGGCCTTCACAAACAACCTTCACATCAACACACGGCTGTCCGAAAGGTGGCTATTGCATGCGGGCCCACATGGCTATTGCCTTGGGAAATAGGCAATTGCATGTGGGGCCCATTTGGCGGCTGCAACCAAGCGCTAACCGCTAGGAGCCATCAGAACGGCACGACGACGAACCGGTGGTCGATGTAGGGCCCCTGACACAGTAATATCCTTGAAAGTTCGGTAAAAGCACACGTTTCTTGAGCAGAGTTTGGAGTTCGTTGTTCCTCAATCGTGTAGAGCCCAATGGAGCCCAAAACAACTTGCATGAATGTTGTTGAAAGCTCAGTAGCACCCCTCAGTATAGGACCATGTCAACATGTTGATGCTGTCGGATTTTCGATCACAAACCTCTACCTTGGAGCACGGAGCAGAGCTGGCATGAGTTTTTTAAAAATCCTTCACGATGGTGGGACAACCGCAATCGCAAGGTGTGGCTTTTTCTTAATGTACGATGTGAAGAAGTTTGTCCATCCTGCAAATGTGGGCGCTTGGCTCCTGCTAGTACCATGATTTTGTTTTCTTCCTGATGTTTACAAGGTTCTTGGGAGAGTCAGCTTGGTCTTAGCCGGCCGTATTTCAATCTCTGCCTGCTCATCTGCACCGTGGTGGTTTTCACAGACCAATCCGAGATTACCTGACTACAGACACAAGCATCACGCACAAGAGGTCCTTTTGGGTTGATGGTCGGTCAAATCCTCCATGGGTCATGACACAAGGTCAAGGACAATGTGGTAAGGGACCTTCTTCTTCGACCTAGTTCAGCCTGTTTTGCGCCCTCATCAGACTCGGCCCTGAATTTTCATATTGAATATGGTGTCTGCATCCAAGTTGTAGCCTTTCATTTGCCGTATGTGGCAGTGGATCTGTGGTGGTTTGGAATGAATTTGACAAGTTAGTACGGATGTGGCAGCAGGAAAGTATCCAAAAACAGATAACAGAGACGAGGAGAAGCTTTGGAATGAATACTTCTCCGACGGCAGTCAAGGGTGGGACAATGGAGACAAAAAGGTAATGCCTGTTGGAAGCAGATGCAAGTCAGCATAGGAACTAGTGTGATAAGTCTGGTTGGGGTGTTTGCTGGAAGAATTCTAGGCTGTCATTGTCAATTGCTGTCAGCAAGGCAAGGATGTATGCATGATTTGTGCAGAGGCATGGATAGCTGAAGGAGCAGGGATGGAGTGTGGGTCCAGATTCATCCAAGAGGGCCAGATTTCAAGCACAAGATTACCTATGATTCCCTGTGGATCAATAGCTACAAGAAACCTGCATGGGTAGATGGTCAACTGGAAGCCGCAGCAGCAGCGGCACAATCGGTAAAATCGGGCGCTGCTAATGAAGGCACCTTCTTCAACACATTTCACCCTGTTTTTCCCTTCTATCAGAACGTGCCCTAAATTTTCATGTTGAATTCTGCAAGTTAGCTGGTTGAGAGAACCTTTGATAGTTTGGAGTGACTTTGACATGATATTGCCAAAGTGACAACAGGGACGTATCCAGAAACAGGTAACAGAGACGAGGAGAAGCTGTGGAAAGAATACTTTTCTGACCCCAGTCAATGGTGGGACAATGGAGGCAAAAAGGTGGATGCCTGTTGGATTATAGAGAGTAGCAGATGCAATTGAGCATAGGAACTAGTGTGATAAGCTAAGGTGGGTGTTTCCTAGAACAAATCTAGGCTGTCATTGTCAGCTGCTAGCAGCAAGGCAAGGATGTATGCATGATTTGTGCAGAGGCATGGATAGCTGAAGGAGCAGGGATGGTGTGTGGGTCCAGATTCATCCAAGAGGGCCAGATTTCAAGCACAAGATTACCTATGATTCCCTGTGGATCAATAACTACAAGAAACCTGCATGGGTAGATGGTCAACTGGAAGCCGCAGCAGCAGCGGCACAATTGATAAAACCAGGCACTGCTAATGAAGGCACCTTCTTCAACACAGTTCACCCTGTTTTTCCCTCTTATCAGAACCGGCCCTAAATTTTCATGTTGAACTCTGCAAGCTAGCTGGTTGAGTGAACCTTGATAAATTGGAGTGACTTTGACATGATACTGCCAATGTGACAACAGGAAAGTATCCAGAAACAGGTAACAGAGACGAGGAGAAGCTGTGGGAAGAATACTTTTCTGACCCCAGTCAATGGTGGGACGATGGAGGCAAAAAGGTGGATGCCTGTTGGATTACAGAGAGTAGCAGACGCAATGAGCATAGGAACTAGTGTGATAAGCTGAGTTGGGTGTTTCCTAGAACAAATCTAGGCTGTCATTGTCAGCTGCTAGCAGCAAGGCAAGGATGTATGCATGATTTGTGCTGAGGCATGGATAGCTGAAGGAGCAGGGATGGAGTGTCGGTCCAGATTCATCCAAGAGGGCCAGATTTCAAGCACAAGATTACCTATGATTCCCTGTGGATCAATAGCTACAAGAAACCAGCATGGGTAGATGGTCAACTGGAAGCCGCAGCAGCAGTGGCACAATCGGTAAAATCGGGCGCTGCTAATGAAGGCACCTACTTCAACACATTTCACCCTGTTTTTCCCTTCTATCAGAACGTGCCCTAAATTTTCATGTTGAATTCTGCAAGTTAGCTGGTTGAGTGAACCTTTGATAGTTTGGAGTGACTTTGACATGATATTGCCAAAGTGACAACAGGGACGTATCCAGAAACAGGTAACAGAGACGAGGAGAAGCTGTGGAAAGAATACTTTTCTGACCCCAGTCAATGGTGGGACAATGGAGGCAAAAAGGTGGATGCCTGTTGGATTATAGAGAGTAGCAGATGCAATTGAGCATAGGAACTAGTGTGATAAGCTAAGTTGGGTGTTTCCTAGAACAAATCTAGGCTGTCATTGTCAGCTGCTAGCAGCAAGGCAAGGATGTATGCATGATTTGTGCAGAGGCATGGATAGCTGAAGGAGCGGGGATGGTGTGTGGGTCCAGATTCATCCAAGAGGGCCAGATTTCAAGCACAAGATTACCTATGATTCCCTGTGGATCAATAACTACAAGAAACCTGCATGGGTAGATGGTCAACTGGAAGCCGCAGCAGCAGCGGCACAATTGATAAAACCAGGCACTGCTAATGAAGGCACCTTCTTCAACACAGTTCACCCTGTTTTTCCCTCTTATCTGAACCGGCCCTAAATTTTCATGTTGAACTCTGCAAGCTAGCTGGTTGAGTGAACCTTGATAAATTGGAGTGACTTTGACATGATACTGCCAATGTGACAACAGGAAAGTATCCAGAAACAGGTAACAGAGACGAGGAGAAGCTGTGGGAAGAATACTTTTCTGACCCCAGTCAATGGTGGGACGATGGAGGCAAAAAGGTGGATGCCTGTTGGATTACAGAGAGTAGCAGACGCAATGAGCATAGGAACTAGTGTGATAAGCTGAGTTGGGTGTTTCCTAGAACAAATCTAGGCTGTCATTGTCAGCTGCTAGCAGCAAGGCAAGGATGTATGCATGATTTGTGCAGAGGCATGGATAGCTGAAGGAGCAGGGATGGAGTGTCGGTCCAGATTCATCCAAGAGGGCCAGATTTCAAGCACAAGATTACCTATGATTCCCTGTGGATCAATAGCTACAAGAAACCAGCATGGGTAGATGGTCAACTGGAAGCCGCAGCAGCAGCAGCACAATTGATAAAACCAGGCACTAATGCACCTTCCTCAACACATTTCACCCTGTTTTTCCCTCTTATCAGAACCGGCCCTAAATTTTCATGTTGAATTCTGCAAGTTAGCTGGTTGAGTGAACCTTTGATAGTTTGGAGTGACTTTGGCATGATGCTGCCAATGTGACAACAGGAAAGTATCCAGAAACAGGTAACAGAGACGAGGAGAAGCTGTGGAAAGCATACTTTTCTGACCCCAGTCAATGGTGGGACAATCGAGGCAAAAAGGTGGATGCCTGTTGGATTACAGAGAGTAGCAGATGCAATGTGCATAGGAACTAGTGTGATAAGCTGAGTTGGGTGGTTCCTAGAACAAATCTAGGCTGTCATTGTCAGCTGCTAGCAGCAAGGCAAGGATGAATGCATGATTTGTGCAGAGGCATGGATAGCTGAAGGAGCAGGGGTAGAGTGTGGGTACAGATTCGTCCAAGAGGGCCAGATTTCAAGCACAAGATTACCTATGATTCCCTGTGGATCAATAGCTACAAGAAACCAGCATGGGTAGATGGTCAACTAAAGGCAGCAGCTGCAGCGGCACAGTTGGTAAATTCAGGCACCTCAACCATGACCACAGCTTCTGGAAGAGGATCAAGAGAGGGAGTCCACAATGCCTCTTCTGGCACTTCTGGGCATGTGAAGATGCTTTGTGAGGCAGGCAGACTGAAAGAGGCTCTACAGACTTTAAACCAAGGAGGCATTTCAGCAGATTCAGAAACGTATGTCTGTCTCTTGCATAAGTGCATCAAGCTGAAAGGCCTGGAAGCTGGAAAACAGGTGCACACTCACATTATCCAAAGTGGATTCACGCCAAATGTTTTTCTCCTCAACACCCTTGTCAACATGTATGTTAAGTGCGGAAGCATCATGGATGCTCACCAAGTGTTCAACAGAATGCCTCAACGATCTTTGATCACGTGGAATATAATGTTGGCAGGATTTACCAAGCATGGGTGTGGTAGGAATGCTTTGGAGACCTATGAGCAAATGATGGGGGAAGGAGTGAAGCCCAACCACATCACATTTGTTTGCGTTTGCAGTGCATGTGCAAGCCTGGCAGCCCTGGAAAAGGGCAAAGAGGTGCATGGCGACATCGTCAGAGCTGGAATCGTACCAGATGTGATCCTGAACAATACCCTCGTGGACATGTATGCCAAATGTGGGAGCATCGAGGATGCAAAGGGAGCGTTCGACAATATGGCTGAACGAGATGTGGTGTCGTGGAACACGATGCTTGCAGGGTATGCACAGCAGGGGCGCGGGATGGAGGCTTTGGAGACGTATGAGCAAATGATGTGCGAAGGGGTGAAGCCCGACCACATCACGTTTGTGTGCGTTTGCAGTGCGTGTTCAAGCCTGGCAGCGCTGGAAAAGGGCAAAGAGGTGCATGGCGACATCGTCAGAGCTGGAATCATACCAGATGTGATCCTTAACAATACCCTGGTGGACATGTATGCCAAATGTGGGAGCATCGAGGATGCAAAGGGAGTGTTTGACATTATGGCTGAACGAAATGTGGTATCATGGAGTGCGATGCTTGCAGGATATGCACAGCAGGGGCGTGGGATGGAGGCTTTGGAGACGTATGAGCAAATGATGTGCGAAGGGGTGAAGCCCGACCACATCATGTTTGTGTGCGTTTGCAATGCGTGTGCAAGCCTGGCAGCCCTGGAAAAGGGCAAAGAGGTGCATGGCGACATTGTCAGAGCTGGAATTGTACCAAATGTCATCCTGAACACTGCCCTGGCAGACATGTATGCCAAATGTGGGAGCATCGAGGAGGCAAAGGGAGTGTTCGACAATATGGCTGAACGAGATGTGGTGTCGTGGAACGCGATGCTTGCAGGGTATGCACAGCAGGGGCGCGGGATGGAGGCTTTGGAGACATATGAGCAAATGAGGGGGGAAGGGGTGAAGCCCGACCACATCACGTTTGCGTGCGTTTGCAGTGCATGTGCAAGCCTGGCAGCGCTGGAAAAGGGCAAAGAGCTGCATGGCGATATCGTCAGAGCTGGAATCGTACCAGATGTGATCCTGAACAATACCCTCGTGGACATGTATGCCAAATGTGGGAGCATCGAGGATGCAAAGGGAGTGTTCAACAATATGGCTGAACGAAATGTGGTGTCGTGGAATGCAATGCTTGCAGGGTATGCACAGCAGGGGCGCGGGATGGAGGCTTTGGAGACGTATGAACAAATGATTTGCGAAGGGGTGAAACCCGACCACATCACGTTTGTGTGCGTTTGCAGTGCGTGTGCAAGCCTGGCAGCCCTGGAAAAGGGCAAAAATGTGCATGTCGACATCGTCAGAGCTGGAATTGTACCAAATGTGATCCTGAACAATACCCTCGTGGACATGTATGCCAAATGTGGGAGCATCGAGGATGCAAAGGGAGTGTTCGACAATATGGCTGAACGAAATGTGGTGTCGTGGAACGCGATGCTCGCAGGGTATGCACAGCAGGGGCGCGGGATGGAGGCTTTGGGGACGTATGAGCAAATGAGGGGGGAAGGGGTGAAGCCCGACCACATCACCTTTGTGTGCGTTTGCAGTGCGTGTGCAAGCCTGGCAGCGCTGGAAAAGGGCAAAGAGGTGCATGGCGACATCGTCAGAGCTGGAATCGTACCAGATGTGATCCTGAACACTGCCCTGGTGGTCATGTATGCCAAATGTGGGTGCATCGAGGATGCAAAGGGAGTGTTTGACAATATGGCTGAACGTAATGTGGTGTCGTTGAACGCGATGATCGCAGGATATGCACAGCATGGTTGTCATAGGGAGGTCGTGCAACTATTTGAAGGAATGCAAAAGAACGGCTTGAAGCCGGACAGTATCACCTTTATATGTGTTCTCTCTGCGTGCAGCCACGCTGGCTTACTGAATGAAGGAAGACGCTACTTCGATTCCCTGAGTCAAGATCACGGTGTCACTCCGACAGTAAAGCACTTTGGCTGCATGGTGGACCTTCTTGGACGTGCGGGACAACTGGATGAGGCAGTGGACCTGATTAATAAAATGCCCATCAATCCAGATGCTGTGGTGTGGAAGGCCTTGCTTGGTGCCTGCAGAATCCATGGCAATGTGGAGATGGCTGAACGTGCAGCAACATCTATCCTCATGTGGGATGAACAGGATGTCGCGACTTATGTGTTGCTCTCAAACATCTATGCTGCAGCTGGCAGGTGGGATGATACTGCAAAGGTGAGAAGAATGATGAAGGTCAAAGGGGTTAGAAAGGAGCCAGGTCGCTGCTGCATTGAGGTTGGCAACAGGGTGCACACCTTCGTTGTAGCTGACAAGTTGCATCCCAGAATTAAGGAAATCCATGCTGAGCTGAGAAGATTGTCTGGGCAGATGAAGAAGGCGGGGTATGTGCCTGACACGCGCTTTGTATTGCATGATGTGGGGGAGGAGGAAAAGGAATTTTCTCTTTGCCACCACAGTGAGAAGCTGGCCATTGGTTTTGGGCTGATCAGCACGACCCCCAGGACGCCTCTCCGTCTCATCAAGAATCTTCGAGTGTGTGGTGACTGCCACACCTCCACCAAATTCATCTCAAAGATTGTTGGCCGAGCAATTGTTGTACGAGACGCTAACCGCTTTCACCACTTTGAAGATGGGATTTGTTCTTGTGGGGATTACTGGTGAAAGGATGTTTTCTTGGAAAGATGCGAGTGTCTTGCTTCATTCAGTGATGTGTGTAGCTACTCAGATCATGCACCATTTCCGGAGAGTTTTGACCATGATGTACTGTTGAGTGCATTTCCTGTGGCATATCCATGGGAAATGATAGTGGGGTCTTCCCGGCATAGGTGGGAAGTCGGCCCATAATTGCACTTGACTGAAGGGGTGATATTGGACTGACTTTGGTGACAGTAGATGGAAATCAGAGTGCTGTCCTAATTCTGGGTTTGGGTGGTGGAGCTTCTCCAAAGCTTGAAGATGGAAGTGAATACGAATTTTGATGAGCTTGATTAGAGGGGCAGCCCTGTGCACAAGTTTGTTCAGCATCTTAAATTTGCAGATGTTTGTTTGTTTCTTGTGGTGTGGCCTTGGATGGAGCCCTTGACGAACTTGCATGAATATTGTCAAAAGCTATCCTTAACCCATTCCCATGGTGGCTGCTTGAAAGTTTCATATAGTGATTGTAAGGGCATGTGGGTATATTGTTGTTGATTGATGCCGCTTGACTCCCTCACAATAAGCGATACTGCCAGTGGACTGGCTGGTCTCTATCGCTGGTGTGACTCCCAATGTTCTCAGTAACTACTTGAGCTGCCAATCTCAAACAAGCCAAAAAAACTCTCCTGATCCCCTTCAAGAAAAGGTAGGTCTTTTTCTCTTGCTTCCGGTAACCGTCCAACATCCCAAAACCGAAGCTTTTGGTCCGTCATGTTGGTTGAATTAATATCAATAAAATTACACCCAACCAAGGGATATTTATGTGAATAATGAGAGGAAGATATACTTACTGCTCCTCCTTTGGCTGTGAGGGCATAGTGATCAGGAGGATTTGTAGCGAGTTTTGGTGTGATGCTCAGTTGTTGCACAAAGGGTTGGGATTTTTGTTTCCTCACATGCAAGTTTTGGGATAATGTAAGCATACAGGAATAATGCCTCTCAAGTTTGCGGGGCCCTATGGATTAGAGGATGGTCCAAGAATTAAAAAGGGGTTATGTGTATCCCAGCAGCATGAAAAATAAAATCGACTAAAAGGGAGTTGACATCAGCCGGTGGTAAGTGGCACTGGCCCCACGTGGCTGTTGGATGTGGGGGAGAACGTTGTTGAATAGAGAATGTTCTAGACGGAGCCTAGAAAGTTTTGGTAGTCATGCCAAAACTCTATCAACGTAAGAGAGCCTAGTGGACAATACCAGAGGCTGCAGATATCTAGACATCAACTGCACATACATTAACTCTTAGATGCAGAATAGTCGCAAATCTCTAGAAGATCTTACACTTGGACTTAGATGCACTTGACACTTGGGCCCACGGCACATGCTACCCTAGAGGTCGCATTTGGGCCTCCACATTGGAGACATATAGGAATGCACTTGGACTTAGATGATAGTGGACACTTGGGCCAACAACACAGGCTACCCTAGTAATATCTCTGAAACATAATTGACTATATTGTAACTTAACACAAACTAGATAGGGAAAAAATCCTTGAAATGTTTTTTCAAATTAAAAGCTTGTAGAAAGATCAAGCTAACTGCATAACCTTAGCAAAGCACTAATGAAGTTTAGGATTTTGGGTTTAGGGTGGTCAACAAAGATAACAAAAAGTAGAAAAAATACTGGAAAAAGACACAGTAAATTTTAAAGGGGGCCATCGGACCCAAATACGAATGCAATGGAAATCAAGACATATGCATACAAAGTGCGCCTATTGTGCCTAAAAGGATGCAACTATTATATCTTATGCAAAGACTCCCCCCTCACAAGATAATGTTCTCTAATTGAAGAATGAGGCACTTTCGCTCCAACCGTAAGCTTTTTTATGTTTGCTTATCCTTGTTTAGCAACAAAAAATTTGTCTAACTATGGGCAAGCATGCGCTCAAGGCACTCACAAACATAGGGTTAGGTCTCAACCCCTAGTTGGGAAACTTATATGCCCCGACCTCTAAGGAAGAATGGAAGGGATTACCGCATAAGGTCATCGACAAGAAGGTTAGATCGGCAGAGGCTTGCGCATGCCCATAGTCCTCTAATCGCTCAAGGTGAACTCGAGGGAGGATCAACCAAGTCCCTTCTCTCCGACCATTTGGCGTACGACAAGGGGAATCGTGTAGTCGGGGCTAAATTAGCTTACCCGACACGATTACCATATACCCCCAGCCGCCTTCCCCATTGTTAGCGGTGGCTAAGATGGCGTCAAAACGGAAGGCTCTATACGCCCGTGCTTCGGAAAGAAAAACTCTGTTTCCTTAGTCTCGGGTGTCAACTGCACATTTCTCACGTAGGATAATATGATATATATATTTTTTAGTATCCAAGGGTTGGGATTCTCCTTAGAGCCGAGCACCCCTTCGATCCAAGTTCCCGGGGCGGGCAAAGACTAGACTCTCAACTTCTTTAAGTGTGTCTTACGAGTTTTGCGTTCCTTTCGAAGTGGTTTCAGCCCTTACAACTTTGCACAACATGCTCCAACTTTAACATAACTGGTTGTTGCATAGTCACAAACTCATGGAGTTAGTTGTATTTGAGAGATATGCAATTGACTATTTGGATGATTTTTGTTCTTTGGATGGTTCTCTCTTGTCGAGAACTTGTTTTCATCCACTGAATAACTTTCTCCCACCGAGACTTTTTGGATGATTTTCTCCGTACGAGACATCTGTTGGATGGTTTTCTCCTCACGAGACATCCACTGGAAGATTGTCCACACAAGACAGTTCACTCCTAGTAGTGCATAAGCGGGGGGTGGGGTTTGTATCTCATTCCTTTTCTTTCCCACTGATGAGCTCATGTGCTGAGCGGAACTAGTTTGGGGTTTATAAATATTTGGCTTCACTGCTTTGCATGATCTTGCCTCCTGGTCTCACCTTTTGAAGTTGTTGAGTTTTTTGAAGTTGTTGAAAAACCCGGAGGGTATGAGAACGTCCAAGGGAGTGGTGGAAGCCATGAAGTTTACGATGAATGAGATACGGAAGAGCACTTTCGTGAAGCAGCTGAGAATAGCTAACCCTGATTTTGGTCCCGAGTTCCTTAACCAGGTGAGGATCCACTGGAACAATAACACCAAACCGGAGATGACACAAGAAAAGCTTCACCGGTTATCAACCGCAGCGGTGGAAGCAGACCAGAAAGTGAAATGGTTGAGATTTGGAATTCCGACCCAACTGTCAAGGATACATGCTGCCTCCCTAAGGTTGAAAGAGATAAGAACACCGGGCATATCAAACCCTTCATTGACCAAGTTCTCGATACATGGTTGCACAAAGCCACCTACTGGAGCCAGGTACTTTTTAGGACTTTCTTTGCTAGAAATTTTGAGAGTATCTTCCCATGCATGGACTCTAACCCATGCATATGTATCCCTACAGATTGAAGCTCGTGCAAACAAGGTGCTGGAGAAACAGCTTTATGACTACAAAATTACCATGACCGTGCCCGAGGACGAGTGGATGATTACTTGAGGCAGTGGAAGGCCACTGCTTGGAGCAACTGCTTTTTCAGAGAGTTTTCCCGAGATGGTGGCATCTCCCGCACAAATGACTTTGACCAGCAGTACGGAGCGGAGGGAGCCATGAAGAGGGTCCTATACAGATTCGTTAATTTTATTTTTTGTTTGAAAACTATCTTTGGAAATCAGTAGACAGACAATTTGTGGCCATGCAAAACTGCGTGCGCCAACGCACGCAATTTTGGAGGGCCACAAACTCAGGTGTGTTTTCTCCTCCATCATGGATTTCATTGTTTCGTTGGCAGTTCTGAATGGAATATCTTTCTGCTGAGAATGGGATAATTTTCTGCATATAGAACCCTTTGTTTTGTCTTGTTTTTACATATGTTACTTGTGAGTGTATTTGGGTTGCATCATGCTCAAGTATGTGTGCACCCCAAAATTGTGTGCGTCGACGCACGCATTTTGGGAGGGCGGCAGTATATGTTTTTTTGCCTTCAATGTCTAAAAATGTACCTCTTTTGTTTTGGAGGTATATCAAGAACGTGCTCATTCCGGGAAAAAAACCTCAATAAGTACCCTTCCTTCATCGACTTGTGGTCTGACCCCTCTAACAATCAGACCATGTACACGGCAGCCATCCTTAGGGAGATACCACCTGAAAGACTGCTGCTAGTATCTTGACATTCCCAAATCAGATTGCCCCTGGTATGAGTTGCAGACACGGAACCAGAATGACAATGCGGAGTCGTTGGCCCCTCTAACTGACAAGGAATTGCTGAGAGGAATCTGCGGAACGTGCGTGCTGCACACCAGAATGTTGCAGCAAGCACTCGGACAAAGAAGAATGAAAGATCACTCTCACATCTGTTGTGTTGTCTTTTTCTACGTTGCTGTCATCTGTCTACCTTTCCCCAAATACCAGACGTTCATTAAATCTTATCAAGTGCTTCATGAGGGATTTTAGGCACAATTTCTAATGTTTGTGCAAAGGACATTGATCGTTGTGCTTGGTTTTCATAAATGTTAGAATGACATCCTCGCTTAACATTCATCCACTTTATCATCCATTCACAATATTTCATCCATATTTGTCCACAACTATTCATCCCCATTCATCCATACTCGCAGTGTCCCATCCACATTGGCTCTGCTTCATCCTCATTAATTCATCCACAACCATTCTAGACTGATGACAGCAACGTAAAATACCACATTAGCATGACATTAAATCATCTGATGACCATTGTAGACTGATGACCTGGACATTAATACATCCACAACCATTTCAGTCTCTACAAACACTATCATTCAGCAACATTCACCAACCGAATAGGCAAATGGGGGCCTATAGCCGTGGATTGCGCATTCGGCAGACATGGAACCATGTGTGGGCGACGAGGCAAGGTGCAGAAGAGAGTTGACGCGGTTATAGGGCTATGCCTATGAAAATGACGTGGCATGACATTGCGTGGCGTCGGGCACGCTGGCGAGATCGGCTGACGTGGTGTCAGACCCGTCAGCCAACGTGACAAGAACTGCTGACGTGGCGTAAGCCAGCCTATGCTCACGCGCTCTTACGCTCACGCTCACGTAGAAGCATCCCCCAGATGTTGGACTTACAGTCACCGGAGGAGAGAGACGGAGGATCCAACGATTTCTAAGGGCTCATAGAAATCTTTTTACCTTCGGTTTGAAGGATTTGGGGAGTTCAATGAAGGGTCACGAGATTCGTATTGATTTGGTAAGTGACACGCTAATTTTTCGATGGCCCTACAGGTATAGTGACGTGGAGAGGACTTTGATCCAGTCATGGACTATGGAGTTGTTTGAAGCTGGGTGGAGTTGTCAGGCGGGGAGTATGCCTCGGCAACGGTGATGCTAGCTAAGAAGGATATCTATGGCAATTGGACAGAAAGGAAGATGTGTGGGGACTACCGTCCTGTGAACCGTCAGACAAGTCCGATAGATATGCCATGCCAACTCCAGAACCCTTCACCCATCAGCTCAGGATATTCTTCCGCTTTTTGTCGAGGACTTCGAGCCAGACCAAGATCTCAAACTAGATCGGGAGGTCTTCACTCAGGCCTTCACGCGCAGTCCCCATCTTGGAGCGGCAGATCCTTCCGGTCTCCGGTATGAGCATGCGACTGTTTCTCTCCACAGGACTCTGCTAGTGGCTTCTCTCAGATATTTCAGGTTTGCTCCTTTATTGCTACTAGCCGTATCCCTGCCCCAGTGGCCGGTCTCCTTGGGCCCTCCGGATTGTTGGCTATGAGCAAACCCTTAGGTATTGGCATCCGCCCTATCGCAGTTGGAGAGGTTATTTACCGCCTTGTCAGCTGCTCACTTTGTCTTCAGTTTCGAGATGCCTCCGGACACCTCTTTCCTCACCAGTTCGGGATCGCCACTCCAGGAGGTTGCGGGAGGCGGTGGTTCAGGGGATTCGTGCAGCTCTTGATCTTCATCCGGATTGGGCGGTTCTCCAGGTCGACGTCACCAACGTTTTCAACATTGTGTCACGAGCGGCTATCTTTCAGGAGCTCCGTTCAGCCGGAGGACATTTCCACTAGCTCATTCCGTTTGTTTGATTATTCTATGCATCTACCACTCCCCTCTACTACAGTCATCATTCTCGCCTAGGTGAGTGCTCCATCATTCAGTCCGAGGTTGGGACCCGCCAAGGCGACCCTTTAGGAGGATCTTTGTTTGCCATGGCTTACGTCCGCGCCCTCACGGCTTCTGCACAAGTACACTCATCTTGTCTTTTTCCGTCGGTGGTAGACGACACGCACATTGTAGGCCCTGCCTCACAGGTACTTTCAGCTTACCATCATTTTGTCACCCGACTCTCTGCCGTGAGCCTTTCAGTGCAACCTCGCAAATGTGCGGTGTGGTCTCCGTCCGGTCTCCCTGCAGATTTTGTCCTCCCTGCTCACTTTATTGCTCCGCCCAATGGCATCAGAATCCTGGGAGTCCCTTTTGGCACCACCTAGTTCACAACGTCCTTCTTCGAAGATGCACTCTACCAGGATGTCACCCACGCCGATCATGAGACGCGGTGCGCTCACCACCACATGGATAGCGGAGGAGATGGATGGCAATGTCATCGATGGGCTGATGACAGACGCAACGTTGAAGGCGGAGCGCAATAGTGAAAATATGGGATGAGAGGCGAAAAGATGCGATAGTAGGTCGTGCTGCCAACCATGCCCCTGCTCCGGGTCCTGCGCATGATAGAAGTCGGGCTCGATGTAACTCAAGAGAAGTACTTGAGAGCATGCCGGAAAAAGAATGACGGTGCACGCGCTCGGAAATGGACTCCTGAAGATGGTCGAGGCCTTGAGCAACCAATTGCTCAAATCGTGGTAGACATGCTCACGCCGGTGCCAGAAGAAGATCTTGTGCAGAGCCGAGATGCTGCTGGAAGGGTAAAATGCCACTGTCGACATGTGCAACGGCGTCTATAAGGTTGGGACGATGGTCACAGAGAAATCGTGAAGCGAGGGCTGGCGCAACTAACGCCCAAATGCCGAGGAAAGCTGACGGGGCGGTAGTGACAGTGGACAAAAGACCCACACCACAGGAAGAGATAGACAGGGTGGCTTGCTGTCGTGGCAAAAGTCCCTGAGCACCCTCCAGAGCTCTTGGTCCTAACAATCTCCCAAAGATAGTCATCATGGTAGTATCAAACCCAAATAAGAGGTGTAGGCAATCTGGGCTGGGTGGAACGGTGCGCAAGAGATGTGAGGGACGATGAAAGAAATATTTGGTCAAGATTCCATATGCTACATGTACATCTCCGAGCCTAAGAAGGATATGGTTCGCGATGCGGTGACATCTATTTCTCGGGAGGCAGGGTATCATGTACTGCGTGAGCAACCACATCTACGACCCACGCTCACGTCTCACTCTACACGCCGCCGTGTTGACATCGTCCTATCTAGAGATGGTTTGCGTACCCTAGCGGATGTCGTTCTCGCCGACCCCACTCGAGCGGATCTGCTATCTCGCGCAGCTACCACACCAGGCACGGAAGCCACTGTAGCAGCTCAGGCCAAGAAGCGCGACTACAGCGATCGTCACCCCACCGACAGATTTCTTCCGCTGGCGGTCGAGATATTTGGCTCATTGTACCGGCACTTCGACGATTTCCTGTGGACATGTGCACATCATGCAGCCAAGAGCGGGTCCACTGACATCCCACATGCCTCCGTCCTTGTCGCCTACTATCGACAGCGTGTTTCAGTTGCTTTGCAGAGAGCACAAGCCATATCTATTTTGCATCGGGCTGATGTGACTAGCTCCGCGTCATCTCATCTTCCGCCTATGCCTGACACTTTGCCTATCTCCTTGCCTGATCTCCTCCAAGCTGTTGGCTGGGAGGATCGCTTTGCTTGAGTAGATGACTATAGCTTCTGTTTTTGTCGTTGGTTGAGTAGCTTACTATAGCTTCTATTTTCGTCGTTGGTTGAGTAGCTTACTATAGCTTTTTGTTTTGTTCTCTTGTTTCTTGTTCCTCCCCCTCCCCCCTTTTTTTAGGAACTTCTCATCCTATGTACGTTCACCCATTGTACATGTTGTAAATAAAGTCTTACAGGTTTCATCACATTTATGGAAACATCTACTTGACCAACTCACAAGCATGATCTCCAAACGCCCGAAAAATCAAATCAGCTAGAGGCGAGCCGACACTTAAGCGGTTGTCTGAATCGAAGTGGGAACGTGCATTGTAGCCCAAGTGGTAAATGACATGGGCCCCACTTGGCCGCCAAGTGCCGCTGTGTTGTGTGGGCACATAATTGTAGAAACTTCTAAAATCCAGAACCTTCTACATGGGTCCGTTGGAACACATCCGCCTAGCCGCTTTTCATTCTAGCGCGGGCTGCAAACGGCAGGGTGTAGGAGCACTGTACCAGACCAGGCAGGGAATGTAGCTGAGCGAGGACGAGCGTCAGGACCGTTAGGGGAGGATGGAGGCCATGAAAGCAGAAGCACATTGACAATCAAGACGTGTACATTCATATGCACTATTGGACTTGTAAATCTAGACGTCTATATTGATTGATGGCTGTCTCTGAATTTTATACACAAAATTAGCTTGCTATCCGATTTGGTTTCGTTGTGAACTCTACTCCACAACCCATATGACAATTTTCCCAAGATCAACAAGAGAATAAGGCTTGCTGACCTTCCAATATGTACCCCAAGTCGCTCAAAAAATAAAATCAGCCAATGCCTCTGGACGTCACATCAACACACAGCTCTCCGAAGGGTGGCTATTGCATGCGGGCCCCACAAGGCTATTGCCTTGGGAAAGTGGCAATTGCATGTGGGGCCCATTTGGCGGCTGCATGCAAGCGCTAACCGCTAGGAGCCATCAGAACGGCACGACGACGAACCGGTGGTCGATGTAGGGCCCCTGACACAGTAATATCCTTGTTGAAAGTTCGGTAAAAGCACACGTTTCTTGAGCAGAGTTTGGAGTTCGTTGTTCCTCAATCGTGTAGAGCCCAATGGAGCCCAAAACAACTTGCATGAATGTTGTTGAAAGCTCAGTAGCACCCCTCAGTATAGGACCATGTCAACATGTTGATGCTGTCGGATTTTCGATCACAAACCTCTACCTTGGAGCACGGAGCAGAGCTGGCATGAGTTTTTTAAAGATCCTTCACGATGGTGGGACAACCGCAATCGCAAGGTGTGGCTTTTTCTTAATGTACGATGTGAAGAAGTTTGTCCATCCTGCAAATGTGGGCGCTTGGCTCCTGCTAGTACCATGATTTTGTTTTCTTCCTGATGTTTACAAGGTTCTTGGGAGAGTCAGCTTGGTCTTAGCCGGCCGTATTTCAATCTCTGCCTGCTCATCTGCACCGTGGTGGTTTTCACAGACCAATCCGAGATTACCTGACTACAGACACAAGCATCACGCACAAGAGGTCCTTTTGGGTTGATGGTCGGTCAAATCCTCCATGGGTCATGACACAAGGTCAAGGACAATGTGGTAAGGGCACCTTCTTCTTCGACCTAGTTCAGCCTGTTTTGCGCCCTCATCAGACTCGGCCCTGAATTTTCATATTGAATATGGTGTCTGCATCCAAGTTGTAGCCTTTCATTTGCCGTATGTGGCAGTGGATGTGTGGTGGTTTGGAATGAATTTGACAAGTTAGTACGGATGTGGCAGCAGGAAAGTATCCAAAAACAGATAACAGAGACGAGGAGAAGCTTTGGAATGAACACTTCTCCGACGCCAGTCAAGGGTGGGACAATGGAGACAAAAAGGTAATGCCTGTTGGAAGCAGATGCAAGTCAGCATAGGAACTAGTGTGATAAGTCTGGTTGGGGTGTTTGCTGGAAGAATTCTAGGCTGTCATTGTCAATTGCTGTCAGCAAGGCAAGGATGTATGCATGATTTGTGCAGAGGCATGGATAGCTGAAGGAGCAGGGATGGAGTGTGGGTCCAGATTCATCCAAGAGGGCCAGATTTCAAGCACAAGATTACCTATGATTCCCTGTGGATCAATAGCTACAAGAAACCTGCATGGGTGGATGGTCAACTGGAAGCCGCAGCAGCAGTGGCACAATCGGTAAAATCGGGCGCTGCTAATGAAGGCACCTACTTCAACACATTTCACCCTGTTTTTCCCTTCTATCAGAACGTGCCCTAAATTTTCATGTTGAATTCTGCAAGTTAGCTGGTTGAGTGAACCTTTGATAGTTTGGAGTGACTTTGACATGATATTGCCAAAGTGACAACAGGGACGTATCCAGAAACAGGTAACAGAGACGAGGAGAAGCTGTGGAAAGAATACTTTTCTGACCCCAGTCAATGGTGGGACAATGGAGGCAAAAAGGTGGATGCCTGTTGGATTATAGAGAGTAGCAGATGCAATTGAGCATAGGAACTAGTGTGATAAGCTAAGTTGGGTGTTTCCTAGAACAAATCTAGGCTGTCATTGTCAGCTGCTAGCAGCAAGGCAAGGATGTATGCATGATTTGTGCAGAGGCATGGATAGCTGAAGGAGCAGGGATGGTGTGTGGGTCCAGATTCATCCAAGAGGGCCAGATTTCAAGCACAAGATTACCTATGATTCCCTGTGGATCAATAACTACAAGAAACCTGCATGGGTAGATGGTCAACTGGAAGCCGCAGCAGCAGTGGCACAATTGATAAAACCAGGCACTGCTAATGAAGGCACCTTCTTCAACACAGTTCACCCTGTTTTTCCCTCTTATCAGAACCGGCCCTAAATTTTCATGTTGAACTCTGCAAGCTAGCTGGTTGAGTGAACCTTGATAAATTGGAGTGACTTTGACATGATACTGCCAATGTGACAACAGGAAAGTATCCAGAAACAGGTAACAGAGACGAGGAGAAGCTGTGGAAAGAATATTTTTCTGACCCCAGTCCATGGTGGGACGATGGAGGCAAAAAGGTGGATGCCTGTTGGATTACAGAGAGTAGCAGACGCAATGAGCATAGGAACTAGTGTGATAAGCTGAGTTGGGTGTTTCCTAGAACAAATCTAGGCTGTCATTGTCAGCTGCTAGCAGCAAGGCAAGGATGTATGCATGATTTGTGCAGAGGCATGGATAGCTGAAGGAGCAGGGATGGAGTGTCGGTCCAGATTCATCCAAGAGGGCCAGATTTCAAGCACAAGATTACCTATGATTCCCTGTGGATCAATAGCTACAAGAAACCAGCATGGGTAGATGGTCAACTGGAAGCCGCAGCAGCAGCAGCACAATTGATAAAACCAGGCACTAATGCACCTTCCTCAACACATTTCACCCTGTTTTTCCCTCTTATCAGAACCGGCCCTAAATTTTCATGTTGAATTCTGCAAGTTAGCTGGTTGAGTGAACCTTTGATAGTTTGGAGTGACTTTGGCATGATAGTGCCAATGTGACAACAGGAAAGTATCCAGAAACAGGTAACAGAGACGAGGAGAAGCTGTGGAAAGCATACTTTTCTGACCCCAGTCAATGGTGGGACAATCGAGGCAAAAAGGTGGATGCCTGTTGGATTACAGAGAGTAGCAGATGCAATGTGCATAGGAACTAGTGTGATAAGCTGAGTTGGGTGGTTCCTAGAACAAATCTAGGCTGTCATTGTCAGCTGCTAGCAGCAAGGCAAGGATGAATGCATGATTTGTGCAGAGGCATGGATAGCTGAAGGAGCAGGGGTAGAGTGTGGGTACAGATTCGTCCAAGAGGGCCAGATTTCAAGCACAAGATTACCTATGATTCCCTGTGGATCAATAGCTACAAGAAACCAGCATGGGTAGATGGTCAACTAAAGGCAGCAGCTGCAGCGGCACAGTTGGTAAATTCAGGCACCTCAACCATGACCACAGCTTCTGGAAGAGGATCAAGAGAGGGAGTCCACAATGCCTCTTCTGGCACTTCTGGGCATGTGAAGATGCTTTGTGAGGCAGGCAGACTGAAAGAGGCTCTACAGACTTTAAACCAAGGAGGCATTTCAGCAGATTCAGAAACGTATGTCTGTCTCTTGCATAAGTGCATCAAGCTGAAAGGCCTGGAAGCTGGAAAACAGGTGCACACTCACATTATCCAAAGTGGATTCACGCCAAATGTTTTTCTCCTCAACACCGTTGTCAACATGTATGTTAAGTGCGGGAGCATCATGGATGCTCACCAAGTGTTCAACAGAATGCCTCAACGATCTTTGATCACGTGGAATATAATGTTGGCAGGATTTACCAAGCATGGGTGTGGTAGGAATGCTTTGGAGACCTATGAGCAAATGATGGGGGAAGGGGTGAAGCCCAACCACATCACGTTTGTGTCCGTTTGCAGTGCGTGTGCAAGCCTGGCAGCCCTGGAAAAGGGCAAAGAGGTGCATGGCGACATCGTCAGAGCTGGAATCGTACCAGATGTGATCCTGAACAATACCCTCGTGGACATGTATGCCAAATGTGGGAGCATCGAGGATGCAAAGAGAGCGTTCGACAATATGGCTGAACGAAATGTGGTGTCGTGGAACGCGATGCTTGCAGGGTATGCACAGCAGGGGCGCGGGATGGAGGCTTTGGAGACGTATGAGCAAATGATGTGCGAAGGGGTGAAGCCCGACCACATCACGTTTGTGTGTGTTTGCAGTGCGTGTGCAAGCCTGGCAGCCCTGGAAAAGGGCAAAGAGGTGCATGACGACATCGTCAGAGCTGGAATCGTACCAGATGTGATCCTGAACAATACCCTCGTGGACATGTATGCCAAATGTGGGAGCATCGAGCATGCAAAGGGAGTGTTCGACAATATGGCTGAACGAAATGTGGTGTCGTGGAGTGCGATGCTCGCAGGATATGCACAGCAGGGGTGCGGGATGGAGGCTTTGGAGACGTATGAGCAAATGATGTGCGAAGGGGTGAAGCCCAACCACATCACGTTTGTGTGCGTTTGCAATGCGTGTGCAAGCCTGGCAGCCCTGGAAAAGGGCAAAGAAGTGCATGGTGACATCGTCAGAGCTGGAATCGTACCAAATGTCATCCTGAACACTGCCCTGGTGGACATGTATGCCAAATGTGGGAGCATCGAGGATGCAAAGGGAGTGTTCGACAATATGGCTGAACGAGATGTGGTGTCGTGGAGTGCGATGCTCGCAGGGTATGCACAGCAGGGGCACGGGATGGAGGCTTTGGAGACGTATGAGCAAATGAGGGGGCAAAGGGTGAAGCCCGACCACATCACGTTTGTGTGCGTTTGCAGTGCGTGTGCAAGCCTGGCAGCCCTGGAAAAGGGCAAAGAGGTGCATGCTGACATTGTCAGAGCTGGAATCGTACCAGATGTGATCCTGAACACTGCCCTGGTGGACATGTATGCCAAATGTGGGAGTATCGAGGATGCAAAGGTAGTGTTCGACAATATGGCTGAACGAGATGCGGTGTCGTGGAACGCAATGCTCGCAGGGTATGCACAGCAGGGGCGCGGGATGGAGGCTTTGGAGACGTATGAGCAAATGAGGGGGGAAGGGGTGAAGCCTGACCTCATCACGTTTGTGTGCGTTTGCAGTGCGTGTGCAAGCCTGGCGGCCCTGGAAAAGGGCAAAGAGGTGCATGGCGACATCGTCAGAGCTGGAATCGTACCAGATGTGATCCTGAACAATACCTTGGTGGACATGTATGCCAAATGTGGGAGCATCGAGGATGCAAAGGGAGTGTTCGACAATATGGCTGAACGAGATGTGGTGTCGTGGAATGCAATGCTCGCAGGATTTGCACAGCAGGGGCGCGGGATGGAGGCTTTGGAAACATATGAGCAAATGATGTGCGAAGGGGTGAAGCCCGTCCACATCACGTTTGTGTGCGTTTGCAGTGCGTGTGCAAGCCTGGCGGCCCTGGAAAAGGGCAAAGAGGTGCATGGCGACATCGTCAGAGCTGGAATTGTACCAAATGTCATCCTGAACACTGCCCTGGTGGACATGTATGCCAAATGTGGGAGCATCGAGGATGCAAAGGGAGTGTTCAACAATATGGCTGAACGAGATGTGGTGTCGTGGAGTGCAATGCTCGCAGGGTATGCACAGCAGGGGCGCGGGATGGAGGCTTTGGAGACGTATGAGCAAATGAGGGGGGAAGGGGTGAAGCCCGACCTCATCACGTTCGTGTGCGTTTGCAGTGCGTGTGCAAGCCTGGCAGCCCTGGAAAAGGGCAAAGAGGTGCATGGCGACATCGTCAGAGCTGGAATTGTACCAGATGTGATCCTGAACACTGCCCTGGTGGACATGTATGCCAAATGTGGGAGCATCGAGGATGCAAAGGTAGTGTTCGACAATATGGCTGAACGAAATGTGGTGTCGTGGAACGCGATGATCGCAGGATATGCACAGCATGGTTGTCATAGGGAGGTCGTGCAACTATTTGAAGGAATGCAAAAGAACGGCTTGAAGCCGGACAGTATCACCTTTATATGTGTTCTCTCTGCGTGCAGCCACACTGGCTTACTGAATGAAGGAAGACGCTACTTCGATTCCCTGAGTCAAGATCACGGCGTCACTCCGACAGTAAAGCACTTTGGCTGCATGGTGGACCTTCTTGGACGTGCGGGACAACTGGATGAGGCAGTGGACCTGATTAATAAAATGCCCATCAATCCAGATGCTGTGGTGTGGAAGGCCTTGCTTGGTGCCTGCAGAATCCATGGCAATGTGGAGATGGCTGAACGTGCAGCAACATCTATCCTCATGTGGGATGAACAGGATGCCGCGACTTATGTGTTGCTCTCAAACATCTATGCTGCAGCTGGCAGGTGGGATGATACTGCAAAGGTGAGAAGAATGATGAAGGTCAAAGGGGTTAGAAAGGAGCCAGGTCGCTGCTGCATTGAGGTTGGCAACAGGGTGCACACCTTCGTTGTAACTGACAAGTTGCATCCCAGAATTAAGGAAATCCATGCTGAGCTGAGAAGATTGTCTGGGCAGATGAAGAAGGCGGGGTATGTGCCTGACACGCGCTTTGTATTGCATGATGTGGGGGAGGAGGAAAAGGAATTTTCTCTTTGCCACCACAGTGAGAAGCTGGCCATTGGTTTTGGGCTGATCAGCACGACCCCCAGGACGCCTCTCCGTCTCATCAAGAATCTTCGAGTGTGTGGTGACTGCCACACCTCCACCAAATTCATCTCAAAGATTGTTGGCCGAGCAATTGTTGTACGAGACGCTAACCGCTTTCACCACTTTGAAGATGGGATTTGTTCTTGTGGGGATTACTGGTGAAAGGATGTTTTCTTGGAAAGATGCGAGTGTCTTGCTTCATTCAGTGACGTGTGTAGCTACTCAGATCATGCACCATTTCCCCAGAGTATTGACCATGATGTCCTGTTGAGTGCATTTCCTGTGGCATATCCATGGGAAATGATAGTGGGGTCTTCCCGGCATAGGTGGGAAGTCGGCCCATAATTGCACTTGACTGAAGGGGTGATATTGGACTGACTTTGGCGACAGTAGATGGAAATCAGAGTGCTGTCCTAATTCTGGGTTTGGGTGGTGGAGCTTCTCCAAAGCTTGAAGATGGAAGTGAATACAAATTTTGATGAGCTTGATTAGAGGGGCAGCCCTGTGCACAAGGTTGTTCAGCATCTTACATTTGCAGATGTTTGTTTGTTTCTTGTGGTGTGACTTTGGATGGAGCCGTTGACAAACTTGGATGAATATTGTCAAAAGCTATCCTTAACCCACCAGAATTTGTTACTGACTCAACTTCATCCCATCACCAATGGCTTGCAAATAATACCTTTGTGTGGATACTGGGTCGTCCACTGGCAGAGTTGGATATGGACCCTATGGAGTCGTCTTGGAAGTTTGCAAACACTCCTGAACCTTTTTTCGGGTTCACCACTAGGAAAGGATACAAGGCCCTCTCTAACGCTCGCTGCTTGAAAAGCAAATGGGAAGCAAAATGGGACCTCTATGGCTTCCAGAATGAGAACTAGCTCTGGCAAGTGGCCAACAGAGTGGTTAAGGTGGGAGAGTGGTTGCAATTTCAGACAGCTCTTCTTTGTAGCTGTTGCATAACTGCTTGAAAGTTTCACATGGTGATTGTAAGGGTATTTGGGTATGTTGTTATTGATTGATGCCGCTTGACTCCCTCACAACAAGCGATACTGCCAGTGTCGGTCCACCGACCCAGGTCTCTTCGCTGGTGTGACTCCCAGTGTTCTTCAGTAACTACTTGAGCTGCCAATCTTAAACAAGCCCAAAAAAACTCTCCTGAAATCCCCTTCAAGAAAAGTGAGGTCTTTTTCTCTTGCTTACAGTAACCGTCCAGATCCCAAAACCGAAGCTTCTGCTCCGTCATGTTGGTTGAATTAATATCAATAAAATTACCCCCAACCAAGGGATATTATGTGAATAATAAGAGGAAGATATACTTACTGCTCTTCGTTTGGCTGTGAGGGCATAGTCATCATAAGGATTTGTAGCGAGTTGTGGTGCAATGCTCAATTGTTGCCGCAAAGGGTTGGGTTTTTGGTTTACTCGCATGCAAGTTTTGGGATAAAGTAAGCATATAGGACCAATGCCTCTCAAGTTTGCGTAAGTTTGATAGTCGAGGCTTTAAAAAAGAGGATATATGTATCCTAGCCGCATGAAAAATAAAATCAACTAAAAGGGAGTTGACATCTGCGAGTTTGTTTGAAACTTATAAAGCGAGTGGTAAGTGGCCCCCACATGGTTGTTGGATGTGGGGAGAACGTTGTAAAATAGAGAACGTTCTAGTGGGAGCCGGGAAAGTGTTTCGGTAGTCGCGCTAGAACTCTACCAACGTAAAAGGAGCGTAGTGGACAATACCAAAGGCCACAGATATCTAGATATCTAGATCCTATGAATCAAAACTAATAGCGTTGATCCTAAGAGACAGAAAGCTACCAAAGAAGTGATGTTGAGATGTTCCAAGATGCAACAAATAGGCAAAAAGAGGGAACGACTTAGATGCTCATCTAATGTGCAACACTCGAGAAGGAGTTTAATGCATGTAATGCCATAGAGACAAAGCAACCGAATGCAATGGAACTAGAGCAATAGATGATAGCAAACCTAAAGCTCAACAGCACAGCAGAGACATTAACCCTTAGATGAAGAATAGCAAATCTCTATAAAGTCCCATACTAGTTTCGCTCAAGAAGTGAGCTCATTAGTAGGAGAGAAATGCAATGAGGTACATAGAGCCTCACCCCCAACTTATATGCTGCTGTAAGGGGTTGTCTCAAAATAGGCACAAGCCTAGAATAGGTAGAACAAAGTTGTTTGGTTGTCTAGAATAGGAAAAAGTTATTTTTGTGTCTAAAATATAACTTTATGTCTAAATAGAAAAAGATAACCTTTTAAGCCTAAAAATGGCTTGATGGCGATAGTCAATAATATCTCTCAAATATATAGTTGACTCTATTATAACTTGACATAAACTAGAAAGGAATATAAATCCAGAGTCTTTGTTCAAACTAAAAGCTTGTCAAAAGAAGCTAACTGCAGAACTTTAGCAAAGCACTAATGAAGTTTAGAGTTTAGGATGTCCCTAAGATTTAGAATAGAACACATGTGAATGTTTAAGCTTCATAATCAAAGGGGTCCATTTGCCGGTCAACATATGAGTAGATTGAAGTCAACGGTGTAGCATGTTGTGCGAAGTCAAAGGGCTCATATACAACATTATATGCTCCACACATTGGACTTGGTTCCACAAGTACCACTTGCAAATGGGTTGGCGATAAGCCACTGCAGATTAGATGGGGCAGTGGAATAATCTTACCTGCAATGCCCTGTGGCCAGAGACTTGCGTAATCCCAGCAGGCACCTGCACAGACAAAGCTTATTGCACGATGAGTGGTAGCGGAGATACACCGAGCTATGAGCAGGTTATAGCCATAGTGCTTGCTATGCTGGCAGCTTACTCCCCTATAGCTAAAGCTACACACAAATTTAAACTAAAACTAGACAAAAGCTAAACTAGACAGAGCTACACACCTAGCATTCCACATTGCATTGACATACAATTCACTGTGTTTGCATAGAGTATTTTCTTCTAGGCAACACAATGCCATGACGCTCAAATCCGGAGTTACCTGCGGGTGCTGGGTTGTGAGGGCGCTATGTGAAGCTTGTCCAAACCGAGGATGGGCCCTCACATACTCTGGAATTGAGGCTGCCTTTGCTGCCCCCTCCAAGAAAGGCCACAACTTTGTATTGAGGAACTGGTCAGAAGTTGCCCCGGCAGCCCCGCTTCTCCAAGGCTCTCATTCCATACAGAAATTCTCGCCATAAGTCTGTTGACAGGTTCTTGAAAAAGATGGGCTTAGATGGTGCCTGTCATTTCTCTCACTTGATTGTTCACAGTAACCACCATCCCACTGAAACACAAGTTTAGGCCGGCCACGGAAAATCCACTCCACAACAGGTTGGAAGTTGTGAGGTGTCATGCAAGACCACACTGCCACCTCAAAGTGCGCAAAACATTTGTTCAAAAAATCAATGCAGCCAAGCCTCATCAACACCATTTTACTGCCACAGGCTCTGCCAACAAGGCTATCTGGAATATACCCTGCAACACTACCAACATGTATACACTCACAAAGCAAGCCATTTACATCTAGAATCAATAAATGTTTTGCACTGGTCGGATCTCTATCCTTCTTCTTCAACAAATAATGGGGAGTGGACCACAACCCGAGGGGAACCAAGATCAATTGCACAATCATCCCCCTTCATGCCTAGTGATTCTCCGGCTGCCTCTGAATCAAGGCATGCTCCTTTTGACATGGGATCCATAACGTCAGACAAAAGTACGGGATCCTTCAGCATGCCAGGTAATTTGCCTGTAATTTGCTTGCGTCCTCATCTCCCGTGCCATCGCAGGGGGAATTGCCCACTTGCAATTGATCATGACATACACGGGGGGGAAGACAACACTGATGCAACTGCAGGGGGTATCTCGAAGTTGTCCTCTAGGCGCCTGGATGTGCGAGCTGCGTCTATGCACTTGCTGGCTGTTGCAGATGTCCCCACAGCCGGAGACACTGATATAGAGATGCCAAACTTGTTGGCTATCGTTTTTTGCTAAAGCATCATCTGCGAGACACAAGCCTTCAAATTGATGATGTCTTCCCACTGAGCAGTGGTTTCTCTTCCTAGCTCCTCGACTTTGCACACGATACTACAGTAGCCCTCACTTGCCTCCTGCCAAGAACAACAGTATTGAATGAGAAAAAGAATTATCACCACAACCACGATGTTGCAAGAAAACAAATGCAAGGGCAAGTTGTCATGAAGTGGAGGTTTAAAGGAATCTTGCGCAATCGAATGGACCCGCTCACACATCCTAATGGGTGCACACCACTGACACATGCAGACTCATTTGCAACTGAGGTGAGATTTAAAAACAACTCACCATTCTCTCTGATGTCATTGTTTTGCTCACAAACAACTCCTGGATTTCTTGCAGCTCGACTGGTCGCCCAAAATGAGCTTCCTGCAAATTAGCCAGCAAAGTCAAAATGCAGCCACGTACTAAACGACAATTTACTAACATGACATAATATAACATCTTGAAAGTCTAAACGAGACGATCAAAGCCTATGCGCATTGACACAGACCTACCAATACAGACTTGCAAGATGTCTAGGAGCATTCAAAGACCACCTAGAGACAGAGAGAGACCCTCTCATTTTGTACAAGACACTCTCTTTTCTTGTTTCATGCCTTCTCCTGTCCCATAAGCTCTTTCAGCTTTCCAAGGACGTTGTAAAGTATCATGACATTTGGGTCAGATGCTGGCATCAACTGAAATACCAAATACCGTAAGATGATCCACTCTATTTCTTGGAAGAAAGACCATCATGTTAAACAGGTCAAGTACTGGCAATATCGGGTAGAAGAGATTTTCAATGAAACAAATATTAGGCAGGAAGAACTGAGCATGGTAGATGAAGCTGATTTGGAGGCTAAAGTGGATAAGGGCAAGTTGGAAGCACATAAAATGTCCTAGCAAAATCAGGTTAGGCATTAAACTTCCCTGAACTTGTCGGTCTGTGACGAAGGCGAGGACCTTAAGGATGGCCTGAAGGGCCTAGCTACCCTCGGTAATTGGCTGATATTTAAACTCGGAGCGGGAAGAGAAACCAGTCGGGTTGAAGAATTAAATCAAATTGCAGGTCAGGTTGAAGAATTAATGCCAGAATTCATACTGTTGAAGTACCTTAGCAATAGTTTGTGCCCGGGGGTGTGATCAATAACTTACCAGACGTGCCTCCACAAATGCCTTCCCACCACGACCAATTTTTGATGGATTCTGTATACACAAATTTGCCTTCTTCATCTTGGCTGATATGGTGCTGAAATTTGGGGTTGACCAGTACACAACAAGCCAGGTCCATTGCCCTTCGTCCACATACAAAGGTGCAGCCTCCCCTGCCTTGAACTTTGCATAGAGTTCACTTTGTTGTGTCTTCAAAGCTTTGCCAATGGTGTGTCGCATGTGCTCATAGTCCAGACTGCGTGGAGTGTATGAAAAAGTGGACGCCAGCATGCGCTAGACTGCCTTAATGTCCTCCTCATCCTGCTCTTGAATGGCCAATGATAAGTCACACAATCGAAACATCTGCCCTTTAAGGGATGCATGCCAAGAATTGCGAGAATGGCCTACTGGCCCCCAAACTTGTTGACAACAACGATCTGTGAGGGAAGGCCGAGCTGCTCTCACTCCACTTTCACCTTTGCTGCCGTTGCCTTTGCTCTCCGGTTCTCACGCCGCAGTGCATTGGCTCTGTCCTTCTTAGACATTTCAATCGGGGGCTCCGGGGACATCACTAGGGACTTCATCCACTGGGGGCTGTGACTGGAGCTGGGGAGATGTTGCATAGGGCCGGGGTAAGGGACATAGGGTGGGTATGGCGGTCGCATTGCAGGTTGAGGGTAGCTATGAGGCAGTTGCTGGAAAGAAGGATGAGGGGGTGGAGAATGGCCATAGGCCTGCTCTGCATAACCAGATGGGGGTAGGGGGTATTGAGAGTGAGAGTCATAGTGTGTTGGATGGGGAAAAGCATGAGGGTAATGTGTGAATGGAGGATAACTGGCAACAGGCCGGGTGGGAGGATGTTTGGAGGGTGGAGTCTTGCCAACAGTTGGGTTCACCTGTTTCAGCAAACCATGCCCTGATGGGCTGCCCTGTGTGGCAGTGCTGGGTCCACCAACCGCTGCACGCTTCTTCCTCACATGTGCAACACATAACACAATGCTGGTCAAAGCTCACCCTAAACAGTTGGCAAAAACTCAACCCTCACACAACCACCAGGGAAGCACATTGGTAATGAGGATCATACAATGACAAAAAATCAGGTGCCATTTATCAAAGAAGTCATGCAGGTCTTGGGTAGAAAATCAACCAAATGTAATAGGCCTCACTCTTGTTGCGTGTCCGGTGCATGGTTTTAGGGAAAGGTTGGCTTTCACCCTCTTTTGGCATGCTACCAATGCCTCTTCCCCCTGGAATGCTAGAGAGGTCAATTCAATTGCTTCTTTTTGGCAAATGCAACCACCATATTCTCATGCACTGTGTGTGCCCCCCTATAATGGGGTATGTATTCTTCATTCCATAAAGTACTTGGCAAGTACTTTCAAAATTGGGGCAATGCAACTGTGGACGGGCAGTTTCTCTATCTGGCTGCATACTTACACATGACCTACACTGAGCTGGGTACTTACATATGGAGACTCCGCAGCTGCTGGGCGTTTGTGCGAAATGGTGGCTGGGGCAGGTTCACCGCCGGGCAGGTCTTCATCGGAGTCCCCGGTGTGCTCCATCACAGACACACAAAGGTCATCCTCATCGTCATCATCAATTGCATATCAATCCCAGATTAGACTAACGTTGCGATCACCGTTCGACGATGAACCTCAAAGACAACCCTGGATCCGCAAGGATAGGTATTGATAATAGCCGAGCGCATTGTTGAACTGTTGAAGTGAATGAATCAAGCACAATTCCAATTTGCAGAAAATGGCTTCATTTGTGAACTGTATTTGAACTGGCCCAAGGCATACTAGCTGACAACATTGACTTGTCATTTTGCGTTCAGTGATGAATCTGCGCTGTTGAGTCATGCTTAATGCTGAAAATTGCAGGCTCACATTATGTATGATGAAGATTCGGACGGGGAAGAAGGACCGTTCAGTCCTACACCTGAAACGAGGGGTGTAGGTGAACCTGACCAAGAACAACTTTTACAACAGGAGATGCAACGTGCTTTGCAAGAGGCTTTTGAAACAACTGACAGAATCAGAAGGGACGCGACTTCTCAAGCGAATGAAGATGGATTTGGCATTCCCCATGCAAGCACTAAGGAACCAGGCAATGCCACAAATTCGACTGGGTTACAGGATAGAGCTGGGATGGCGACGGAGTTCGCATCAGATCCACATTACCTGCGTCTTGGTTTGGCATTGGATAGGGTGAATTACGAGTTGGTCAACGTGGCCCATCCTACTATTCAACGACAAATTACCTCCTTGGTTGGTGACCAAGAATTTTTTTGTCATGTTGTCGCTGCTCATTCCAGGGAAGGAGTCCATGAAGATGGAGAATATTGATGTCTATCTTGAACCCCTCGTGGAGGAGTTGGCAGAATTGTGGGTAGGAGTCCCAGCCCATGATGTGGCCAGCATTCGGGATGAACGGGCTTTCAACATGCGGGCCATCCTAATGTGGTGCATACACGACTTCCCAGCGTACGGCATGCTAGCAGGTCAAGTTCACCAAGGCTATGTCAGCAGCAGGAAGAGGTAGTGACTGAGAAGCCTGTTGAAGAAAAATGATCTTTTCTACGAAGAGCGAGCGGCAAAGGTCCTCGTGTACGAGAAGGTCAATTCCGCGCAGGTGATCAAGTCTATGCAGCTTGGAGGCAAGATTATGATCCCTCTCTACCGCCTAATATCAATGCCAATCGTTCGACATGCCCTGACGGGGGATGTGTCTGTAGGTCGAAGGGAGGTGATGAGCAAAACACGGAAGGCATGCAAGAAACAGACAAAGCACGTAGGGTTTGTGGGGCTCAAGGATGCAATGAAGTCGCGATTTTTCATTAAGGAGAAGCGGATAAAATCGCCAATTTTTCATTCAAACATGGATTGAGTACCAGATGAATGACGGGTTGGCAGAGGGATGAAATGTGAGATCAAGTTATCATAGATGGGATGAAATCGCGGAAATAAAGGAGATGCAGCAGTAATTTAGGAACAGGGTGGCCATATTAAATATTAGCAAGTGGCATGCAGCTAAAAGAGTGGTTGAGAAACAAAACACGTGGGAATCGTATGTTTTTAGAAGTTGATGGGCCTGTGGCACAGAGGAGGATAAGACCCGGTGGCCGCCATACTTGATGTCCAAAAGTTGTAGGATCTTAAATATTATTGCTGTTAAATAATCACGTGAAGGAGACGGCGGGATAAGGTGGAGTTAGGGATCAGTATGAATGTAACAACTAACATTGGGGCGATGGTCATGTTTAGCTAGCATTAGAATGGCTGATAAGGATCATTGAGCATAGGATCCAGCATGCGAGTTGTATTCACGTAGAATGAAGCTTGAGCGATTTCGCTAACATGCCGGGAAGATTAGAAATAGAGGTTGATCACGGGAAGTAGAGGGCAAGTCGTCCACCAGATTGCCTGCATAACCATGTAAGATCGAGTTGTTAGCATTGAAGCAAAGCATGATCGCACCTGAAGTATGAAGTAAGCAACACTGCAGTGCCATATGCGAACAGTGAAGGATGCAAACACAAAGGCAGAAGAAGTAAGGGGAAGGATCAAAGGAATGCGACCACCTACCTGGGATGATAGTTAAGAAAGACAGTTAGCATGTTACTTCAAAACAAGAAGTCAAATAATCCATTTAGACCAGGCTTTCTCTTCCGCTGCAGTCTGGGATAAATGGAGTACTAATGGGTAGTACTGGCATGGGCATATGACCTTTATTTTTGGTATCAGAGCAGGTCGACAGTGGACTAACAACAGGAAAGCTGGCGTCCCATCATCAGCTCGCGAGTTCAACACAATGGAACGCAAGGGAGAACTACTTGAGTGCTGGACCACAAAGGGGTGACTTGGTAATTAGAATAGTTGGTTTTGCTAACATAGAACTGCTAGGCTTTGACCCTCAAGATTCAAATTACAGGTTGCCAGGAGATTTGGCAATAAGGATCGTTCACACTGGAGAGTATACTTGGGGAAAGGTCTGGATGCTTAGTCAAGACAGGATTACTTGGATTGCAGTAGATTCTGAAGGGACAAATCATGTGAGCTCTAGGGTGTCTCGAAGAGAGTAAACAGCAGAAGGAATCTGATGTACTTCCAAGGCCAGTAAGGAACAGCAAGAAACAATGCTAAGAGGAGTTCAGTCTGGTGAAAGATGTCAGACGAACACTCTATGAGGTTAGAAGACATAGATCCAGAACTAGCAGTTTTGCATCAGCTACTTAGAGCAGGTGACATTCTGGTCCAAGGAATAGATAATGGAAGACCAAATTTCAGACTTTGGCCTAGTGGAACCATAGTAGAATTCAGAGCAAGGGATAAACTGGTCAGAGTGGAGCACCAAGGGGAGGTAAGTCGCTTGATTGTTTGGGAAATAGTGGAAGATAGAGGCAGGATCAGACGCTGGCAATGTGTTCATAGGGAGTATCTTGACTTTCCTAGAGAGGTAGAAAGGAGGACAAAGATCTACTGAGATGACGAGTCAGGATAGGCTGCTGTCTCCTGCACATCCTACCATAGGTGACATCTTGATAATCTATGATAACAGTGTGTTCCCATACAACAACCCTCAACCAAGGTTTTATCAAGTATCTCAAACAGTTCATAACGGAGACTTATGTGTTAGAATCACCCACGCAGGCAACAGGATTACTGTTATACTGTGGATCAGAACATCAGAGAGATGGATGCGAGTGAGTGTCTTATCGCAAAGGATGACTCTGAATGGGAGAGAGGAAAACTTTGATGGGGAGAGATGGTCTGTAACTGACAATCACCATGACTAATATCTAGAAGTCAAAGGATAGAAGTAGGCATGACGAACCCATCAAAGATAGACACACCATTTTATGGTAAGGAGGTAGAAGACGTGGCTGATTGGTTAGAGAAACTGCAGCTGATAGGGATGTCAGAGATTTGAACGAGGATAAGTTATTCAAAGTGACTAGGTTAAATTTACTAGGCAAGGCTGATGACTGGTACAAAAGGCAAAATCCCAAGCCTACGAATTGGGATGAATTTCAGGATATGATATTTGCCAAGTATGGGCAGGTAGATCCCACTGAGTTGAAGATGAAGTTGGATTCTGTGAAACATGAAAACAGACAGAATCAGTTCCCAAAGAGCACCATACAGCCTGACACAAAGGTGGAAGGGGGTTCCACAATCCTCACTAACCTATTAGTTTTTGTGGGGGCTTGTGATGGGACCAGGTGAGGATCCCTACTTGCTTTGAATTCTCTTGAGCTTGCAAATAAGGATGTGGGCAAAGGGAACCTAGTGTGTATGGCGTTTTTACTTGGTTGTTGCCTGCAGCCCCGATTTTGGCCCGCTTGCTCCTGGTTTGGCATGCTGACAAGCAGATTTCTATTATCTCCCCTGGAGCCTGTATTTCGGATTCCGATGGTCAGAAAAGCAGTGAAAAGGTGCGCATTTTGACTGTTTTTTCCGGGAGTTCTCCAAAGATGGTAACATTTTACGGTCCAACGACTTTGACAGTAAGGTTGGAGGAGAGTGGGCCATGATTCGAGTTGTGTACAGGTGCAATATCATACTGGAAACTCTACTGCACTTTTTGGGAAATAATTTGGCTTCCTAAGGATTGTAATCATAGATCCAAATTGAATGTCGTTGACGACATTCACTTCTTTGTCTGAGTCATTCTTCAGCGAGAATTTGAATTCACCTGGATTAGGAGCTTGTGTAATTATAGTGTCCCTGATTAGAATTGATAATGTCCCTGAATGGCGTTGACGACATTGTAGTGTGAATGCAGGGGAGTAACATTAAATTTTTGTTTTACCCACTAAGATTCTGCATTGCTACAAAGGGAGTGCCCTGGTACCAATGATGGGCAGAATACATCCCTGCCTACAGGTTGTTTCATGGGCACACTATGCTGATACTTTACCAGGATGAAAGTGGCTAAGTTGTGACCAGGCGTGTTTTCATCCATAGGATGAATGTATTTCATCGCTGGTGATTACCCTAGAAACGCGGGTCGCGGAAGACGAAGGGGAAGATGACAGGCGCTCTGAGCAGATGCTGCGAACAGTGGAATTGGCGGGGCATTGTGTCAAGGGAAATTGTATCTGCACTGGCGCATTCTGGCTTGCATTAAGGGAAGCGTTAAAGGGCACAGCTTGGTAATCTGTGCAGCAGGGGAAGCGGTGCCGCCTTCTTCTTGGTAATGATCAGTTTCTGGAGGATAAGCTTACAGGGAGAGCGGTGCAACACCTGTGCCGCCATAGCCTTGATGAACATGGTCATGGGAGGATGAGCATGCAAGGGAAGCAGCCAGCTGCCAGAGAACAGGCAAGTGGAGTTGTGGCACAATCAATGGAGAGATAGAGCAGCTCAACACAGCGAGCAGCTGCCAAAGCGAATGAGAGGCTAGCTTGTGTGGATGGTAACTCAAGTTATCTGTAATTAAAACTTTCAGATGATCACTGTCTTCTTGTTATAGGATCATATCAGATCTTAGGGTAGAATTGCTCATATAGTAAGATAGGGTAGTTAGTTGGCAAGCTATAGGGATGTTGCCATAGGCTGAAGCAGAGCCGTCATGACTTAATGAACGCTGGAATCAAGACGACAAGAGGAGTTAAGGTAGCTGCTGACGGAGATGGTGAGGTGCCATTTTGGGCAGGCAGACCCACTGCTTCACTGGAGTATAAGACAGATAAGTTCGTAGATTCATCTTCTTCTTTTTGGCACTTAGGAATCGTTGTTGTGAAATTTTGGTAGAGACTCTAAAAACTGAGAGCATGATGAGGATGGGAAAAAGACTTTGAGAAATGGAATGGGGACTCTGGACTTCAAACCAGGATGGGGTGGAGATGGATGGATCTGATGCACATTGTCTATAGGAGAGTTGAGTGAGGACAGATGTAGTTCACCACAGTGACAGAATGATTGCTGTTTGTTTTGTCCTTTCTGCTCATTTGGCTTCAGTGTCATGAGTCTGCACACAATGCTGCCTTGGGATTTGAGGATTAGATATAGTGCAAATCTAGCATAGTTGATGAGGGCACTAGTGAGGGTTAGCTGTAACCTCCTCGAAATCAGAGAGAGGATGATGTGGATGGGGCTGCAAACTGACACTGATGTGGAGTCTAGAGCTGCTTCAGAGTGGTTCAACATTTGAACAGATGAGGTTCACATCTGAAAGGGCAAAAGAGAGCTGTTGGGGTGTTTAGCTATAGACCTGTAGAAGGGTTGGGAACTGTCGGGCAAAACTGGGTTTCCCTTGGGGGCAAGCAGTGTGAAGGGACTGTAATTGGGGGAGAGAAAGACTGATGAAAGAGCTGATCATGTCTTGTGTGACCAAGGTTGACTCCAAGGCTGGATGCACTGGATGCGTGGCTAAATGTGTCTTGCATTGCATTGTAGATAGGCTGCTGTTGGAAGAAAATGAGGAACCTTTACACCAGGAAGGAGAGAGAAAAGGTTTGGGAAGGGAGAGAGCTGCCCAGTAAAAGGGGTAATGAGGGATGGTCAACTGGGAGATAAGAGGAAAAACCATGACATCTGCAGAGAACCACTAGGGAGGTTTACTATTTCATGAGCCCATGAGCCCATGAGCCCATGAGCCTATGAGCTCATGAGCGGGCATCCGCGGAATTGGAATTTTCGTGCATTTATTGACAGTGTTATGTCCTCTTACCTCGGTAATAGGGTCTATTTCTCCTGGTCCAGGATACGGAATGAGGTATTTCGGCGCCGTTATTCCACGTCACCACTGTAAAACATTGTGCAGGACAGGAAAGAGACACAAAATTGTAGCCCTCACAAGCCATTGTGCTGACAAGGTAATACATTCAGGGTCAGACGATAGTTGAACTTGCAAACCCCATTCAACTCAACATCAAGCCCACATTGATATGACGCCCGAAATAAAAACATCAGGCAACCACAAGTTTTTATTTTGTACAGCGACTACTCCGAGCTTCCATCATCAGAAATACCACTGCGGCATAAGAAACCTGTGGAACTACCATATCCCGGAGGTTGTGCCCTCCAATCACCCTCCACAATGATCCTTACCGCGCTATGCTGCTGCGTTGACATTCACAACACGAACCACCGAGTCGTCGAACCACAGGTCCAGAATTATGAGTGGTGCGGTACTTGTCCATTGCGCATTGCCGTTTTTTGGATTAAGATGGCGAACATAAAGATACAAGATATCTATAGAGGTCACGTTCGTGAAAACATGCAGATATTGGAGGCCTCCTATTGGGACCTCCTCCACAGCGTCGTGAAATTCGCAAACATCTAGGACAAACCTGTTCCGATTCTCCCTTAGTGTCAACAATATATTCCCTGGCCCAGAAGAGTGAGTGAGCAACTCAAGAGCCCTATCCGGGAGCAAATACTGTGTAGGTGCAGTATAGTTATGGTAGGAAGACCTCCAGAACTCGCCGCAGCAACATCTCATGATGAAGAGACGAACGCTCCGTCTTCCAGGTCTATCTCGCACAACAAGTATCCATTGTTGTCCACTGGCATGCCTCACCCAAAGAGAATCCCACAGAAGTGCTCGGAAACTCGTCACCCTGCGTGTACCTTCACTGAAGTCCAACTCCACCATAATGTCTCCCATCACCGGCTCACACAATCGCGATCCTCAAATCCCGCTCCATCGAATGCAGAAGGCACTTACACAGGGCGGCATTGAGGAAGTGTGCGCCCACCAGGAATGGAGAGGGACAAGTAATCACTGTTGTTTTTAAACAAGGAGATGCAAACATTGAAAACCCAATGCGGAAAACCTTCTCAGGTGATCTTCTCTGGGGCAACAGCAATACGTGCCCCCATTGGCCAGCAACGGCTACCCACACAGGTGATCGAAAATGAGTGGGGCTAGAAGGGGCTCGACAGAGAAGGTGCCATGATATTACGGGAAGAAATTGTGCTAAAACCACCGCCGTCCTAAAACCACCGACCTTGGTATTTCGGCGCCAAAATTCCCAAGAGCAGTGTGCTAAAGTGGTGTTTTGAAGACATCCACCGGGGTATTTCGGCGCCGAAATCTCTTCTTAAAATGTGATATACTGCGGTATTTTATGGCGCAGAGCGGGCTATTTCGGCGCCGAAATACCCTAGTGGAATGCGCTGAAGTGCCTTGTGCTGAAGGCTTCCATCGTGATATTTTGGTGCAGTAATTCCTTCCAGGAATTTTATAAGGCCCATATTATGAAGGCGCACACTGGGCTATTTCGGCGCAGAAATTCCCAATAGGAATGTTAGAAACGGCAGGGTTTTCATGGCTTGAAGGCTCGCTGGTGTGCATAATTTACTTGTAGGGTTCTTTACTTAAGTTTGCGTCTCTTCTGCTTTTATTATACATTTAGGTTGCCGGAAGAAATGTAGGGAATCGGACATGCAGTCTGAACACAATGATTTTTGAAATCGTCAATATTTTCATTAAGTGTTTCAGAATTGTACAACAAAAGGATCCAAATGAGACTTTGCTATGGTGAGGATCCGCGATCACTGTCCGATGCATCCCCGGCCTCATGCAAGGATGGCTGCCTTCCACCTGCCTCCGAACCTGCACTGCCGCTACCGCTGTTACTCTGAGAAGCCCTCCCCTCAAAAATACCATCCTCACCAGCCGGAACTGTCCACCTGGGTGCGGGACTGTCCTCATCATCCCCCTCGCTCTCGGACGCGGATTCTATGACGAACTTGCCTACTCTGCCTTTCACAATTCTCTGTTTGGCCTCACGCCTCATTATAATTTTGTGCTCATTCCCAAATTTCAATTGCTCAAACCGAGTAGGCCTATCCTCCCTCCTGATGGCTTCTCTGGCAGCCGTGTCTGCATAGGCTGGAAGAAAAAAGGGCTTCTAGGGACTCGCGAGAAACGATTTTCTGGCAAAGAATGGCCGATGCGATTCTGTCTCCTCCTCTGCAACAGGGTCCGATTCGGGCAAGTCTCCCAGCATTTCCTCGTCGGACGACTCTGCAAGGCTGAGTGTACGCACAAACATAGAATGAAGCACATTAGAGCATTCAAACAGGGAATCATCGGCAGGTTGCATGGTCCCTACAACCGAAACCAATACACTTACTATGGTGCAACTCACTCGAAGACATGCATTGGAGGAAGCGGCTTCGGGCGCCCCTGCATCGTATGAATTTCCTGGACTTCCTCCTCTTCCTCTTCCTCTTCCCCTTCCACGTCCTCTTCTGCATTTTTGGGATCCTCAGTCGGAGGCAGACGCTGTAGGCCCGCCAAATTGAAATTGTACAAGGCCGTATCCCCCTCAAATGAGAACACAAATTGGTTGGACATCCTTCCCGCCCACATACAGGCACATGCGAATTCATATGACACAAGCACAGCCAAACTCAAGAATGAGTCGCTTCCTCGCACAAGCAAACATACACAATCGGAAATGGTATCAATTTCGGTGCCGCAATCACTTAACGCTCTCACCTGTATTTGCAGTGACGTCGAGGACCCTGCCTTCAACATCCCAACACGTTTCCATGAGCGTCTGGATGAATGTTGGACTCCTGGTCCTGCCATACCTCCACGGCTTGCCCGACATATCACAAAGCATGTCCTTCTCTCCCACATGGTTGAAGAGGACGTTATACTCCAGTGGATCAACTGTGGAATCAACAAGTCTTCCTGCTTGACGTAATTTGAATTTCGAATGTTCCTTCACGAAGCAGAATGCCTGAAAGATAAGAGTCTGCAAAGAACGAAATGAAAACGTCAGAGGTGGCCTACACGTATATGGGCAATTTCGGCGCAGAAATTGGCATAGCAGAGGAGAACCACAGCATACCTTCTGGCCATCGTTTAGAAGACCCTGCGTGTTGATGCAAGTCCAGATCTTTTTCAGGATGGGTGCTGCACTTCTCCCCGTCCATACTTTGATATCATTCTCAGTGACTTCTCCATCGGCTGCTAGCACAACAACACAGCCAGCGTCGTCCAACATGTTCGCTGCGAACCCGAATGTGTGGCTCCAGTATCTTTCATCGTACTTGTTCCACCAGGGTACTGAGCCCAGCCCCAGTATCTCCTGCCCATCCGGGATATCCACAAGGATCATGTCGATGGAGGCTTTCACCGCCCTGCCCCCGACTGTGCTCTTTTTGCCGTGGCTCATCGCCACAAAATACTCCATCATCTTTGTGTAGCCAGGAGTGTCCTCCATATCATTGCCAGTGGCCTTCCTCTTCCCCTTCCCTTGGTGGGCCTCGATCGCCTTCCTCAATCTCATTATCTCCAGCGGTCTAGTCAGAGCAGTTAGGAAATTTTCATTAACACACTCGACAATTGTGGGTGTTTTGAGGACTTCTCTGCCCGCAATGAGCACCGCATGGTAGGGTCTGCCAGGTGCATCCTCGCATAGTGATCTCTTCGCAAACGAACCCCCGGAGCGCTGGCCCTTGTGAATTTTCGGACGAGGTGTGACCCCCTGGGTGTTATCCTGCTGGAAATCGTCGTCGGAATCCTCGTCATCTGGCTGACTATGTTGCTGCTTCTTCTTCTTGGGTGTGGGGGTCTTCGTCTCTTGCCCCTATTTGCGCGTTCTTTTCTTCCTGTCTTTGGGCTGCTCAGCTGCCTGCTTCTCCATCTGCTCCTTCGCCAACGCTACCGCCTTGGCTGACTTTCTCAGTGCTTTCTGCTTGGCTGCTTCCTCTGCTTTCAGTATTTCCACATCCTCTGGTTGGGGATCCGATTGCGCCTTCATAGCCCTGGCATTCGCTTCCTTCTTCAAGTTAACCTCCGAGAGGTCAACGGTGCCACTTGGGAGATCCACATACCAAGGACAGTCTACCAAATGCTCGGCATGCCACTCCTTCGCCATTACTTCTGTGTACATCGTACCACAACCTCCAGGTGTCCTCCACGCTAGGAAGAATGGTGGAACCCTTTGAATGGCCCCGAACGGAATAGTGCAAAGTTTATGTACCTGCAATCACGAGGCAGTTCAGCAAAAATCATTCTACTGATGCATCATGCAAGAAGAAGTTCGCAATGCACAAGGTATTTCAGCACCGAAATACGCAGTGGACCGTGCCCCAATTACCCAGCACCGGGAAAGAGAGGGAAGTTCATACCGTGCAAACACCTTTACTTTGTCTTCTTGAGAAGGATGGTTTGTGATCCAAAGCGGGACTTCTTCATTCACCAAGCCACTATGAGTTTCAACGAAGTCAACACACTTGTACAGCGGGATACAAGCCCATAGAAAGCATTCACTTAACACTCCGAAATCTGTGTTTTCCTTGACTACAACTTGTAATGGAATGACTGTTCAAGTCCAGTGTCTCTCAATGTATGTCGTCTAACATCTTTGCTATGCGTGGGTGAATGCATTTGTCGCATTGGTCTGTCATTCTGTTTTCATTAGCACAAGAAACTACCTTCAGATAGACAGATGATCAAATCAACCTCGTGTTAACACGAGGTTTACTTGGAGTTTTCCAAATCCCCCTTGTGCCGACACAAGGTTGATTTTAGTTCTAAGACCCGCTTGCTTTTTGTACTCGCTCCGGTTTTGTTGGCATGTGGTGCATGTCTTGACATACTCCTCTGCCTCCTCCCTCAGTTTGGGCCAGAAATACTCTTTCTTCAATAGTGCCGCAGTGCGTTTGGCTCCGCCGTGGCCCGCAAGCGGGCTATCATGGCATTCTCTCAAGAGGCTATCTCTGATCCCTCCCTTCGGCACGTAGAGACGCTTTTGCTTATACCGGAGCAGTCCATTTTGTAAGTGGAACTGCAATTTAACCCCCATCCTCAAGTCTTGCATCACGGACTTCGCCAGCTCATCCTTCCGGCAAACCTTCCGGATCTTCCTTTGGAGCGCCGTCTCGCCCCTATACACCAACAAGAGCTGCTGCTTTCTACTTAAAGCATCGGCCACCACGTTGTCCCGTCCTGGTTTGTACTGGATATCCACGTCGAACACCGCCAAAGTATCTTGCCACCTAAGTTGTTTTGGGGACAACTTGGGCTGCGTGGCAAAATACTTCACCGTGACATTGTCCGTGAATACCTTCACTGGGTTGGAACCAACATAGTGGCGCCAAAGCTCAAGACAATGCACCACCGCCTTCATCTCTTTCTCGTGCGTCGGCCACCGTCTGTTTGGTCTGCGGACACGTAATTCCGCAAAATCTGCTTCACTACGGAATTAATTCTTTCCGTTTGGCCGTCAGTCGTAGGTCGGAAGGCGGTGCTCATCTTCAGCCTCGTCCCCATCTTCTTCCAAAGTGCCCTCCAAAATTTACTCGTAAACTTTGGATCGCGGTCCGAGACAATATCCTTCGGGACTCCATGATGCTTTAAGACGTGGGCGAAGTAAAGTCGTCTTGTTTCCTGCGCCGTTGCCGTCTCCTTGGTGGGGATGAAATGGCCCATTTTACTGAACCTATCCACCACCACCATGATTGCATCGAATCCTTTTGACAGTGGCATAGCAGTCATGAAATCCATCGAGACGTTTTCCCAAGTCCCCTCTGGGATCGGCAAGGGTTGTCAACAGGAGGTTGATTCGGAGAATTTCATGTCAACCTCGTGTTAACACGAGGTTGACATGAAGTTCTCCGAATCAACCTCGTGTTAACACAAAGTTCATTTCAGTTCTAGGAAATGAAGCTCCTATTAACAGAAGGTTGAACTCCAAGAAAGCCCGAAACCCTTCATCCGTTTCACCTTCATGTGGTGATATCAGCAGTTGGGGGCCCCACGGTTATAGGCCCACCTTCTTTGTGGTGACGTGGCATGACCTGGACCAGGCTCACGCCACGTCAGCTGCGTGAGCGTAGGCTCACACGCTCACACGCCAGGCTCACGCGGTAGCGTCGTTGAGGCACGTGTCACTCCCTCGGCAGTTCTAAGTGAAATGACGCAATGTGCAATGACAAAAACGTGGGTGCCAGAGGAGGGCTTCCCGGGAGGTACTCAACATCGATTTTGTAGAATCCAACGGCCCAAAATACCCCCCACCCAACCAATAGCACCCCTCTCCACTTGGACTCAATGACAAGGAATGCAACATCCCATCGCCCACCAAGTCTTGGTATGGAGAAAAGTGAGGGAGAGAATGGCCTCCAAGGCCTTATAAGCCCCCCCCTCCACACTCAGGGCGCGCGCTGTCATCATGACCGCGCACGCTAGTAATAGCTGCGACCGCCAGCAGGGGTGGTCGCATTTATTTATTTATTTATTATGTGCGACCACCAGCAGGGGGGTGGTCGCAGAATTTTTATTTTTATTAGTAGGTGTGACCACCAGAAGGGGGGTGGTCGGAAAAATTTTATTTTTTTAATAGGTGCGACCACCAGCAGAGGGGTGGTCGCAGTTTATTTATTTATTTTTAATGGGTGCGACCACCAGCAGGGGGGTGGTCGCAGATTTATTTTTATTTTTAATAGGTGCGACCACCAGCAGGGAGGTGGTCGCATAATTTTTCTTTTTTTTAATAGGCGCGACCATCAGCAGAGGGGTGGTCGCAGAAATTTTGTTTAAAACAAATAGGTGCGACTACCACCTGCTGGTGGTCGCACTATTTTCCTTTTATTTAATAGATGCGACCACCAGCAGGGGGGTGGTCGCATAATTTTTCGTTTTTTTAATATCTACCAACAGTCAGTAGTTCAGTTGGTTAAGTGCACTGAGTGCAACCCGGACGATTCTAGGGTCAAATCTTGCTACTTGATGGGTGTGGTATGGTTCGTGTGTGGTGCCCCCATTCCTACGCATCTTGGCGCATAAATGAAAGAGGTTATTTTCTCCTCTCACTACTAAGGGGCCTGATTTGTGAGCTGTCGCTCCCAGAGAGGTTTGCTATTTCATGAGCATGAGCGGCATGAGCGGCATGAGCAGAGTAGTAAGACAATCGGTTTTCATGAGCAGAAGTACAAATTTCGAAAATAAAAAACAATAAAAAACAATAATTTAATGCAATGTGTCAGGAAAAACAAATATATTATTTGGCCCCTTGAAGGGAAAATTGCAGTTTTGACAGTTGTGCTCATGATATTTCGTCTTCCGCTCATGCCAATTCCCAGCGACATGTGCAAATATGGCGCCGAATTTCGCGGTAATAGGGTCCGTAACCTGAAAAAACGGCGACGTATTTCGCGGTAATAGGTCTCTCTGGCGAAAAATGGTGCCGAATTCCGCGGCTATAGGTCCCCTCATGACAGGTAATTCGGCGCCATTTTTCGAGTGCATGTTCGGACTTAGCTAGTTTTCGGCGCAAAATAGGGAAATTCGGCGTCATTTTTCCAGACACTGTACTAGTGCATGTTGGGACTTAGCCAGTTTTCGGCCCAAAAAAGAGAAATTCGGCGCCATTTTTCCAAACACGGTACCAGTGCATGTTGGGACTTAGCCAGTTTTCGGCCCCAAAAAGAGAAATTCGGCGCCATTTTCCCAGACACAGGTACCAGTGCATGTTGGGACTTAGCCAGTTTTCGGCCCCAAAAAGAGAAATTCGGCGCCATTTTTCCAGAAATGGCCCCACAACTGCTTCTGTTGGATCTCAGTTTGAATGGAATATTGCCTCATTCCAGGAGTTTTGGGGTGCATTTCATTACACTGCAAATAAAAGTCTGATACAGCAAAATGCATTTGAAAATATCCATATGGAGGATTCCGTTTGCCCCATCAATGATTTTTGGAATCCCTAAGGAGGAGTTTGTGCAGCTCGTTCACGCTCAACGCCGGTGCATGAATAAAGTCATCAATAGTCACGTTCATCCTCAACCTCTTCAGGTAGATGTAATACAGATGCTTGCACGGATAATACTTCGAACCCTTCTTTGCTTCCATCAACGAGAAGTCCGTACAATTGCAAGTCGGCTCCACTCCAATCGTAATTGTGTATACATCGTCGCGTACAGCCGAGCCGGCCGTTGCCATCCGATACACACGCCCAAGGCCGGGTGGGGGTACGTCCACGGAGCTCTGAATAGTGCAAGCCATCCCAAGAGCATTGGCAATCCGAGTCTCATTCAACTTGTTGGGAGGGTGTCGTCTCTTCACTCTTCCGAATCGCATTGTGGGATGTGCAGAATTGTCTAATCCGTCTCTACTGGACCGAGCAGTCTGCAATGGCTGGGTCTGAGGAACCGGAAATGCGTGGGCCGGATGTCTGTGCGTTGCACCATTCGAAATCCTGCTGCAGATAGAGCATCCGCCTCATTCTGAGAGAGGCTGCAACCCGGTGCAACAGGCCAGACGCCCAGAGGCTCCGGCATTCCCTGAATTCCGTACTTGGGCTTGCCAAATATATAGGTCATTATGTCATGCCTACAGAACCAAAATGTCTGCGTTGTGGCGTGAGCAAATGTGGGAGTCAAAAATCTGCCGCTGAAACAAGGTGCAGGTACAGCACCGTGTGCGTTCCTCCGAATCATCTCACCACAGCGTGCTCTCGTATCCACCCGAATGGCGCAGCACTTCCCTCGAAATGCCGGCAATGTCCTCGCAATTCTCCATTGTGACTCCGACACTCTTGTCTCCACAATGGGAATGTTGTACTGCTTTACTACAGATGGCTCGTTATGTTGCCGGGGCACGCGCCCTGTGCTCAAAGGAGATGGCGATCTTGAACGTGCAGGACTTGCGGTGCTAGACGAGACCTCCTTGGGCAACATCACCGGACCACGAGGGAGCGTGCGAATATTCTTGTCAGCTCGCCATGAATCCTCTTCTCCGTCAGGTGCCTCGTCAAGTCTTCGTCTCACTGGACGGGTATGAACATCTCCTTCCAAATGTTGGCCTCTTCGCAGCAATGGCGTGTCCCGAAGGCCCTCTCGCAAGGCCGCCGCCCGCTTCCGAGGATTCTTCGATCTAGAGGCAGTCCGCATCAGCATTTCCTGCCTGTCCGGCCCCAAGCCCCACTGTTTCCCTTTCAAGAACTCGTTGTACCTGCATTGCTGCATAATTGACCTCACAATGTCCTCCGTTGTGGCAGTGAGGATGTCCACCAGATGCGCCGCAGAGGAGGCACGCCAGGAAGAGTGCACTGATTCGGCCATGTTTGTCGTGGGCATGTCGGTGTCGGAGTCGAGACACATTTCCTGCACAAGCACATGTTCAGGTTACAAGCAAGTTACAAATATGGCCAAGAATAATATTCAACGGGACGCGAATTCGTGCAACTCACCTCCCGCATATAGTCGCCGAACTGGAGGAAACGATAATGCCACCATGCTAGCCAACTGACCATTGCTCCCTCGTCTGATTTCCTTACAGCACCTGACGATGTCCACCAAGCCCGTATGCATGCAAACTGTGTCTCTGCATCATCCAAGGTGGGAGCGCGCTTCCACGCAAGGCACATGGAACGGTGCTCCTCTTTGAAATCTGGCGCCACGAGCCTGGTTGTGTACTGCGAAAGGCTCTGCAGAAAATGGAACCCACAAGATCTCTCCTTGCCTTCCATGGGAACATTGGGGTCTTGCCCGTACACCCTTCGGATGGCAGCCCAATTTGCTTGTGCGTTGTCCGCCATGAAACCACGGAAATTGGGAGGGGGCAATCCCGCCTTGGCCATCTGTTCGTTTATTCCCTGCCAAAGAAGCATCTCCGATTGTGTGTCCTCTCCTTTCATCTCACAAATAGCAATTGTCATTAGCATCCTGCAGTGGGTGTCGTAGACATGTGCACCCATTGTCACCCACTGGTGATTTGTAATTCGCTTGATATGGTCGAACATGACCCAACTGTTTGACAAGTTCCCACTCGTCATCCTGTCGACCAGTTCGACGCCGCTGCCAGGTCCACACGTGGACATTTTGAATACGAAACAACGATCTGCCTCAGTCCCTTGTCCTGGAAACCTACTTCCATGAATGTAGTCATATCCACATCGTCGCTTCACCTCCAGAATGGAGTGCATATCCGAGCCACGCCCAATTTTCTGTTTGCATGAGACAATGTGGTTTCGGACATTCGGTGAACATACGTGGGACACCGACTCCAGCAATGCCTCCATTTCCTTCTCGTCGAGAGGAACTCTATCGGAGCCGTCTTCCGACATAATTCTGGCCAATGCCATCTTATGGGCGGCTTGGAGCTGTATCTGTTTGGGTTTGGCACCCGGTCTCAACTTAACCTCCTCCTGAACGAGCTGCTCTGCTTCGTGGGCAGCCTCCCGCGAGTTCCCCCTCGCCAATTTGTGACAATGGGAACCAACGTGTATGCAAGCTCGGGTGAGGTCAGGGAAACGGTGCAACACATAGAACTGCTTGGCATTACAAACAGACATGCAGTGTGGTGGTTCTTTGCAATGCGCACACTTAAATGTGGAGTTCGGAACCTTCTCCTGAGCTCGAAATGGTTGGTGAGCTGTGCCTGTCCAATCGGTCTCGTTCCTGTGACCTCTGGATTTAAAGTGGAAGCAAGTTGGGGAGAAACACCGCAACGCGCCCACACAAACAACGTAGCGCACCCGCACACCATCGAGCATCTTCATGCTGGTGGTTTTGGTAACGCACCAAGGATGACCGTCATGTTTTCTATCCATATCTGTCAACATTCCGGACGCCCTCGAGTAGTCCGCCCGAGGAGGGAACTCAAAGAAGATATTACCGTCGACGTCGGCGGGAAGGCATGTAACCGATTTAATTGCGAACTTGCTGTAGTCCAGCCCGGCCAGCTCCGACCGGTGTCCCTCCAGGTGAAGCCCTCGCAAATTTCAAGAATAGATCGAACTGCGGTGCTCGTGCTGGGAATATGACTCCCTCCTCCACTGACGTCCATTGAGGACTTGCCTGATCTCCAGGACGACCTCGGAACTTCCATGACCTCGTCTGAGTCGGACAGGTTGTGAACAACCCGGTTCTCGCTCGTCTTCATGGATGGGTTCGGCTCTGGATTTACTTCGTTGCGGACTTCTCTCTTTGAGGTAGCCACTCTCTGATTCGCGGATTGTTTCGTGGAAGGCGCCAGGATAGAAGGTGCATTTGGCGGGCAAATGAAGTCCCCAACAGCCCTGTATATGACGTTGTTCCGATGGTGGAACTCGCCATTCCCTGCCATCCCGAAATCATCGTGGAGCACAACAATACTCTCGACAACAAGGCCGTTAGAGTCCTTCCTTTCCTCCTCCAAAAAAACCGACCCCGGTTTCAGGTGGTATCGAACGCACAGATATTTCTCCATCACCCGGCAGTGTCCCCTCTACACGGAAATGAAGCTCTATGCTCGTGAGGAGGGCAGTACACTGTAGCGCTCGGTTTTCCGCCATGGGAGATGTGCACACAAGACTGCCAGGATGGCGTGCGGGGAAGCTCCCTGGTAGAAGGGGGATGCAGCGATGGGAATGAATGCGATGCCGATTTGTCCGAGCGACGAAGCCTGATCCAAATCCAGGGAGCCAACTATCTCAAAAATCCACAGTCAGAGTGTTAATGAACCTTGTCTCCGGAATGCGGCCCCTGGTCTTTGCGCAATAACTGCCAACGGTATGCAGTCAGAAAGTGGGGGCCGTCCGGATGATGACGGCTGAAGGGGAGAAGCCGGCACCGTGCCGTCACATTACTACCCCCGAATGGAAATTCGGCACCCAATATCCAACAGGGGAAGCCCGGATGAAGTCGCCTCGGGCGCAGAGGCCGGCGCGTGTGCGACAGAGAATATCCCCTGGATGGAGATTCGGCGCCGAATTTCCATCCGGGCCTCCCAAAGGGAGTCGTGTCGGGGGGTTAGGCCGAAAACTGGCCGGCATAAAAACATCCCAAGATGGAAAAACGGCGCCGAATTTCCATCCGGGCGGTTCAGATGCAGTCGGGGAGGGGGGAGTGGCCGGCACTTGGCCGTCACATTTCAACCCCCGGACGGAAATTCGGCACCGAATATCGAACAGGGACGCCCGGATGAAGTCGCCTCGGGCGTAGAGGTCGGCACGTGTTCGACAGAGAGCATCCCCCTGGATGGAGATTCGGCGCCGAATTTCCATCCGGGCCCCCCAAAGGAAGTCGTTGTCGGGGGTCAGACCGAAAACTGGCCGACATAAAAACCTCCCCAGATGGGAAAACGGCGCCGAATTTCAATCCGGGCCGTTCAATGCAGTCGGGGAGGGGGGAGAGGTCGGCACCTGGCCGTCATATTTCAACCCCCGGACGAAAATTCGGCACCGAATATCCAACAGAGCGGCGGAGAGGCCGGCACCTCTCCGACAGAGACCATCCCCCAGATGGAAATTCGGCGCCGAATTTCCATCCTGCAGGTAATTCGAATCCCGGATGGATGGAAATTCGGCGCCGAATTTCCATCCAGCAGGTAAGTCGGATCGCTGGCGTATGGATATTCGGCGCCGAATTTCCATTCGCCAGGTATTTCATCGCTCGAATTACCTTCCTGCAGGTATTCCTATCGATGAAGTAGGAGGTAATTCCTCGTTCAGAATTACTGCACGAAGGTAATTCCCAATGAAATTACCTGCAGGAAGGTAATTCTGAAGCGAGGAATTACCTGCAGGATGGAAATTCGGCGCCGAATTTCTTCATCCGGGATTCGAATTACCTGCAGGATGGAAATTCGGCGCAAATTTCTATGCATCCGGGATTCGAATTACCTGCAGGGTGGAAATTCGGCGCCGAATTTCCATCCTCCGGGATCCACTTACCTGCAGGATGGAAATTCGGCGCCGATTTCCATCCATCCGGGATTCACTTACCTGCTGGATGAAATTCGGCGCCGAATTTCCATGCATCCAGGATTCGATTACATGCCGGATGGAAATTCGGCGCCGGATCTCCATCCATCCGCTCTCCGCCCACCTTGCGGATGAAACCTACCTGCGCGGATGGAAATCCGCGCCGGATTTCCATCCGCGCGCTTCCGAATTACCTGCGTGAGGGAATTTGGCGCGCCGCCCTACCTGCGCGGATGGAAATTCGGCGCCGGATTTCCATCCGCGCGCTTTCGAATTACCTGCGTGAGGGAAATTTGGCGCGCCGCCCTACCTGTGCGGATGGAAATTCGGCGCCGGATTCCATCCGCGCGCTTCCGAATTACCTGCGTGAGGGAAATTTGGCGCGCCGCCCTACTCCTGCGCGGATGGAAATTCGGCGCCGGATTTCCATCCGCGCGCTTCCGAATTACCTGCGTGAGGGAAATTTGGCGCGCCGCCCTACCTGCGCGGATGGAAATTCGGCGCCGATTTCCATCCGCGCGCTTCGAATTACCTGCGTGGGGAAATTTGGCGCGCCGCCCTACCTCGCGGATGGAAATTCGGCGCTGGATTTCCATCCGCGCGCTCCGAATTACCTCTACGTTGGAAATTCCGGGACTGTTTACGTCGATTTTCATCCGACATGGAGGGCTTCATCCGACATTTAATTGCGCAGTGGGCAATAAATGTCCACCGCCGTCGGTTATCATTCGGGCTGGCGACGCATGGCTTCCTGGACACGTACCCTAAATCTCATGCTAATCTTGGCTTAACATGCTATTCGAGGCATGTACCCCAAAAAGGAGATCTTTTTGGCTGGGACTTATGCCGCCTGAAGGGCGTGGCTCTCCTGAGAGAGACCTCACATCCAGACCGCGGCGGAAGTTGAAAGCTCTGTACTACGGACGACGGCCAATCTCTCGCATGGCCAAACTGAAGCTCCAGCAGGAGATTCCAGTGTCTTGCTCACAACCCGCGCCAACTGAAGCCGAGTACTCTCAGGCAAGCCACTTCTGCTTTCGGTTTTTTGATTTCTTTTTTGCTTTCGCTTTGTTACCTCGCTTTGTTTTTGCATCTTCATCCTGGCTTCGCTGGATGAGTGAACTTTAGATAGTTGAGTGAACCTTAGATTGTTTGCAATGCGTGTGCAAATCCGGCAGCTCTGGAGAAGGCTGCTTGTGCATGTCATTCTTAGGCAATGGTTGCATTTGTTTTCATTGTTGTTGCATGGCTCTCCATACTTCCTAAACTTGTTATGTTTTCATTTTTGCTACACGATTGTTGCTATGGTGGTTGCGCTGCTCGTTGCGATGCTGGTTTTTGCACCGATGTTGGTTTTCACGATTTTTGTCAATGACAGAGTGACGACGAGCCCGGCACGCTGGTGGTATCATCGACAGCTCCAACTCATCGCATGTTTGAATCGCCCAACTTGGGGCGAGAGGGCAAACTTAAACCTTTTGTTGGTGGACGGGAGGACTTGCAACGAGAGTACGACAGAATAGGCATTGGGGAGGTTGGTGCAGGCGGCATGGCAGGTGAAGGGCGTGAGGACATGAGGACAGCAGATCCGGCAATGGAGGTTGTTCATGCACATGCAGTAGGGCCCGCCCACGCAAAGAAAAGAAGAAAGCTAAGCACATGCAATCCCCGGCGAGAGAGCCGTCACGGGCTGCGGAGGGGGGAGTGAGCAGTGCGCGCGAGGGTGTCAGTTCGCCTCAATCAAAGGTGGTCGTCCTGGAGGGCTCCCCTGCTGCTAGCCCTAGTAAGAAACAGAAAGCCCGTGAGAGGGCAAAAGAGAGGGCAAAAGAACAGACGAGACAGAATGCTAGCCAGGAGGAAAGAGAAAAGGCCAGCTGAAGAGGCCAGGGGTGCCCAAATGACAGATGCCATGTAAGCGAGGGACGCACAGAGACGGTGGATCCCTCCAAGACACCACAGAGAGGCAGTAACACACCGGTTAGACCATCGCGGGCAAGAGCAGCCCCCGCAATTACCCATACGGTGGAGAGTGGAGGAGAGGAAAGAACACCTGAAAGAGCACGGATTGTGCAAGTTCGAGGTGAAGCCAGGGAGAGGGCAGTAGAGACGGGGAGAGTGCTGGAGGTGGTTTCGCAGGTGGCTGACCCTGTTGAGGAGGACGACAGGGAGCTTTCTGACCAGGATGACATCCTCCCGGACATCCCCAGGCCCCAAACCCGGAGCATACAGGCTGGATTTGGCGGTCCTGGTGGGCTGCCGGAAAACCCCTCTGCAGCAGACGTCATGTCTGAGGCGGATATGAAGTTGGCCGCTGCCAAGATGTTGGAGGCAACCCACAGCAACATTGGCAGGGTGCTGGGGGCATGGTGTACCCGGCCAAGCTTCGAATTCCCCTTTGCCGCTTGGTGTCATTGCAGGTGGTGAGACCTGCCCTCCCAGGCGATATCGACAAGCTGAAATTCTCTTTCCGGGATGGATATCGAATGGGGTCTGCCGCGTTTTACGTTTCCATTGAGAACGACCACGGAGCTTCCCGTGCCCACACTTCCGATGAGGTGGACAAATGGGGTCCCCATTGGCAAACGCGAAATGAGGAGTTCGAGAGATCGATTGCTAGTGATCCTCTTTTCCAGCACTTGTCCGGTAAGATGTTCTACGTGTGGGACGGCAATCATCGCCTCCTGGCATGGATGGAGCACATTGCCCAAGCCCACCCCAACGACCTCGATTGGCATTTCGCCGTGGATTGTGTTGTGCTGAAGGTTGCGGGGCCCAAAGATCGCAGTCTTCTCAAAGCTGCAATGGCCGACATCAACTCGTAAGCTACAACCCCTCTCGCTTTTGGACTTTGAATTTGGAAGTCATTTCATTGCGAATCCTCATATATGATGGAAATTCCCATTTCAGTATTGTTTGATGGAAATGTGGCACTGCAGGGTGACTGAGAATGCCTTCATTGCCACCAACTTGTCCCATATGCTCTTCCGAGTGAAGGATGTCGGGAAGCAGGGGGTGCAAGAGTTTGCCAATTCCCTCAGTGCCGACCTCCTGCGCAAGTCGGAGGCAAAGGCAGACAGAACCTGGTATAGGCTGAGCGTCGACGCCATGGTGGACTACATATTTCGGGTAAAGCTCCTGACAGTTTTGTTGAGCTAATCTGTCTCTCCTCCCCAATAGAAGAAATTGTGTTGAGCAAGATCTCTAATCTTATGTGCGCATTCTTGACAGACGAAAATACAGCAGGATTTGGCACATGCGCGGAGGTTCTACATGGAGTCAGAGGAGAAGAATCCAACCCTCCCGGAACTCGAATCGTATGTCAAAGCTGCGGAGGTGAGGGCCCGCATAAAGTACAAGTCGCGGATGGTAAAGTACGTGGCCATAGCTGATCCCGCCCTTGGTGCCGACTTTCTGGTGGAGGTGGGGAAGCACTACTCTCGCGCTCTGAAGCCCACGATGACATTGGAGAAGCTCCATCGTCTAGCCACATCCTGTGTGGATGCAACAGAAAAGGTGATACATTCTTAACCAAATTGTGGTGGCAACAACTCCTTTTGTGGTGTTTGGCGCTTACGAATATGCTGGGTGGTTGGACAGACCCGGTGGCTCCAAATCTGGAATGGTTCCCAAAGTACCAGGGACATGTGGAGCTTCCCCAAACCGGACAAACTCTCTGACCCCACATTCGACATGTGGATGAACCGCATGACATGGTGGTTTCAGGTACTTCCCCACGCTTCGTTTGGGGCTTCTACTCTAGTAGGGGGTGGATTCATTGTATTTTTTGAGGAAAGCGATCTGATGGAGAATCTCCACAGGTGACGACGAATGCGCAAGAGCAGCTGGACACACAAGCACATCAGTTCAAGATGGAGATATCTCCTGCAGCAGAGAGCCTACGTGACTATGTGACGAGGTACTTTCTGCTCTACAAAACCAACCTATTCTTTCGGGAGATAGCAGATGCTCGCCGGAGCCACGAGTTCACCGACCAGCCGAACGCGGACAAAGCAGCAATGCGCCTTCTGTACAGGTACATACGCGCTGCCTTTCTTTCAAGTCCTGGCATTTCAGGATGTTAGAGGCCTCAAGTGGTGTTAGGGAAAATGGCGCCGAATTTCCAGTCAGGGCTCCGAAAATGGCTAAGTCCCTAGACTGGCTGGCCCGAACTGGAAATTCGGCGCCATTTTCCAGTTCCAGGCCCTATTGCCGTTCAGGGACTTAGCCATTTTCGGCTAAGTCCCTAGGGGGCTGGCCCGGAACTGGAAATTCGGCGCCGTTTTCCAGTTCTAGGCCCTATTGCCGTTCAGGGACTTAGCCATTTTCGGGCTAAGTCCCTAGGGTGGCTGGCCTGGAACTGGAAATTCGGCGCCGTTTTCCAGTTCTAGCCCTATTGCCGTCCAGGGACTTAGCCATTTTCGGGCTAAGTCCCTAGACTGGCTGGCCCTGAACTGGAAATTCGGCGCCATTTTCCAGTTCCAGGCCCTATTGCCGTTCAGGGACTTAGCCATTTTCGGGCTAAGTCCCTAGACTGGCTGGCCCTGAAGTGGAAATTCGGCGCCATTTTCCAGTTCTAGGCCCTATTGCCGTTCAGGGACTTAGCCATTTTCGGGCTAAGTCCCTAGGGTGGCTGGCCCGAATGGAAATTCGGCGCATTTTCCAGTTCTAGCCCTATTGCCGTTCAGGGACTTAGCCATTTTCGGGCTAAGTCCCTAGGGTGGCTGGCCCTGAACTGGAAATTCGGCGCCATTTTTCCAGTTCTAGGCCCTATTGCGGTTCTGGGACTTAGCCATCTTCGGGCCAAACCGGGAAAAATGGCGCGATTTCCAGTTCAGGGCTCCCAAGATGGCTAAGTCCCTAGGGTGGCAGTCACCGAAAACCGAAATTCGGCGCCATTTTTCCATTTCTAGGCCACTCACATCCGCCCCAACCTGGGAAAATGGTGCCGAATATGCATTTCAGGGACCTCATTGTGTTTTTCATGAATGCAGGTACTGCAAGTTCTCCCTTTTGGAGAAAGGTCATCTGTCTTTCGAGCCACCATTCTTCCTGGCATGGAGGAACCCTGGGGCTGACTCCATGTACACTGACGATATTGTGAAGGAGTGGCATCTGGAACATTTGCGTGATTGCCCTTGGTATGTGGACCTTCCGCCCGGCTCGCTCGACCCATCCGAGTTTCAATTGAAGCTGGATGCTGAATTCCGACGAAACCGGGCTCCGCTGCCTCCGTTGGGTGCAAAAGAGGCAAAAGCGCTTGCGAACTCCAGGAAAGCGGCAGAGCTTGCTCAGGCAGGAATTCAGGAGAAATTGCATGAGAAGAGTAAAGGTCCAAGGAAAAGGACAAGGAAACAGGTGAGTGCAGTAACACCCAAAAAGAAGAAAACCATCGGGGCATCGGAGGAGGCGCAGGAGGGGACCCAAGAGAGTGACTCGGACGACGACTTTGTTCAAGGTCCTGCGACTGCTGTTGCTCCTACCCAGTCACCGGTCGTCCGGGTTCCCAAGTCAGTTCGGAGTGGGACTGGCTCTGCCAAGAAGTTGGCATTTGAGGGCGAGCCTACACGGCGGTATTCGGCGGTGACGTTTACGCACAGGCCAAAGCTAGAACCTCCAACCATCATCCCAATGCGTCAATGAGAGCTTCCTTGACGCTCTCGCTGCCAGGGCGAAGAAGGTGGCACACAACAAGTCTCTGGCGGAGCAGAAGGGGAAAGCCAAGAAGAGGGCTGGCGGTACAGAGCCTAAAGACACCCCTGGTTTTGAAGCCATGATGGAATTCTTCACGGCTGTGAGCACGAATTGCAAGAGCACTCGGGGGGGGGGTGAGGTGGAGAGAGCTTGCGACATGATTCTCCTCGACATTCCAGATGGGGAGCTGCTGGAGGGCCTGGATGGTGTGCCCACCTGGAACAGGTTTACTGAGGACTACTGGAAAGCCGGGTTTGGGCTGGCGGGGATGCTTCTGGATGACGGTGGATGTGTGGTTGTCCTTGCCACGAGAGGGAAGACCACAGAGAATGCGGTGGCAAGGTGGACACCGAAAAGTGTCACCCCGGTCCTCCTCAGAAAATGGTTCTGCATCAGTACGCAGGGGTTGCGAACAGAGGGCCAAAGTGTAAGTTATCAATCTATTGCATTCACTTCATATTGTGGTGTATGTTAAGTAGACCCTGGAATTGATCCCTTCTTTGTTGGATGTGCAGACATTGGTGTTTGAGGCATATTGCTTTGTGAAGAGAGGGTCTACGTTCAAATTCCGCAACGACGGTCGTCTTGTTGATGCCGCTGTGGACCCTGTAACCTACGATGTCCTCTACAACTATGTGCCCCACTCTAGTATGCCGAAGGACACAAAGACAGGCAAACCGTGGCGGTACAGCCGGACCCGGAGCCCTGCTTTCATCCAAACCCTCATGGAGACGTGCTCGGATGTCCAAGGGCGGATTCTGGACCTCACATGCGGCACGGGTAAGCCTTCACGTGCTCAGTTTGTCCCCTGGCCCGATTGCAATTGCATGCCGCAAGCTATTAACCGCCCGCTTTGTTCCTCAGGTGCTTCAATGTGGGCAGGGACGTTGTCCGACAGGCATGTGTTCGCCTTCGAGCCAGATACTGCCCTCCACAACTCGGAACTTGCAGCGGCTGAACGTCTGCCGAAAGAGAAGAGGCATCCTCGGAGGATGAGGAAAAATCCGAGAAGGAGCAGGGGGAGGAAGTTGGGATCGAGGCCGAGGAGCCCCCGGTTTACGAGTGAGTGGTGGCATTGTAAGTTGCCTCCAGATTTTGTGAGGCACCTCCCTCCGCTCTCTTATTTCATTGAAAACCCTTTCTGGTTGTGCTGGTATTGACATTCTTGAAGTGGATTTGTTCTTACTGTAGGATGCCAAGTACTGCCGGAGGGACGTCTACACGGAGTTCATGGGCAGGAGGAACGTGCTTTTTTTGCCAGGGGGGATTTCATGCCTAGTCCAGAAAGGGAGTACATCCTTCCTACTTATGCTGCCCGGCTTGCTTCGGTGTCCATTAGGAGGTGTTCCGAACGTAGTCGTGTACAGCAGATTTTAGACGAGGCAAGCCTCAAGAAAATGAAGATGAGGGAGGAGGCAGCAGCTATTAGAGCCCGTCGGGCTCGTAGATTTGTGTTGGATTCTGCTGAGGAAAGTGGGGGAGAAGACGCAGAAGATTCCCAGGAGGTGAGGTGGACAGTCCCCCAAGGAGAGGACGGGATTTTGAGAGGCATAGTGGAACTGATGCATCACAGAGCTCCGAGGACGAGGGGGAATGAGGAAAAGGTGGGGCAAGTTCCTCGGAGGGTGTAGGAGAGTAGTGCCCATTCTGGCTATGACAGTTAGAACACACTTGTATAGACGTGGCTTGCCACAAAATTTGCAATAAAATGTTGCATTCAAGTCCACTGGTGCCACTTCCAACTTCACATGACCCTATTTCCATGCCTCCTAACCCTATTTCCGTGGACTCACAATGGTCTGCTCATGCTTTTTTTTTTTGTCCGCTCATGCTCATGCGCTCATGAAATAGCAGCCCCCTCCCAGATGTTTCCCAAAAAATAAAAATAAAAAATAAAAAATTCTGCGACCACCACACCAGCAAGGGTCAGAAATCCAGAAATAGGTGCGCCTACCAGTAGGGGGGTGGTCGCACATTTTTCTTTTATTTTAACAGTTGCGACGACCGCTACTGGTGTTCACAACAATTGTTTTAAAAAATAGGTGCGACCCACCAAGAGGTTG
>CM060733.1:43568739-43803354 GCA_030704615.1 Takakia lepidozioides | reverse complement strand
GCGCTTCCGAATTACCTGCGTGAGGGAAATTTCCAGCGCCGCCCTTCCTCCGCGGATGGAAATTCGGCGCCGGATTTCCATCCGCGCGCTTCCGAATTACCTGCGTGAGGAAATTTCCAGCGCCGCCCTTCCTCCGCGGATGGAAATTCGGCGCCGGATTTCCATCCGCGCGCTTCCGAATTATCTGCGTGAGGGAATTTCCACCGCCGCCCTACCTCCGCGGATGGAATTTCGGCGCCGGATTTCCATCCGCGCGCTTCCGAATTACCTGCGTGAGGGAAATTCGGCGCGCCGCCCTATCTCCGCGGATGGAAATTCGGCGCTGGATTTCCATCCGAGCGCTTCCGAATTACCTGCGTGAGGGAAATTTCCAGCGCCGCCCTTCCTCCGCGGATGGAAATTCGGCGCCAGATATCCATCCTGCTGCGCTCCGAATTACCTGCAGGATGGAAATCCGGCGCCGGAATTCCATCGTGCAGCGCTCCGAATTACCTCTACGTTGGAAATTCCGGGACTGTTTACGTCGATTTTCATCCGACATGGAGGGCTTCATCTGACATTTAATTGCGCAGTTGGGCAATAAATGTCGACGGCCGTCGGTTATTATTCGGGCTGGCGACGCATGGCTTCCTGGGCACGTACCCTAAATCTCATGCTAAACTTGGCTTAACATGGTATTCCAGGCATGTACCCCAAAAAAGGAGATCTTTTTGGCTGGGACTTATGCCGCCTGAAGGGCGTGGCTCTCCTGAGAGAGACCTCACATCCAGACCGCGGCGGAAGTTGAAAGCTCTGTACTACGGACGACGGCCAATCTCTCGCATGGCCAAACTGAAGCTCCAGCAGGAGATTCCAGTGTCTTGCTCACAACCTGCGCCAACTGAAGCCGAGTACTCTCAGGCAAGCCACTTCTGCTTTCGGTTTGTTCGATTTCTTTTTTTGCTTTCGCTTTGTTACCTCGCTTTGTTTTTGCATCTTCATCCTGGCTTTGCTGTATGAGTGAACTTTAGATAGTTGAGTGAACCTTAGATTGTTTGCAATGCGTGTGCAAATCCGGCAGCTCTGGAGAAGGCTGCTTGTGCATGTCATTCTTAGGCAATGGTTGCATTTGTTTTCATTGTTGTTGCATGGCTCTCCATACTTCCTAAACTTGTTATGTTTTCATTTTTGCTACATGATTGTTGCTATGGTGGTTGCGCTGCTCGTTGCGATGCTGCTTTTTGCACCGATGTTGGTTTTCACGATTTTTGTCAATGACAGAGTGACGACGAGCCCGGCACGCTGGTGGTATCATCGACAGCTCCAACTCATCGCATGTTTGAATCGCCCAACTTGGGGCGAGAGGGCAAACTTAAACCTTTTGTTGGTGGACGGGAGGACTTGCAACGAGATTACGACAGAGTAGGCATTGGGGAGGTTGGTGCAGGCGGCATGGCAGGTGAAGGGCGTGAGGACATGAGGACAGCAGATCCGGCAATGGAGGTTGTTCATGCACATGCAGTAGGGCCCGCCCACGCAAAGAAAAAGAAGAAAGCTAAGCACATGCAATCCCCGGCGAGAGAGCAGTCACGGGTTGCGGAGGGGGGAGTGAGCAGTGCGCGCGAGGGTGTCAGTTCGCCTCAATCAAAGGTGGTCGTCCTGGAGGGCTCCCCTGCTGCTAGCCCTAGTAAGAAACAGAAAGCCCGTGAGAGGGCAAAAGAGAGGGCAAAAGAACAGACGAGACAGAATGCTAGCCAGGAGGAAAGACAAAAGGCAGCTGAAGAGGCCAGGGGTGCCCAAATGACAGATGCCAATGTAAGCGAGGGACCCACAGAGACGGTGGATCCCTACAAGACACCACAGAGAGGCAGTAGCACACCGGTTAGACCATCGCGGGCAAGAGCAGCCCCGCAATTACCCATACGGTGGAGAGTGGAGGAGAGGAAAGAACACCTGAAAGAGCACGGATTGTGCAAGTTCGAGGTGAAGCCAGGGAGAGGGCAGTAGAGACGACGAGAGTGCTGGAGGTGGTTTCGCAGGTGGCTGACCCTGTTGAGGAGGACGACATGGAGGTTTCTGACCAGGATGACATCCTCCCGGACATCCCCAGGCCCCAAACCCGGAGCATACAGGCTGGATTTGGCGGTCCTGGTGGGCTGCCGGAAAACCCCTCTGCAGCAGACGTCATGTCTGAGGCGGATATGAAGTTGGCCGCTGCCAAGATGTTGGAGGCAACCCACAGCAACATTGGCAGGGTGCTGGGGGGCATGGTGTACCCGGCCAAGCTTCGAATTCCCCTTTGCCGCTTGGTGTCATTGCAGGTGGTGAGACCTGCCCTCCCAGGCGATATCGACAAGCTGAAATTCTCTTTCCGGGATGGATATCGAATGGGGTCTGCCGCCTTTTACGTTTCCATTGAGAACGACCACGGAGCTTCCCGTGCCCACACTTCCGATGAGGTGGACAAATGGGGTCCCCATTGGCAAACGCGAAATGAGGAGTTCGAGAGATCGATTGCTAGTGATCCTCTTTTCCAGCACATGTCCGGTAAGATGTTCTACGTGTGGGACGGCAATCATCGCCTCCTGGCATGGATGGAGCACATTGCCCAAGCCCACCCCAACGATCTCGATTGGCATTTCGCCGTCGATTGTGTTGTGCTGAAGGTTGCAGGGCCCAAAGATCGCAGTCTTCTCAAAGCTGCAATGGCCGACATCAACTCGTAAGCTACAACCCCTCTCGCTTTTGGACTTTGAATTTGGAAGTCATTTCATTGCGAATCCTCATATATGATGAAAATTCCCATTTCAGTATTGTTTGATGGAAATGTGGCACTGCAGGGTGACTGAGAATGCCTTCATTGCCACCAACTTGTCCCATATGCTCTTCCGAGTGAAGGATGTCGGGAAGCAGGGGGTGCAAGAGTTTGCCAATTCCCTCAGTGCCGACCTCCTGCGCAAGTCGGAGGCAAAGGCAGACAGAACCTGGTATAGGCTGAGCGTCGACGCCATGGTGGACTACATATTTCGGGTAAAGCTCCTGACAGTTTTGTTGAGCTAATCTGTCTCTCCTCCCCCAATAGAAGAAATTGTGTTGAGCGGGATCTCTAATCTTATGTGCGCATTCTTGACAGACGAAAATACAGCAGGATTTGGCACATGCGCGGAGGTTCTACATGGAGTCAGAGGAGAAGAATCCAACCCTCCCGGAACTCGAATCGTATGTCAAAGCTGCGGAGGTGAGGGCCCGCATAAAGTACAAGTCGCGGATGGTAAAGTACGTGGCCATAGCTGATCCCGCCCTTGGTGCCGACTTTCTGGTGGAGGTGGGGAAGCACTACTCTCGCGCTCTGAAGCCCACGATGACATTGGAGAAGCTCCATCGTCTAGCCACATCCTGTGTGGATGCAACAGAAAAGGTGATACATTCTTAACAAAATTGTGGTGGCAACAACTCCTTTTTGTGGTGTTTGGCGCTTACGAATATGCTGGGTGGTTGGACAGACCCGGTGGCTCCAAATCTGGAATGGTTCCCAAAGTACCAGGGACATGTGGAGCTTCCCCAAACCGGACAAACTCTCTGACCCCACATTCGACATGTGGATGAACCGCATGACATGGTGGTTTCAGGTACTTCCCCACGCTTCGTTTGGGGCTTCTACTCTAGTAGGGGGTGGATTCATTGTATTTTTTGAGGAAAGCGATCTGATGGACAATCTCCACAGGTGACGACGAATGCGCAAGAGCAGCTGGACACACAAGCACATCAGTTCAAGATGGAGATATCTCCTGCAGCAGAGAGCCTACGTGACTATGTGACGAGGTACTTTCTGCTCTACAAAACCAACCTATTCTTTCGGGAGATAGCAGATGCTCGCCGGAGCCACGAGTTCACCGACCAGCCGAACGCGGACAAAGCAGCAATGCGCCTTCTGTACAGGTACATACGCGCTGCCTTTCTTTCAAGTCCTGGCATTTCAGGATGTTAGAGGCCTCAAGTGGTGTTAGGGAAAATGGCGCCGAATTTCCAGTCAGGGCTCCGAAAATGGCTAAGTCCCTAGACTGGCTGGCCCGGAACTGGAAATTCGGCGCCATTTTCCAGTTCCAGGCCCTATTGCCGTTCAGGGACTTAGCCATTTTCGGCCTAAGTCCCTAGACTGGCTGGCCTTGAAGTGGAAATTCGGCGCCATATTCCAGTTTTAGGCCCTATTGCCGTTCAGGGACTTAGCCATTTTCGGCCTAAGTCCCTAGTGTGGCTGGCCCGGAACTGGAAATTCGGCGCGTTTTCCAGTTCTAGGCCCTATTGCCGTCCAGGGACTTAGCCATTTTCGGGCTAAGTCCCTAGTGTGGCTGGCCCGGAACTGGAAATTCGGCGCCGTTTTCCAATTCTAGGCCCTATTGCCGTCCAGGGACTTAGCCATTTTCGGGCTAAGTCCCTAGGGTGGCTGGCCCGGAACTGGAAATTCGGCGCCGTTTTCCAGTTCTAGGCCCTATTGCCGTCCAGGGACTTAGCCATTTTCGGGCTAAGTCCCTAGACTGGCTGGCTCTGAACTGGAAATTCGGCACCGTTTTCCAGTTCCAGGCCGTATTGCCGTTCAGGGACTTAGCCATTTTCGGGCTAAGTCCCTAGACTGGGTGGCCCTGAAGTGGAAATTCGGCGCCATATTCCAGTTGTAGGCCCTATTGCCGTTCAGGGACTTAGCCATTTTCGGACCTCATTGTGTTTTTCATGAATGCAGGTACTGTAAGTTCTCCCTTTTGGAGAAAGGTCATCTGTCTTTCGAGCCACCATTCTTCCTGGCATGGAGGAACCCTGGGGCTGACTCCATGTACACTGACGATATTGTGAAGGAGTGGCATCTGGAACATTTGCGTGATTGCCCTTGGTATGTGGACCTTCCGCCCGGCTCGCTCGACCCATCCGAGTTTCAATTGAAGCTGGATGCTGAATTCCGACGAAACCGGGCTCCGCTGCCTCCGTTGGGTGCAAAAGAGGCAAAAGCGCTTGCGAACTCCAGGAAAGCGGCAGAGCTTGCTCAGGCAGGAATTCAGGAGAAATTGCATGAGAAGAGTAAAGGTCAAAGGAAAAGGACAAGGAAACAGGTGACTGCAGTAACACCCAAAAAGAAGAAAACCATCGGGGCATCGGAGGAGGCGCAGGAGGGGACCCAAGAGAGTGACTCCGACACCGATTTTGTTCAAGGTCCTGCGACTGCTGTTGCTCCTACCCAGTCACCGGTCGTCCGGGTTCCCAAGTCAGTTCGGAGTGGGACTGGCTCTGCCAAGAAGTTGGCATTTGAGGGCGAGCCTACACGGCGGTATTCGGCGGTGACGTTTACGCACAGGCCAAAGCTAGAACCTCCAACCATCATCCAATGCGTCAATGAGAGCTTCCTTGACGCTCTCGCTGCCAGGGCGAAGAAGGTGGCACACAACAAGTCTCTGGCGGAGCAGAAGGGGAAAGCCAAGAAGAGGGCTGCCGGTACAGAGCCTAAAGACACCCCTGGTTTTGAAGCCATGATGGAATTCTTCACGGCTGTGAGCACGAATTGCAAGAGCACTCGGGGGGGGGGGGGTTGAGGTGGAGAGAGCTTGCGACATGATTCTCCTCGACATTCCAGATGGGGAGCTGCTGGAGGGCCTGGATGGTGTGCCCACCTGGAACAGGTTTACTGAGGACTACTGGAAAGCCGGGTTTGGGCTGGCGGGGATGCTTCTGGATGACGGTGGATGTGTGGTTGTCCTTGCCACGAGAGGGAAGACCACAGAGAATGCGGTGGCAAGGTGGACACCGAAAAGTGTCACCCCGGTCCTCCTCAGAAAATGGTTCTGCATCAGTACGCAGGGGTTGCGAACAGAGGGCCAAAGTGTAAGTTATCAATCTATTGCATTCACTTCATATTGTGGTGTATGTTAAGTAGACCCTGGAATTGATCCCTTCTTTGTTGGATGTGCAGACATTGGTGTTTGAGGCATATTGCTTTGTGAAGAGAGGGTCTACGTTCAAATTCCGCAACGACGGTCGTCTTGTTGATGCCGCTGTGGACCCTGTAACCTACGATGTCCTCTACAACTATGTGCCCCACTCTAGTATGCCGAAGGACACAAAGACAGGCAAACCGTGGCGGTACAGCCGGACCCGGAGCCCTGCTTTCATCCAAACCCTCATGGAGACGTGCTCGGATGTCCAAGGGCGGATTCTGGACCTCACATGCGGCACGGGTAAGCCTTCACGTGCTCAGTTTGTCCCCTGGCCCCATTGCAATTGCATGCCGCAAGCTATTAACCGCCCGCTTTGTTCCTCAGGTGCTTCAATGTGGGCAGGGACGTTGTCCGACAGGCATGTGTTCGCCTTCGAGCCAGATACTGCCCTCCACAACTCGGAACTTGCAGCGGCTGAACGTCTGCCGAAAGAGGAAGAGGCATCCTCGGAGGATGAGGAAAAATCCGAGAAGGAGCAGGGGGAGGAAGTTGGGATCGAGGCCGAGGAGCCCCCGGTTTACGAGTGAGTGGTGGCATTGTAAGTTGCCTCCAGATTTTGTGAGGCACCTCCCTCCGCTCTCTTATTTCATTGAAAACCCTTTCTGGTTGTGCTGGTATTGACATTCTTCAAGTGGATTTGTTCTTACTGTAGGATGCCAAGTACTGCCGGAGGGACGTCTACACCGGAGTTCATGGGCAGGAGGAACGTGCTTTTTTTTGCCAGGGGGGATTTCATGCCTAGTCCAGAAAGGGAGTACATCCTTCCTACTTATGCTGCCCGGCTTGCTTCGGTGTCCATTAGGAGGTGTTCCGAACGTAGTCGTGTACAGCAGATTTTAGACGAGGCAAGCCTCAAGAAAATGAAGATGAGGGAGGAGGCAGCAGCTATTAGAGCCCGTCGGGCTCGTAGATTTGTGTTGGATTCTGCTGAGGAAAGTGGGGGAGAAGACGCAGAAGATTCCCAGGAGGTGAGGTGGACAGTCCCCCAAGGAGAGGACGGGATTTTTGAGAGGCATAGTGGAACTGATGCATCACAGAGCTCGGAGGATGAGGGGGATGAGGGGGATGAGGAAGAAGGTGGGGCAAGTTCCTCGGAGGGTGTAGGAGAGTAGTGCCCATTCCGGCTATGACAGTTAGAACACACTTGTATAGACGTGGCTTGCCACAAAATTTGCAATAAAATGTTGCATTTCAAGTCCACTGGTGCCACATTCCAACTTCACATGACCCTATTTCCGTGCCTCCTAACCCTATTTCCGTGGACTCACAATGGTCTGCTCATGTTTTTTTTTTTTCCGCTCATGCTCATGCCGCTCATGAAATAGCAGCCCCCCTTCTCTGGATTCAGGCCCAGACCTCTCATCCTGCATCTGGCCAGACATAACTCCAATTTATGCAAGTGCTCATTCTTAGAGCTGTACACACTGAAATCATCCAAGAACACCTGCATGAAATCATCCAGATACTCATGAAAAGATTCACTTATTACTCTCTGAAAGGTTGCTGGTGCATTAGTCCAAAGGGCATGACTTTGTATGCATAAGCACCCCAGTCTGTGATGAAAGCTGTCTTTCCTTGATCTTCTTCTGCCACTTGCACTTGATTATAACCACTGAAGCCATCCATGAATGAGTACATCTCATGGCCTGCCACAGTGTCCAATACTGCTTCTGTGAATGGCAAAGGGAAAGGATCTTTCTTCGTACAAGCATTCAGCTTCTTGTAGTTCACACATACTCTTAGTTTACCATTCTTCTTGGGAACTATAACAATGGGTGACAACCAAGTTGTATACTCTATTGGGTATATAAACTTAGCCTCAGCCAACTTCTTGATCTCTTCTCCAACCTTCTGTGCGTAGTAAGGATTCATTCTGTACCTCGCCTGCTTGATTGGAACTGACCCTGGTTCCAGTTCAATCTTATGCTGACAGACTTCAGGTGGTATCCCTTTTAGATCCTCATAGCTCCAAGCAAATACATCTCTGTATTTGATGAACAAGCTCTTAGCTTCTTCAAAGAATTCCGGCTCCAAATCAGCTCCTACTTTCACCATCCTCGGTTCCTCTTTAGTTCCCACATTCACTTCCCTCACCTGCTCATCAGCTGTGATTGTCCAACCAGTCACCACTTCATCCTGTAAACTCACAGTGGCTGGTTCCTCTAGGATTTCCATTTCTCCTTCTCTTTCTTCATAGAAATGTGATGGGTAACTGCTGGTTTCCTCTTCAGTTGGTGTTGCTGTCACTACACCACTGCAGATACCTCTTAAACAACTTAGGCTTTCCAGCCGCATCTCTGCAACCTGCTCCCACTCTAGGTGTGCAACAAACAGGGTAGCTTCCTGCTCCTCATCCAGTCCTCCTCTCCAGTCATACTCTCTGACCCCTCGAGGTCTTCTCATAGCAGGTAATCTACTAGATTTCTTTGTGGTAATTTGTATCTCGTGTATCCCATTATGCACGGTTAGTAACTGAGAATTCCAGTCATGGAATACCCTGGCCTGTTTCAGCCACGGACGTCCCAATAATAAGGAGTAAGCCTCCATGACTTCATCCATCTTCAACACAGTTACTGTGATCATAAAGATCATCTTCTGTATCTGTATCTTAACTCCTCTTATTAATCCCAATGGCTGTACACTTCTTTGATCTGCCATTGTTACTGTAAATGGGGCTGGTTTCATGTTACTTAGACCAAGCTTCTTTCTTAATTGGTCTGTCATGATATTTACTCCAGAACCTCCATCTATCAGTACATCAGTTAGTTCTGTGCTTCCAATTCTCAATTGGATTACTGGCATAGAATCATCAAAGTCCATGACTGTTTCTCGCCCTTCCGGCTTCACATTATAATTGGTCACCTTGCTGTTAAGGTCTGTGTTTCCTGTCTCCTGGGCAATTCGATTGATTGCTTGATACAGCCTGTGCCTACAATAAGGTGCCACAACCAATAGCTGTCCAATGGTAATCTCTGCTTTGGTCTGGCATATTACTTCAGCCAAAGTCTCTTCATTACTTTGCATGTCTGCATCTTCTTTCTTCCTTTCATCCTCACTCACTTCTTCTTCTCCATCAGAATCAGAGGAATCTGCCACAGGAATATCAGTACTCTTCTGCATTTCCCTTATGGTATCTGCCACTTCCTTGTGCAGTTCCTTCTCATCTTTCCAAGTCTCTTCATCTTCAGGCATATCACTGCCACCTTCATTATCATCGTCTTCCTCAACTACTGGAGATATTAATTTGGTTTTGCTTCTGGTTACTATCATTGTACTTACTTCTGGTACAACACATGGCCTAACCATGTGAGCTGCCACCACTGGGCCCTCATTCACAGGAGCTCTCATCTCATTCTGGTGTCTAATCCAGAATGAACAGGCTGCCTTGCGATGTCTTGGCTGATTACAATAGTAACACAGTTCTTCACCATTGGGTCCTCGCCCTTGGTCTGCTCTTGGATTATTTCTGTAATCCTGATTCCCGGGCTGGTAATTCCCCCTTGGATTACCCTGATAGTTGCCTCTGGAATTTCCTTGGTAATTCCCTCTTGAATTACCTCTCCCTTCCATGCCATTGTTATAACCACCAGACCTACCATAGTGGTCCTGATCATTGTTTCTTCTTGGCTGGGGCTGCACCTGATGCACCCTTACTTGCCTAGGTTCTCTTGCAGCTGTCCTTCTATTGTAGTAACAATTCTCAGTAGAATGGTTATCCATTTTACAGATAGTACAGTGTTTCTCCTTCATGTGGCATTCAGTGGTGGTATGGCCTTCATTTTGGCACTTTGCACGCCATACACCCTTCCTCCAATGTGTTGCAGCCTCTGTGGCATACTTCTTCAAGATTTCTTCCAATCTTTTCTCATAGTTATCCCTCTTCAACTTCTCCTTTCTCTTACTCTTCCTTTTTAGTTCTTGCTCTTCTTCTTCATCCGACTCATCCTCAGAGTCCTCATCATCCTTTTTCTCTCTCCTGAGCATTCCCAATTGCTCAATTCTGTTTGCAGTTTCAAATGCCTCCTCCACTGTATTATGGGGTAACATATCCACTTTCTCTTGCAACTCTGGTCTTAGTCCACTCACAAACCAAGTCTTCTGTAAACCTGGTGCTGGTACTGCAGCCAGCTTTTTCATCATCAATTCCATCTTTTCCATATACTCCTCAACAGTTTCATGCTTCTTTTGCTTTAACTGTTGTAAACTTCCATACACTTCATCCTCAGTTTTACTTGTCCTGAACCTATTTCAGAATGCTGTATTCAAGCCATTCCAGGTTAGGAAATGATTATCAAGGAATCTTGCATACCATTCACTTGCTTTCTTTATAAGTGAACAAGGAAACAATCTCATCTTGGCATCATCGCCATTCTCATTGTTCACTATACACTTGTGCTCAAATTGGCTAATGTGTACATCGGGATCCCCTTTTCCTGAATATATTGGAAAAGGTGGTTTTGCCCGTGTTGGTTGTAATGCCATCTGTGGCCCTACCTTCTGCCCATTGACAGGTGCTGGCACCCTTGCTGGTGCTGGTCCTTCAGGACCTGTTGTTGTTGTGGTGGATCTTCCACCAAGTGGTGGCCCTTGAGCACTCCTTGCTACTGGCCCCACGATATTCACAGTATTCCCAGCTTCAGTTGCACTACTTTAAACTCCATGTCCCCCCAGAGCTAGATCCAGACAGCCCACCTGATCCCCCTGAGCCGACACCTTCGTTGGCCTGTGATCCAAGTGCTCCACTTGATCCAGGTCCAACGGGTTGGGATGTCCTGGTTGTAGTCTCAACCTCAGTTGTTGGGTCTACTTCTTCATAGTCTTCCTCTTCCAATTTCTTCTCTCTGTTTTCATTCTCCAAGTTCTGCCCTTGGGTTTCTTCTTCACTCATGTAACTCAACTGCAATGGTGTTGGAGAGTCTGAACTCTCCGTTGGCTCTACCACATCCTCTCCTCCTTCTTCACCTTCCGCTTCAGAAACTGGAGTTCCTGCTTTTGGTGTTCCATGCCAACTCTTATCAAAGATTTCTGTCAAATCTTTTATCCAGGGATGTACCTCAGATCTTTCACCTCGTGATTGATCTTCTTCCCATACCAATTCCCTTAATCTTTCTTGCAAAGAAACAGAAGGAGTGGCATCCAACTCTAGTTCTTCCGGTATGGGTGATGTACTCTTTGATCTTAATGGTGTGAGAGGTCCAGATGATTCCCCTATGTCTATTCCTCTCTCCCAAAGATATGGATAATTAGCTTTCAGATAGCTTTCTCTTTTTGCTGAATATCTCTGGCGTCTAGCTTCTCTTTCATCACTCATGTCCCATGTCTTTCATTTCTTTTTAATGTGACAATAACCAAAACTCTCTTCTGTAATATCTCTCGTATATGCCTGGGTTTCTTTCAAGCTTCAATGCACCCTTGGCTATACTTGAAGTCTCCGTTACCATATAACCATATGGCAAACAAGTCTGGAAAGCTGTTCTTGGTGTGAGTTTGATCCACAAAATATCCTATGTCAACGAGATGTGCCGCAAAGGAAGCACGCCAGGAAGAGTGCACCGATTCGGCCATGTTCGTCGTCGGCATATCCGTGTCATCCTCCAAGCTCATGTCCTGTTGAAGGAAATTAGAAATGTCACTCATTGTGGAGAATGTCCAAGCACAAAACAGAACAATTGTCAAGTACAGAAATGTGTTATCTGTCTCATGTAGTCTCCAAACTGGCGGAATCTATAGTGCCACCACGCAAGCCACGTTTGCAGTTCTGGCTGATCTTTCACATCCACTGCCCCTGAAGACACCCACCAGGCGCGTATGGTTGCAAACTCGGTCTCCACATCGTCGATGGAATTCGCATTTTTCCACGCAAGGTACATACTGATATGATCCTGCCGGTGGCGTGACGCCACGAACCTTTTCGTGTTTTGCGTCAAACTCTGCATGAAGTGGAACCCGCAAGATCTCTCCTTACCTTCCATTGGAGTCTTTGGGTCGTCCCCATATACCCTCCTAACTGCAGCCCAGTGCGCCTGGGCATTGTCAGCCATGAAGCCCTTAAAATCGGGGGGGGGGGGGGGGGGGGGGGGGGCAACTCGCTCTCGCCATTTGCTCATTAATTCCGCGCCACATATGCAACTCCGAATCTGTGTCTTTGCCTTTCATTTCACAGATAGCAATGGTCATCAACTTTCTGCAATGTGGGTCGTATACATGTGCCCCCATTGTCACCCAATTGTGGTTGGTAATTCGCCGGATGTGGTCGAACATGACCCAGCAATTTGAGAGGTCTCCACTGGTCATCCGCTTCACCAAATCGACGCTGCTCCTCGGTCCGCACGTTGACATCTTAAATATGAAGCACCTGTCCGTCTCTGAGCCTTGACCAGGAAAGAAGCTGCCTTGGATGAAGTCGTAGCCGCATGTGCGCTTCACTTCCAAGATGGAGAGCATGTTTGATCCTCTTCCGATTCGTTTCTTGCAGCCGACAATGTGGTTCCTGATATTGGGGCTGCACACATGGGAGACAGCTTCCAGCAGCTCCTTCATGTCCCCCTCACCCAGCTTCTCTCTTGTGCTTCCGTCCTCCGACATTATTCTGGCAATTGCAATTCTATGTGCGGATGCGAGCTGTATCTGCTTTGGTTTTGCTCCCGGCCGGAACCTCACCTCTTCCTTGATAATATCGTGGGCTTGTTGAAAAGCGACTCTGCAATTGCCTCTGGCGACGGGGTGGTCATGCTTTCCGATGTGAATGCATGCTCTGGTGCACGCTGGGCCGACGGTCCCGACGTAGTATAGCTTGGCGTTGCACACTGCCATGCACGTAGGGGCTGTGTTGTAATGGGCACACTTGAACGTCCCTGCAGGAACTCTACCTTGAGGCCAAAATGGGGTCGACGAATTGCCAATCCAGTCAGTCTCATTCCGGGTGTCCAACCTGGGTGATGGAGTCCGAGTGAGATATGTATTGTGTGTTGGGCATCTTAAATGTTTCTCGAGCACATGTTACCAAATCAGAGAGAGGATGATGTGGATGGGGCTGCAAACTGACACTGATGTGGAGTCTAGAGCTGCTTCAGAGTGGTTCAGCATTTGAACAGATGAGGTTCACATCTGAAAGGGCAAAAGAGAGCTGTTGGGGTGTTTAGCTATAGACCTGTAGAAGGGTTGGGAACTGTCGAGCAAAACTGGGTTTCCCTTGGGGGCAAGCAGTGTGAAGGGACTGTAATTGGGGGAGAGAAAGACTGATGAAAGAGCTAATCATGTCTTGTGTGACCAAGGTTGATTCCAAGGCTGGATGCACTGGATGCGTGGTTGAATGTGTCTTGCATTGCATTGCATTGTAGATAGGCTGCTATTGGAAGAAAATGAGGAGCCTTTACACCAGGAAGGAGAGAGAAAAGGTTTGGGAAGGGAGAGAGCTGCCCAGTAAAAAGGGTAATGAGGGATGGTCAACTGGGAGATAAGAGGAAAAACCATGACATCTGCAGAGAACCACTAGGCCTGTAGTTCATGGCAGATCTGAGCTGCCTTTCTCTCATCAGTGATCTCATTACAAAAAGGGGTTTTCGAACGTGTGCTGCTCAAGGGAGATGCCCACATGGGTCGCATTTAGCTCCGTCATAGGGTTGGTTGCATCACTAAAAATATCACGGCAGCACCGTTGGTGCTGCAAAATGTAGCAAGACTATGTAAATCATGAACAAGGAGGACTCAATTTCCCATCCATGTTTTCTCTTCCACTGCGGCGTGGATGAGGATTTATGAACTCTGATCATGAACAAAATGAGGGAAACCCACAACCGTGTGTCGCAAGTAGATCACTAGGTTGTTTTTTTTTTTTTTTTTTTTTTTTTTTTTTCCCTTACTAGGAATGAAGTACAGTTGGAATCACACAGAAGGGGATTTATGCCCCTTGTTTTCACACTACAACATTCACATCCAGAGTTGTTAAGAGGTCCTCAGAGTTATGTAAGTTTTTGTAATGTCCATAGAGTTTACAGTGAGGGTTCCTCACTCCAGTTTGCTGAATGTCAATGCAGACATTCAGTTGTTCTGCAATGCTTTTGCCTCTTGCAAGAAATCTTGAGGCTTGATTAGCTGTGTTATCAAAGATCCAAAGTGACTGTCGTTGACGACATTCACTTCTATGTCTGTGTCATTCACCAGCGACAATTTGAATTTACATGGATTAGGAGCTTAGGGTGTATTTATTGGTTCCTTGTTCGGAATTTTGTGAATGGCGTTGACGCCATTCACATCCAGTGTTATTATGAGGTCCTCAGTGTTATGTTCGTTATGAATGTCCATTGAGTTTTTAGGGAGGGTTCCTTACTCGAGTTTCTGAATGTCGTTGCCGACATTCAGTTTCCATCCAATGATTTTGCCTCTTTTGAGAAATCATTAGGCTTGATTAGCAGTGTATTCACAAATCCAAAGTGAATGCCGTTGACGACATTCACTTCTATGTCTGTGTCATTCCAAAGCGAAAGTTTGCATTCACGTGGATTAGGGTGTATTTGTAGTATCATTGAATGGAATTTTTTGAATGGCGTTGACGACATTCACATCCAGAGCTGTCGCGTGGTCCTGAAAGATCCTTGGAGCAGTTCTCAGAGCCATTTCATTCCATGTTTTTTTCATTCTATGCTACTTGCATCTTACTCACTTCGCGCTTTGGTGGGTTGGAATTTATCTCCTGTTTAACATGTACACGAAATATGTGCTTATGGAAGGAAATCACCTGAGCGGTATTCCAGACTATCTTGACATGTGGTCGGACCCTGCAAACGATCCAACCATGTATACTGCAGGGATATTGAAGGACTGGAGTCCTTCTCACTTCAGAGACTGTGGCTGGTACCTTGACTGCCCACCGGAGCACACAACCTTTCAAGAACAACACATGAAATATTTGAACAATAATGCTAAGATGTTGGCGCCTCTGACTGACGAGCAGTACCAAAGAAACATAACAACATTGGCTGCCAAGGAGCGTGATGCTCAGGGAACGCCACAGAAGGGAAAGAAGGCGGGCCGCAAACCAAAAGACAAGGCTCTTGATGTCATAGCCATCTCACCAGCAAAGCCAAAGGACAAAGACAAGTCCAAAGAGAAGGAAAATGACAAGGGGAAGGAGAAAGAAAAGGAGATGGAGAATGGGCAGGACTTCACTGCTGGAAGATATACCCGCACAGTTCAGTGCGTGTTCGATGCCAAGCCACACCCTTCCCGTTCTGATTTGGCAGGAGAGATTAAAATTGTCAATGAGGGTTGGCTGGCGATGATGCAGAGTCGAAAAAGAGGATACACTGGGGTGCCTTCGCCTACCTGGGACAACATAATCTCATTCCTCAATCTGGTGAGAATTCCAATTTCTTTCTTTTTTTCTCTGAAAGTTTCATTGGCAGTATTTCATCACCGATTCGTGATAAAAATGATTGTTTTATGCCTGAGTTCTAAATAGCCGATGTACACACTTCCACTATAGATTGTGTTTACCACACTAACCTGCTATCTTTGGTAGACGAGGATGTTCGCGATCTGCCTGCGGAGGATTCGCACCTTAAAGACACCATTCTCTATCCGCAGCTTTGAGATTTCTGACCAGGGTTGTTTCATCAACCCCCCCTATGAGCCGCATGTCGATGACATTTTGTACAACTTCATGCAGTCCAGTCAGACTCTGAAGAGACAAGAAGGCACTCCCTGGAGAGGTGCAAAGGAAAAATCCCCAGCGTTCATGCAAATACTGCTGGAGTCATGCAGCCACCACTCTGCACGGGTGGTCGATCTTTCTGTGTCCACATGTTCGTTCTCTCCCTTCTGAATTGATTTTCTTTCACCAGTTCCATCTGCTTAAATCCCCCTACCAAACTGTTCATGTCCTCCTGTGTGGTGCATGAGCAACTTACCATGCATGCAAGGCAGGCGGAAGAAGCATTTTTGGCATGGAGGGTGATTCTGACCTCTACAACACAGTGCTCCTCCCCCTTTTGTCTGGCTCCACTTCAGGCACACAAACTGATCGGATTCAAATTCGAAATGATGACGATCCCGAAGATAAGCAGGTCGACAACGACTTTTCATGTGAGTAAGTGCTAAACCCACTTTGGGAGTTATACTCAATTTCTCAATAACATCAAAGTTACAGTAATAACTTTTTTAGGTTGTCTGGGTGCACCTTGCTGTTTGCTGGCAGCTCCAATTCATACACATCCTCATTCATAACCCTCCGAATGCGAAAGGGACCCGCATACGGAGGTACGAACTTCGGACTCATTTCCGGAGGTAGTCGAAAATTCTTGATGTTCAACCAGACCTCTGTGCCTGCCTCAAACTTCACTTCCCTCCGCTTCCGATTCGCCTGCCTTTCATACCGTTTCCTAGCTTTGGCAATGTTGTACTTTGCGAGCTTCAACAAACGCTCGCGTTCTTCCAGTACCGCCGCTACTGCCGGTTCCTCAACGTCCTGGGCGGCCCAACTTGTCGGCACCAGAGGTGCTTTTCCATAGACCAACACAAAAGGGGAAACTCCCGTCGCGGAGTGTTCTGTGTTATTATAACAGAACTCTGCCGCGTCTAAGTGTTCCATCCAGTCTGATTGGTCTGCCGACACGTAATTCCGCAAGAATTGCTTCACTACGGAATTCACTCTTTCCGTTTGGCCGTCCGTCGTAGGTCGGAAGGCGGTGCTCATCTTCAGCCTCGTCCCCATCTTCTTCCAAAGTGCTCTCCAGAATTTACTCGTAAACTTTGGATCGCGGTCCGAGACAATATCCTTCGGGACTCCATGATGCTTTAAGACGTGGGCGAAGTAAAGTCGCCCTGTCTCCTGCGCAGTTGCCGTCTCCTTGGTGGGGATGAAATGGGCCATTTTACTGAACCTATCTACCACCACCATGATTGCATCGAATCCTTTTGACAGCGGCATAGCAGTCATGAAATCCATCGAGACGCTTTCCCAAGTCCCCTCTGGAATCGGCAAGGGTTGTAACAGCCCCGCTTGCTTTTTATACTCGCTCCGGTTTTGTTGGCATGTGGTGCATGTCTTAACATACTCCGCTGCCTCCTCCCTCAGTTTGGGCCAGAAATACTCTTTCTTCAAGAGTGCCGCAGTGCGCTTGGCTCCACCGTGGCCCGCAAGCGGGCTATCATGGCATTCTCTCAAGAGACTATCCCTGATCCCTCCCTTTGGCACATAGAGACGTTTTTGCTTATACCGGAGCAGTCCGTTTTGCAAGTGGAACTGCGATTTAACCCCCATTCTCAAGTTCTGCATCACGCACTTTGCCAGCTCATCCTTCCGGCAAGCCTTCCGGATCTTCCTTTGGAGCGCCGTCTCGCCCTTGTACACCAACAAGAGCTGCTGCTTTCTACTTAAAGCATCGGCCACCACATTGTCCCGTCCCGGTTTGTACTGGATATCCACGTCGAACACTGCCAAAGTATCTTGCCACCTAAGTTGTTTTGGGGACAACTTGGGCTGCGTGGCAAAATACTTCACCGTGACATTGTCCGTGAACACCTTCACTGGGTTGGAACCAACATAGTGGCGCCAGAGTTCAAGGCAATGTACCACCGCCTTCATCTCTTTTTCGTGCGTCGGCCACCGTCGCTCCACTTCATTCAGTTTCTTACTTTCGTAAGCCACTGGACGTCCATCTTGCATAAGTACACCCCCAATTGCGAAGTCCGATGCATCTGTATGAATCTCAAACGGACGATCGAACTCCGGGATTTTTAAGACTGGAGCTTCCGTCATCCGCTGCTTCAATTCAGCAAAAGCTTGGCCACAAAATGTGTTCCATACCCAGACTTTGGATTTACACAGAAGGTCCGACAGCGGCCCCGCGATCTTGGCGAAATTTCTCACATACTTCCGGTAATAGGAGGCGAGTCCTAGGAAGGATCGCACTCCCGGGACCGAAGTCGGAGGCTCCCAGTCCAAGATCGCCCTCACCTTTCTGTCATCCATTTTGATCCCATCCTGTGTAATCACGTGCCCCAAGAACTCCACTTTTGTGACCCCGAATTCGCACTTTGAAGCTTTGGCATACAGCTACCCTTCTCGCAATTTTTGGAACACCCTTTTGAGGTGCTCCAGGTGCTCCTCCTTTGTTTTCGAGTACACCAAGATGTCGTCGATGTACACGATCACAAAGTCATCCAACCACTCCTGGAAAAGGCTGTTCATCAGCGTGCTAAATGTCGCTGGTGCATTGGTGAGCCCAAAAGGCATCACCAAGAACTCATATGAACCATACCTTGTCCTGCACGCGGTCTTCTCCTCATCTCCTTCCGCCACCCGAATTTGGTGATAGCCGGAGCGCAAGTCGATCCGGCTGAAATACTTCGCTCCTGCCAACCGATCGAAGAGGTCGTCGATCCTTGGCAAAGGGTACCGGTTTTTGATAGTCACCTTATTCAGAGCCCTGTAATCGACACACATCCGCAGCGTCCCATCCTTCTTGTCTGCAAATAGCACCGGGGCTCCATAAGGTGACTTACTCGGCCGGATGTACCCCTTTGACATTAGATCTTTGAGCTGAGTCTTCAGCTCGACCAACTCTTTGTGGCTCAACCGGTAGGGCGCCTTGGCAGGCGGTTCCGATCCCGGTATCACCTCAATTTTGTGGTCAACTCCTCTTCGCGGTGGCAAGCCGCTTGGTAAATCCTCCGGCATCACATCCTGGTATTTCTCCAAAATCCCCTTGATCCAATCTGGGCTCGGCTCCCCATCGCCTTCTCCTTTCACTTCTCTAATGTAAAGCAAAAACTGGGACTCGTGTGTCTCCTCCACGGCCCACTCCTTTGCTGATAGAAGGTTTATTCGCCCTCCCACGGATTTGGGCGTTTCCGACACTCGTAAAACCTCGCCACCATTCCCACATGGCAGCGTGACTACTCTCTTGCGGCCATCTATGACCGCTCCGGATTTGCTCAAAAATGTCATTCCCAAAATGAGATCCACTCCATCGATCTCGCAGATAGTGAAGTTCTCACGTCCCTCCCAACTCCCCAGTTGAAGAGGAACATCAAACGCCAACCTTGTCGCCAACTGAGGTTCTCCTTTGGCAGAGCGCACCTCAATAGAGGCCCCCACGTCACTTGTCGGGAGTCCCAACTTTCGCGCCGCCGCCGGCGTCATGAAGGAGTGCGACGCTCCTGTGTCCACCAACAACGACACATTAGTTCCGGATATTATCCCATCCACGAACAATAACTGACTCCCTTTTCGTAAGGCGCCAGTTTCCTGATACAACTCACAAGAAAATTTGCCTACCTTGCAAGTCCTGGCGACCACCGCTTCCACCAAGCGACTGATGGTATCTTCCGACAGCTCCGTGGTCGCCCGAGTCATGTTCAATTGCCGGGGCTTCGTGCACTTCTTGGCCATGTGCCCGGGCTCCCCGCAATTGAAACACACTCCATCAAAGGTCGCCTTCTGTCCGCCATAAGTCGCTCCACCCGCTTTTCCTTTCGAAGCACCGGGTGCCGCCTTGACGTGTGAAGGACCTCCCTTCGATTTCCACGTGCCATTTTCGCCGCGTGGCCTATCCCACTTCTTTTCCGGTCGGGAGGAGTCACCTTCCCGCCGGGTCTTCTTGTGGTTCAGCTCCGTACGGCCTTGTCTCTCACCCCTAGGGACATCCGAGAAACATTCAGCTCTCTCAATTGCCTCGTTCAAAGTCTTGGGTGGCTTCTCCTCCAACTTCCGCCTAGCCCATGGGGCCAGTCCCGCCACAAAGTTGAAGACCATTTCTGGTTCTGCCATGTCCGCGACTTCGAGCAACAGCACATTGAAAGCCTGGACATACCCCCGAATGTCATCTGTTTGCTTCAAATTCCTCATCTTGTCCCGGGCAAGCCAGGATGCGTTGAGGGGCACAAACTGTCTCTTCATCAATTCCTTGAACTCACTCCAGTTCAAGGTTTCCGGGCTTGGGCCTCGGTCGTGAAGGCGTTTCTGCCACCATTGTTGAGCATAGCCCCTCAAATAGGTGGGAGCCACTTCCACCCGATCCTCGTCACTCAACTTGGCCGCCCGGAAGTACTGCTCTAGCTCCAGGAGCCAGGTGTTGAGTGCCTTCCGGTTTCGAACGCCCTCGAAGGTGCCGGGTTCCTTAGGCTTCACCTTAAACTTTGCCTTGGTGGAAGTGGCATTAGCCGCCTTCAACACGTCTTTCAACGTCCCGCCAAACTGCGCCAACAACCCTTCCCAAAAGGCTGCCGGCATGGGAGGCATCTCTTGGTTTGTCGGAGCTCTCAAAGATTCCTCGGGCTCCGACTCCTCGGATTCCTCCCGCTCCTGAGCGGCCTCGTTTTCGGAAACATTAATCGCTTCCTCAAACGGCCGCCTCGGTGACACGTCGCCCCCATCGGGCTCACCGGGATCATCATCTTTTGGGCCGTTCCGCTTTCGCTTCGGCTTGCCCGACCCCATGATGAGGCCAATCCCAAGGACGATCGCGTACTGAACTCTAAGCTCTGATACCAAGTGTCGCACACCTCAGTTCGGTAAACTCCCCTTCAAGTCATAGTTACTCGCTTTGATGCGCGCGCCTGACTCCCAACCTGGCCGCCGGGCCAACTTGGAGTTTCGGCTGCTCACCGGGACATAACGGTCCCCTTCCCCTTCCCTCTAAACCCTCCACCTATTTGGGACTAGGAGAATTCCCTTTGGTAGTTGGCAGTCCGGAACAGCTCCCCACTCTTTGGTCGCTTTCCGGCTCGCTCGCTTACTCACTAGTTTTTGGTCACCAACGGGCTTGCACCGTTCTCGGGGTTACTACTCCCTATATATACTTCTGTAGCTGTCCGCGGGGGTTTCATAACCAGCCATGCCATTTTATGGCGAACCACCACGAAAACCCTCGACTCCCGGTGGTGAGTCGCGGTGAGTCTTGGCCCACTCACCGCGGCCCCAATGGACCGTGATGAGTCCCAAGACTCCCCACGACTCCCACCTCGAGGTCTCCACCCCATGGTGAGTCCTATGCCACCCCCACTAAGTCCCACTAAGCTACCACCACCCCTTGTGGAGCCACCTCCACCGCAACCCGGTGTGCGGGGCTCCACTTAGTGAGCGCCTCCGCCTCCTTGAGTGCCTTGGGCACTCAAGGGTGCTTCAGCCCCCCATACCTATCGCTGCCGCTGCCCCCACCACAGGGGCAGCCCCTCATGTGTCCCGACCCCCTGCCCTCAAGGCAAAGGGCCGCGACACTGATCCTCCAGCACTTCCTCAATGCCTTCAGCAACCTCTATGGCCTTCTTCATCTCCTCCTCATCGTGTGGCATGGTTAAGTCATCCACCAGCTCATCTCCAGACGTGCTATGCCACTCATCCTCTTCAGACTCAGAGCTCTCACTGGTTGAATCCTCAATACTTGACTTAGGCTCCACCTCCACTAGATTGAACGGGTTGGAGATGTCCAATATCCCTTCCTCCTGACCAAAACTCCATTTTCCTTTGCCCTCACATCTTGACAATTTTGCAGCTCTTCCACACTCTGGCTCACATTGATCACATTGATTGATAGTGTGCAATGGAAATTGGGCCACATCCTTTCCAGGGCCACAACGTATTCTCATGGTCTCATTTTCAGTGTCGACCACAGCTTCAAATTTCTTGAGAAAATCCATCCCTAGCAGCATATGATACGTACTACCATGAACGACATTAACCGATTGGTGAGTTCCCCCACCGCTACCTTCAAGTCTTCGAGCCTCCCCATGGCTGTTTCCACAGCTCCCGAAGCAACTCTGTAGGTCATATCCTTGTCACTGACCATTGAATCCATCAAACCTAGATTCCTCACAGTATTGGCAGCCATTACCGACAGCATAGCTCCAGTGTCAACCTGGCCCAGGACCTGATGCCCTCCAATTGATATCATGGCATGCAGGGCCTTTACCCTCCCCGAGTGGATATAAGAAATATCAGAACTAGGCTCTTTCTTTGAATTTGCACAAAGGCAATATTCCTTGGCTGGACCCCTGGTTTCAATTTAGTTGCAGCAACCACATTTGTTGCCTCCTTTTGCTGATGCACAACCTTTTCAACAACTTTAACAAGACATTTCAGTTTTTCCAACTCTCCGGGCACTGACAATATCAAGTCCATTGGTGATAAGGAAATCCTTTGTAAAAGTGGTTGAGGATCCTTAACTTTGTACCTCCTTCCACATTCTTTCGCGTTCTGGGCACAATTCTCTCACCGATTGGTGTTGCAGGTCCTGATCCCAACTCAAAGCTAGACTTTGATCCTCCAGTAGCATCAGATACAGGCATGGGTATCGGTGTTCTATTCCTAGGAAGCCTCGCTTCATTGACATCCCTTTCCTTGATCAGGGCAGTCGTCTCAGCTAGAATTTTGTCCTCGTCGTCACAGTAGACCTCCACAAAGTTTGTTGAAGGATTGTTGCGAGTGGTTTGCTCCAATTTGCGGTGATAAGCACTCTCTAGGTGTCCCAACATCTTGTAGTATGTGCACCTCACCCCACACATCTCCGTCTATGACATGCCTATGACATTTTGCACATGTAACCTGAACTCGTCCCATGGGATGAGCGGGCGAGATATGCCCATCATCATCACAAGAATTGCTAAAACGAACTTGTCTGGGTGCTTATACCCTACTCCCTGAAGATTCCCCAATGACATCTCCCTTTTCAAAATACCTCTGCAAGGTGTCCTATACCAAAGGGAATTTCGACTGGGCCCGATAGTTTGAGGGTCAGTTGGAAGAGCAAGGGTCCCGGTGAACAGCCGAAGCTCCGAGTTGGCCCGGCGACCAGTCTGGGAGTTAGAGGCGCGCGCATCAAGAGCGAGTAACTGTGACTTGAAGGGGAGTATACCAAGTGAGGTGCGCAACAACCCTCCCCTATCCTTTAGGACACGAGCACGGACTTACATTACATGTCAAGATTATTGTACTAGTTATAATTGGTCAGAACTTTTGATGTCAGGGTATCTTAAAATGTTACAAAATTTTGCTCCAATTCCCAACTGCCATTTGGGACTCGCATGATGTTCAGGCTTGCATAAATTTTAATATATATATCAGTCATACATCGACATGTCTCTTTATCTCCAGCCGCAGGGTGTTGAGGCTTCTCTCGTTCTTTCTCGAATACTCAACACGACCTCAACACTTCTGAATTATAGGGAAATATACATCCTTCTCATGATATAATCTCCAATACAATATACACATGAGAGAGCTGTACCTACTGCCAGTGTGAGAGAAACCCCGTCTTGAGATACATATATTTAAATTTCAATAACCAAGCAGATATGATCAAATGAAGTGTGAACTTAAATGATAACGTACCGGGCAGATCCTAGGGGTCAGATTTGTAGTGGTCGATTTCAGGTGGAGAGCCTCATGTAGATATGCTGCCAAGCATTTCTGGTCCTCATAATGAAAGAGGGATTGGCTCTCATGGAATATGGGATACTATCGACCACGTATCTCATAGTTAGGGTCGAGTATAGTGGAAGAACAAATGTTCTTCAATCTCAATCTCTCGTCTTTCATCCCTAGCACAAACAGGGACGTACAAGCGGTCAACTAGCCTGGATATCTTAAAGCAAGGGAGTGAGACCTTAGGATTACTTAAGGGATGTGTTGCTGATTGTAGACATGGAGTGTAAACGGAACAAGCAGTGGAGAGAGAGCAAGGCGTACTCAATATGCAGGTACTCCTTGGCAAGCAGCAAGAGAAGATTCTAGGTTGGGATGTTAACTTGCTCAGACGTTGTTTAGTTGTTTGAGCACATGTTGCAGACAGTAAGGAGACATAACAATCTTACATTGCCGTAAAGTATCTGTTTCCATGGCATTGCCCCTAAAAACTCACCGCAAATTGCACGCTATGTTTTTTCCCACAAGGTTACACCAAGGGAAGCTACTGAGAAGAACCAAGATGCTATATACTGGCCATATAAGTACGTTCTCCTCTGTGCAAGACTGCAGAGGTCATAGATTTAACTATGTCGTCAGTCATGAATGACGAAGAAACAGAAGGTGGCAATATTCTGCCCACATACTATTAGGGTGAAGCGGATAAAAATTACAGAGAGTGGAATCAAAGATCAATTGAAGCAAGTTGAGGGATATTACAGAGGCAGTTCTAATAAGGAGGAGTTTACAGAGACTTGCTCGACAAAGTTCGACAAAATGGTGGAGAGAAATCTGATCCTGCAGTTGTCACTACGCGTATTGATCTACAGCGATGAGATTGCCGAACCAAAAGCTGAGACATCCAATAAAGAAGATAAGTCCTACTACTAGAGTGAGTCCCTTACAAAGGTAGTGTCTCTTCCCTGTGTTCACTCTCTCTGCTTGCACCTTCTACAACTCAGTAATAGCCACCCTCACTTGAGCTGCTTCAGATGCTGCCAGCTCACGTGCTTCTGCCAGTTGCTGCTCCAGCTCCTCCAGCCTCACCTGTAATGTAGGTAATCCATGCATACTGCATGCATCAGCCTCGCCAACATGATTTACAGAATTGAAAGACAAATTTGGCCATTTAGTAAAGATACGGCTTCTCCCATTACAGGTGTGGAGTCAAACAGACCTGTGGAAGCTCATAGAGTGGGGAAATGTATGGTGAACCCCCCCCCCAAATGGGCCATGGACTTTGCAAAGTTCCTCTTCCCTCGCGAAAAACCCTAGCTTGGGTTTTTGTCTTCCTGCAGCCCGACAAATACTTGGAAATATGTTATGTACTCATTGATATACGGAACGTATATAAGCAGGTAGCCCGTAGGCTGTAGAATCTTTTAAGAAAAATGTATCCTAGGGCGCTACATAGATTCTTCACATACCCCAGGCCCGGAACCCCGGACACGGAATATTCTAGGAATCCACCCCGATATTGGAATCTTCCCGGGGGTGGGGTTACCTAACATGCATGGCGGTTTTTGTATTCTGTAATGTGCCCTTGTCCTCTACCCCGGGCACCCTGGTCTTGGGAGCCGGAAACCGTCACTTTTAGCTCATATGGCCTGGGCCTGCGTTCATGGTCTTTTTGCTGTTCCATGTTCTGTACCCCATCCACACGCGAGGCCATGCAGCGCATTGAGGGGCTGGGCTGTGGAGCTGAAAGCGGCACCCCCGGTGGCAAAGCGCAGAAAATAGAGCCCCTTGCACATGGTGGCGATGGCGCCTTCGGGGACGCCACTCAAATTAGGTGATAACGCGAAACACTTCACAGTTTTCTTTTTGGGGTGGATGTGTTGTATGTATGCGCCGTGGGGAATTGTCTTTTTGCGCAATCCAGCAGAAACGAATGTACTCTTAAGAAAGCGCACGAGACTGTTAGACAATGCTGATAATCGGTATGTCTGGTGCATAGGTCAATGCTGGAGCATGGAGCAGCACTGGCAGGGGTTCTTTAAAGATCCTTCACAATGGTGGAACAGTTCCCTTGACAAGGTGAGCTTTCTTCATGTAGGATGAGAAAGGGGGGTTGACGGAACTTTGGTATGATCATATTGTGTGGACTGGACTGTACCGTTGTTGATTGAAGTCACAATCTTGCTTTGGTAGGCAAACACTGTCCGCATCGAGGTTGTGAAAGTAGGATGTGCACCTGGAGTTTGCAAGGTACTTGGGAGGGTTGAGACTGTGGCTGCTCAGCTCCTCCCTGGTCGTTTTCACATACTACTCCAAAATGTTCAGTCTACAGACATAAGCTGGTTCAGCATTTGTGTAAGTTTGGACATGCTCGAATGTTCCCAATTGTGTAGAGTCCAATGGAGCCCAAAGTGACTCCATGAATGTCGTTGAAAGAGCACTCGCACTCCTCCTTAAGGGAACTTGTCAAAATGTTGATTCTGTCTGATTTTTGGCCACAAAGGTCTACTGTAGAGCATGGAGCAAAACTGGCACAAGTTTTTTAAAGATCGTTCTCAATGGTGGGACAAACGCAATCACAAGGTGTGGCTTTCTTAATGTCCAATTTGAAGAAGTTTGTACATCCTGCAAATGTGGGCTCTTCTTGTTAGTACCACGATGCGGTATTTTTCCTGGGAGTTTGCAAGGTCCTTGGGAGGGCCATCTTGGTCTTAGGAGGCCGAGTTTAAATCTATGGCTGCTCAGCTGCACCTTGGTGGCTCTCCTCACAGACCAATCCAAGATCACCTGACTACAGGCACAAGCAACACACACAAAAGGTCCTTTTGGGTTGATGGCAAGTTGGATCCTCCCTGGTTGAAAGAAAAGCTAGCTGCCATGACACAAGAACAAGGACAAAGAGGTGAGGGCACCTTCTTCTTGAACACATTTCATCCTGTTTTGCCACCTTATTGGAAGCGTCCTAGTTTCTCAGGTGGAGGTCTGCAAGTTAGCCCGTTGGGTGGATCTATGGTGATTTGGATAGATTTTGTCATGTTACTGCCAATGGGCAACAGGCAAGTATCCAAAAACAGATAACAGAGACGAGGAGAAGCTTTGCAATTTCTCTGACCCCCGTCAATGGTGGGACAATCGAAGCAAAAAGGTGAATCCCTGTTAGAAGCAGATGCAATTCACCATAGGAGCTAGTGTGTTGTGGGTAGGGTTGGTGTGTTTGCTAGAATGAATCTAGGCTGTCATTATCAGCTACTAGCACCAAGGCTACTGGAAGCAGTGGCGGTGGCGGCAGCAGCACAATTGCAAAATCAGTCACTGCTAAGGAAGGCACCTTCTTCGCCTCTTTTGCCCTCTCGGCAGAGTCAACCCTTTTTCATGTTAAAATCTGCCAGTTAGCGTGTTGGGTGGACCTATGGTGGTTTCCAGTGATTCTGACATTTTACTGCCAATGTGGCAACAGGAAAGTATCCAAAAACAGATAACAGAGGCAAGGAGAATCTTTGGAAGGAATGTTTTTCCAACCCCAGTCAATGGTGGGACAGTCGAGGCAAAAAGGTGAATGCCTGTTAGATTACAGATAGAAGCACACGCAATTCAGCATAGGAACTAGTGTGTTCTAAGTAGGGTTGGGGTGTTTGCTAGACCAAATCTAGGCTGTCATTGTCACCTGCCAGCAGCAAGGCGAGGATGCATGCATGACTTGTGCAGAGGCAGGGATAGCTGAAGGATCAGGGATAGAGTGTGGATCCAGATTCATCCAAGAGGGCTGGATTACAAGTACAAGATTATCTATGATTCCCTGTCGATTGATAGCTACAAGAAACCTGCATGGGTAGATGGTCAACTGGAAGCAGCAGCAGCAGCGGCACAGTTCATAAAATCAGGCACCTCGACCATGACAAGAACTTGCGAAAGAGGACCAAGAGTCCACAATGCCTCTTCTGGCACTTCTGGGCATGTGAGGATGCTGTGTGAGGCAGGGCGACTGAAAGAGGCACTACAGACTTTAAACCAAGGAGGCATTCCAGCAGATTCTGATACTTATGTCTGTCTGTTGCATAAGTGCATCAAGATAAAAGGCCTGGATGTTGGAAAGCAGGTACATGCTCACCTTCTCCAAAGTGGATTCAAGCCAAACGTTTTCCTAAACAACACCCTTGTCAACATGTATGTTAAGTGTGGGAGCATCGTGGATGCTCACCAAGTGTTCAACAGAATGCCTCAACGATGTTTGATCACATGGAATATAATGATGGCAGGATTTATCAAGCATGGGTGCGGTAGGAAGGCTTTGGAGACCTATGATCAAATGATGCGGGAAGGGGTGAAACCCAACCACATCACGTATGTTTGTGTTTCCAATGCTTGTGCGAGCCTTGCAGCCCTGGAAAAGGGCAAAGAGGTCCATGGTGACATCGTCAAAGCTGGAATTGTGTCAAATGTCATTCTGAACAATAGCCTCGTGGACATGTATGCCAAATGTGGGTGCATCGAGGATGCGAAGGGAGTGTTTGACAATATGGCTGAACGAAATGTGGTATCGTGGAGTGCGATGATCGCAGGATATGCACAGCAGGGTCGCGGGATGGAGGCTTTTGAAACCTATGAGCAAATGATTTGGGAAGGGGTGAAACCCAACCACATCACGTTTGTTTGTGTTTGCAATGCATGTGCGATCCTGGCAGCCCTGGAAAAGGGCAAAGAGGTCCATGGTGACATTGTCAAAGCTGGACTTGTACCAAATGTCATTCTGAATAATACCCTTGTGGATATGTATTGCAAATGTGGGTGCATCGAGAATGCAAAGGGAGTGTTTGATAATATGGCTGAACGAAATGTGGTGTCGTGGAGCGCCATGATCGCAGGATATGCTCAGCAGGGGCGGGGGATGGAGGCATTGGATACTTATGAGCAAATGGTTCGGGAAGGGGTGAAGCCCGACCACATCACGTTTGTTTGCGTTTGCAATGCGTGTGCGAGCCTAGCAGCCCTGGAAAAGGGCAAAGAGGTCCATGGTGACATTGTCAAAGCTGGAATTGTACCAAATGTCATTCTGAACAGTACCCTCGTGGACATGTATGCCAAATGTGGGAGCATCAAGGATGCAAAGGGAGTGTTTGACAATATGGCTGAACGAAATGTGGTGTCGTGGAACGCAATGATCGGAGGATATGCCCAGCAGGGGCGTGGCATGGAGGCTTTGGAGACCTATGAGCAAATGGTGCAGGAAGGGGTCAAGCCCAACCACATCACATTTGTTTGCGTTTGCAATGCGTGTGCGCGCCTGGCAGCCCTGGAAAAGGGCAAAGAGGTCCATGGTGACATCGTCAAAGCGGGACTTGTACCAAATGTCATTCTGAACAACACTCTCGTGGACATGTATTCCAAATGTGGGTGCATTGAGAATGCAAAGGGAGTGTTCGACAATATGGCCGAACGAAATGTGGTGTCGTGGAGCGCGATGATCGCAGGATATGCCCAGCATGGTTGTCATAGGGAGGCCCTGCATCTATTTGAAAGAATGCAAAAGGAAGGGGTGAAGCCGGACAGTATCACATTCATATCTGTTCTCTCTGCATGCAGCCATGTTGGCCTACTGTATGAAGGAAGACGCCACTTTGATTCCCTGAGTCAAGATCATGGTGTCACTCCAACAGTAAAGCACTTTGGCTGCATGGTGGACCTTCTTGGACGTGTGGGGCGATTGGATGAGGCAGAGGACCTCATTAATAAAATGCCAATCAAACCAGATGCTGTGGTGTGGAAGGCCTTACTTGGTGCCTGCAGAATCCATGGCAATGTGGAGATGGCTGAACGTATGGCAACATCTATGCTCAAGTGGGATGAACAGGACGCCGCGACTTACGTGTTGCTCTCAAACATCTATGCCACAGCTGGCAGGTGGGACGATAGTGCAAAGGTGAGGAAAATGATGAAGGTCAGAGGGGTTAGAAAGGAGCTAGGTCGTTGCTGTATTGAGGTTGGCAACAGGGTGCACACCTTTGTCGTAGACGACAAATTGCATCCAAAAATTAAGGAAATCCATGCTGAGCTGAGAAGATTGTCTGGGCAGATGAAGGAGGCAGGGTATGTGCCCGACAGACACTTTGTATTGCCTGATGTGGGGGAGGAGCAAAGGGAATTTTCTCTTTGCCACCACAGTGAGAAGCTGGCCATTGGTTTTGGGCTGATCAGCACGGCCCCTAGGACACCTCTCCGTCTCATCAAGAATCTTCGGATGTGTGGGGACTGCCACACCTCCACCAAGTTCATCTCAAAGATCGTTGGCCGAGCAATCGTTGTACGAGACGCAACCCGCTTTCACCACTTTGAAGATGGGGTTTGTTCTTGTGAGGATTACTGGTGAAAGGATGTTTTTCTGCAAGGTGCAGGCCTGTTACTTCATTCATAGATCTGTGTAGCTACGCAGTTCATCCACCAGTTCCTGAGGATATTGATCATGATGTACTATTGAGGTACATCCACAGGAAATGATAATGGCGTCTACCCAGCATAGGTGGGGAAGTCAGCCCATAATTGCACTTGACTGGAGCAGGTAATGAGTGAAGGGGGAATTTTGGAGTGACTCTGTTGGAAGGAAACCAGAATGTTGTGCTAAATCTGGTGTGTGGTGGCTACCACTGCCTGTGATGATAACTTTGCAGGTCCTGCCCCAATGTCAAACTCTCCTTCCAGACTCCATAGCTTTATTGTTCGATCGCTGCCCAGGAGTTACATACACGAGTCAGTTTGCTTTCTGTCATATTGTCTTCTGCAGGGGAGAAAAATCGCATATCAAGAGACTGACACTTAAGAGTGATGAAAAACTCCCTGTCTTCTGCTCCCCTCCCTTGCTGTGGTTTTCTCCCTCTTCTCAACCCCTCCCTCTCAAGGCCTCCCACCTTAGAGAATCACTCAGAGCTGAATTGTAATATTATGGTTGTGGTGACTGGTTCTTCTGAGCTTCTCCAAAGCTTGAGATGGAAGTGAATACGATTCGGAATGAGCTTGATTATTGGGGCAGCTGTGCATTGTTCAGCATCTTGGAATTCTCTCTAACACTCGAGATTCTCAATTCATCACTAGTTTCACCCAAAAGACTATCCCATCCCTAGAAGATACTTTAAAACTCTCTTCTTGCGAGAAGATATGACAGAACACTTTGAGTATACCAGAAAAAGGACCTTTTGTGTCTACTGGAGAGACTTTGTAGAAAGCCAGGTGGAGAGGTACAAGGGGCCACCTGTCCCCACAATACATTAGCTGTGGACTGTGTGCAGTGACAAGTTTATTTAATAAAACACTAACAGAAAAATCTGTGTAACCAGAACAATTGTCTCAAGAATCCACATGGGACATTGTGCTGGAGATGGAAGATTTCCCAAGGGGAGTGTGAAACATAGAATAAAAGAAAAATATCCTCCCTCACTTGCTCATGCCTGTTGGGACTTGCGAGTCCATTGCACAGCTATCAGCTGTAGCAGTTAGGTCATCTGACCCGACCCTACATCCAAACCTCCTTCTCTAAAAACACTTCCATTTTGAGCTTCACAAGGTGCAAGTTTTCTCTTCCAAACCTGGAAATGGTTGGCAGTTGGGCTTGCGGTGGTTCCGTAACCTGTTGATAATCCATATCCATATCATAGCAGAGAAGTACAAATTAGACACCAGTGCTGAGTCTTCGACAGTAGAAGCAAAGAGGGGTGATAGTTTATTGAATGGGCAACAATATTCATACAAAGAGATCATATAACACTCCGCTCACTCCTGCGAATCTAAATCTAGAAATAAAGTTTGGTGAAGAACTGCTTGAGTGGAAATACATTTATAAAACATCTTGTTGGCTCTGTCCCGCAAGGGAAAGAGGCATTGTGGAGACATCTTGCCTAGGCGGAGAACTAGGCTTATCCATTAAGCCTAGTCTATGGAGCGTTGATGGGCATGATTCATGAAGCGGTGGGAAAAGTATAAAACAACAACCCCAAAAACAAAGAAGGAAAGAGCAAGGACAGAGCCTCTTGTGGCGGAGCCTCTTGTTTCTATTAACTTAGCCCGTTTGAGTTAATACTAGATCCAGAATATGATGGAGTTCAACTTAAATCATGAGCATACATCACTTTACTACCATTGCAGAGCTAGCAGAGGCCATATCCATTAGCAAAGACGTACAAATTAGACACAAGTGCTGAGTAGAAGCAAAGATGAGTGATAGTTTACTTAATTGCAACAACGTTCATAGTTCATACGAAGAGCACATATAGCACTGTTGCCCTTGTGAACCTAAAGCGAGAAATATAAAGTTCAGTGAATTAGCACCGTCGGAATGTAAGTTAATTGCAGCTATAGTAACGATCTTTTCCTAAAATTCCAGAGCCATCAAACTCACCACCAGCAACCTGCGGCATGTCCACCTGATCTACAGAGATATGTGCAGTTTGCAACACCAACCCAAATTCACACGCAGTGCAGTGCACCCGTTGAAATCTTGAGCGGCCCACATTTTGAAATCTAAGACAACCTGACTGCTTAAGGTCACCAACTCAAGACCTGTGGACAGAAATATTCAAAACTCTTTTGCCAAATTTGAATTTGGAACACGTGTGGTTAGGCCTCTCATTTTACAATAATTGGGACGTTATGGCGCACGCGCGAGCTGACCGGTGGGCCCTGCGCACGGACGCCCGGCTCCCCCCACCCGGACCCCCCCGCCCGCCGCTGCGCGCGGTCGCCCACCTGCTGCCGCGGCCCCACCAGCCCCGCCCGCGCTCCGGCGCGCCCCCAGTCCGCTGCCCGTGAGTCCAGTTCCCCTCAGTCCGCCAAACCGCAAGTCTGCTGGCCAGTCTGCTGTGCATGCCAGTCCACTGTGCCAGTCCCCACAAGTCCACCCAACAGTCCGCTATGCCCGTCTGCTGCCCCCCAGTCTGCCAGTCCGCGCCGGCCGAAGGATCTAGATCGTCCATTATGAGAAACCCATCCGCGCCATCCATGTTTAGGGCATGGAAGATCGTAACACCCTGCCACGAACTCGCCCACTCGTTCTTGTTGTCTCGTTCTTGCGGCTCTTTGTTGTCCAATGTTGCGGAGGTGACTTTGCACGCATGCGGTTGTTCTTCTTGTTTATGGCGATTTTAATGACGATGAAGGGTGTGCCTGAACATGAGAGGGCTGGCGGGGCTCTACAGCCACCATCGTGCATATGCTTCCACTATTTTCGCCTTCGTTTTGTGCTGACGTGCTTATTTTTTAGGACGATATGTGGAAAAATTGCATGCATTTACGGTTTGTAGTGTGTCTCCAAGTCCGAGCTCCTTCGTATGGAGCAAGAAACCATTGGTAACACGATAGCGGAAATCGCGGAAGCATATGCACGTGGGGACGTGTATACATTGCAGAATTTATGTCCACCGATGAAACTATTCAGGGGAGGACGTCTCTGCCACCACATGTCTGGGAACTGCGGAGAGTGTGAACGGAACAGGATCCAGTCCGAAGGTCCTCAAACATCTAGATGCACCTCCTGAAACATCACATCTCAACCACTACCGTCTCCTTGAAAACTGGGAAAGGAGACGTAGCCTGAGAGATGTGGATTCACGTTGCTTGTGGAAGTTCGAGGTCCTTACGACTGCAAATGTGCGTGGATCAACAGGCTCTTCGACTGCGTCTTTGTCAGTACTTTCTCTAAGCAGTGTGTTGTGCCATGAGTATGGGCATATGCAAGTCTGCTGGACGGATGAAATGCAACCACGGCATGACGGCGATGCCAAGCGTGGTTCTGATGGGATATCAGTCTGGTCTGCTGGACTGTTGGTCTGTAAGGATACAAGTCTGGTGTGGCGTGAGTCTGTTCTTCACTGGATTACTGGGCCGTCACTGCCTGCCGAATTCCGAAGTGTCTTCTCTCGTCTTATCCCCGAAGTCTCTTCTCTCGTGAGTCTGTTGAACCGTTGGTCAGCTGGAAGTCCGTCTCTTCGGATATGAGTCTGTTTAACTACTACCTTTTAATTATCCACATTGCCGTGAGTCTGCTGAGCCGTCGGACTGCTGGTCTGTCCATCTCTTCCGATATCAGTCAGCTGGACTGTCACAAAGTCAGTCTATTGTGGCGCAAGTCTGTTTGCGCTGGGTCTGTTGAGCCGTGATTATTATCACGTGTAAGTCTGTTGGACGCGGTTTACGGTTTACTCCCGTATCACCCGGCCGCCTAGGGGATACTTTGTCTTTTGGGATATTACTCTGTTAGAAATCAGTCTGTTGTCGCACAAATTACTCTGTGCTAGTCTCTTCGTCAGTCTGTTGAACCTTCCGTCTGCTGGAATGTCCGTGCAGTGACATACAAGTCTGTTGTTGCGCAAGTTTGTTTGCAGTGGGTCTGTTCGGCCGTTATGTCATTAGGTTTAAGTCTGCTGGACGCAATAAATGCAGCGACGGCGGTAAAGAGGCCCAGTCACGTCCCGGCACATCATCAGACTCCGCACCAGACTCCACACTCGCCTTAGTCTCTTCGTCAGTCCGCTTAACCTCAGTCGTCAGTCTGTCCTTGCGGTGGCATATGAGTTTGTTGTGGAGGGTACTGGGTCTGCTCGGCCGTCTTTGTCATCAGGAGTAAGTCTGCTGGACTTGATGAATGCGACGACGACAGACTGACGATAGTCCCACTCATCCCATTTGCTGGACTGTCCGTGCAGTGGCATACCGCCAGCACGTGTGAGGGGTCTGCAACTATTTAATGCGATGGCGGCCAAAAAGGGGCGCCAGTGAAATCTCGCCACGTCACTCTGCACATGCAGGGTCCACTTCCTGCTGGACTTCTTTCGCACTATTTCGTTTAGGGCCCGTCCACCTCCCATTGGTCTTTTGTGCGTGTTAGGTTTTCGAGGCGCGGACAGTCGCGTGAGCACCGAATCGTCGCAACAACCGTCGTCTGTTGCCCGGTGAGCTTTTCTCTTTGTGCTTTGTGCTTTTGTGGTTTCTTTCCATTCTCTTTTCCTCTCTTCTCTGCTTTCTTATTCTTAGTCTGTCTGTCGCTCATTGCCGCTGCATCTCTTGTCTGATTCTGCAGCCATGGAGGATGCTTGTGCAAAGGGTGGAGCAGACTGGTTGCATTTCATGCACAAGTCCAGGCTAAAGGAGCGAAGGTACTGGTACTCACCTGAGGAGTATGATGCAAAAATAGTCGAAGCATTCTTAGACCTCTGCGCAATCAAGCCTGCAGACTCCAATTGGTAGAAGGATAAGCTCCACTGTCCCTTCTGTAGTGAAATTATCAAGGACAAAGTGCAGCTAAACCGCCATTGTGTTGACACGGTTGCAAAAACAAGCGCTATATCCCACCTGGCTTCAAGTTGTGGCCACTTCAAAGTTCAATGAGGGTGGTGAATGCGGCCACCCGCCAGACTCCGTGGCGCAAACCCAAAGGCCCGCACTTTGGCGGAGGTGCGCGCACGGTATGGGGTGGGTTCGGATGTTTCAATGCAAGATGTGCATGACCTGACATCGCCATCGCCTGTGGCTCCCAGCAAAAGGAAACTTAGTGATGGGGCCTAGAAGAAGGAAAGAGAAAAGGCTGCAAGGTCTGCTCGGGAGGCGAGGGCGAAATCTCAACAACAGACTCGTCCCCAAGGCAGTCGGGAAGTGTCATGGGCTGTGCCAGGGAGACGGTCTACGCAGCAGACATAGACCATCAGTACTTCGAGTGAGAGCCAGTCTGCTGAGCCGTCTGCAGACATCATTCAGAATGATGAATTTGCAGGTCTGGGAGGTGTCTCATCTCCCGTCGACATTGTCTTGCCTGACTAGTCGAGGGTTCACGTGGACGAAGTCCAGTCGAAAGAGACTACCAATGGAGTCTGTCCTGGCACATTGCGCCTCATACCATTTGGGCTTCTCCCATCGGTGTGCCCACCAGTGGACGATCCAGACTTCTTCCGTTTTTTCTACAGTTTCGCCCAGTCCGAACAGCTCAGCAGAACCATCCGAGCGGCGGAGGAAAATTGGTTGAGCTCCCTTGAAGATGAGGAGGACGTATGTGTCGATGACGACGACGAGGTAATGCCCAGTCTGTCCCCACAGTTGGTGTCTGTTGTCATAGAGTCTGCTGGTTCAGTCTACCTGCTTGGTCTGCTGCATCAGTCTGCTTGTGGACTTGCTGGTCAGTCCCCTGCTTGTGGACTTGCTCGTCAGTCCCTGGAGTCGGCTGGTTCCTTTGTTCTGTGCCACGATGCTGGTGAGTCTGCTCGTGAGTCTGCTGCTAGTGAGTCCGATGCTGAGTTTTTGGGTTTTCTGTCATATACCAGGATGAACGAGCCAGTATTCGGGAGGCCTTGTGTGCTTGGCGGACGGTGAGCTCCGACCCTCCTTTAGCAGTGAATGCGGTGAGTCCAGACATGTAGGAAGTAGTAATAAACAAAGACTTGGAAGGCAATTACGATTAAAGACATAGAAAACCCATAAACAAAACGTAGGACTAGGAAACGCAAATCGCCTTGTGAAGTAGAGTTGTTAAGATTTGCTTTGCCGGTAGGAAGTTAGACTATCTAGATCCGTCCATAGCTGCCAAGGACCCTTGCACTTACCGCAGCCGGGTAGGCGGTTCGTTGAGCCCAACCTACACCGCAACTTGTCACGACCCCTTAGGCTAGTATGTCGTCACCCTGGCCGCGCGCAACCGGGGCTCGTCATATTTTGGTGCGTCTGCCAGGAGGTAGGTAAAAGTCAGGGCCTCTCAAAGTACTTATGGATGAAGTAATGATATTTGTCCTTGTGCTAGTTCTTTCTTGCTTTTTGCTTTATTGCTTATTCATGAAGTTACTTCATCACGTGGAGGTCGAGGAACCCCATGATCATATTGATTAGATTCTCTTGCATGAGAATTTTGAGACAAGTCATTGTGAGGACTAACGTTATGGCAATCCTGGAGGTGCAGCATGATCATCAACCAGATTGCAGCCCATCGTTTCCACTTGTCATTTGAGGCTCGCGTTGTGGGCCTATATCGTGTTGTTTCAGGCACCCGATCCGGCGAAGTGCGGACAGAAGATGCCATTGTGGTCTGCAGATTAATGCGCAGACGTATCTTGGACATCGCCGAAGAGTACCGTGGGTATTGGATTTTGGCCAAAGTAGGGCCGTTGGGAGACAGGGCTCTTACCTCTCCCATCTCTTCATTTTTCAGGTTCAATACGCGTTGGCCTGGATGTTGCCAACCCTCCTTCTTAGGGAACCTCGACGTGCAATCCTCGCTCGAAGCACATCTCGCCTGGCAAGTGGCGTATTTAGGGTGTTGCCCTCTATGTCGAACCATTGCTGACGAGGGAATCGATTTTCATCGTCCCCGTCCCACTATCCGAAGGTCTGGAGAAGCTATCTCCTATCTAACCAAGAAGAGTTTTATTGACCTTCCTTTTGATTGGATGTGTTGGTTGTTTGGGTGTGGATTAGAAGACTATCTGGAGGTAGAGGAACGCCTGCCTCACCCGAACACTACCATCACCTATATCTGTCCACCCAGATTTTACAACAGCCGCAGTGCAAGTGCAACAACATTGATCATTGAATTGATCACTGACGGCCGATTGGACGTGGCGCCGACCATACATGATATTACTTGGATTGAAGGTCTTCCTTCAGCAGCTCCTCAAGGCGTCATTGCGGACCCAGAGTGGCCACCGCCATTTTACTTTGCACGGGAAATCCCCACCAGTTTCTTCCCTATCATCCCCTTAAAGATAGTGCATGCTATTTCTTCCGCTAGCAGCTCTCCTTGGACCTCAGCACCAGGGTCACCTATGGGAATAGACGAGGACTTGCCAGCAACAGAATAGGTAAAAGCTGCCTCCAGCAATCGGGGAAGACCCCGCAGTTGCATTATGCTTTCCATTTCATTTAACCATGTTCGTCAGTTGGCACAATCAATGCAATGCTTGAAATCTAAAACGTCATCCACATCATGCTTTGGAGTGATAAGAATTTGCCGCATGAATTTCTAAAGTAGGTATGACTTTTGAGGCTAGGATCAAGAGGATTCGAAACAGATTCTGGCAACATGAACCAGAAATTCAACTTATAATAGAAGCGTACATCGATCGCTTAGCTCAACGGAAAGCCATCAAGAAAGGGTGGATAGACGAACGGGTTTGGTGTGAACCTCATCAACAGACACACCGGAGCATTTCTACTGGTGTAACGACAGGCTTAACTGGCCATATTGTTCGTGCCCGGGGATATACCTAGGGGCCTTGCACCCCAGGTTTTCCTTCACAGCACACTTAAGGTGGCAGGTAGATTTCTTCACTCATTGTCAAGTATGCCAGCTCTTGGCGTCCCATTATGTGCGTAGACTGGATGAGTGTAGGTATTGCAGCATACCTCGACCACCTGAAGATTGGAAGATACCTGGAAGATTGCACACTGATGTGCCTCCATCGCCACGGTTCCATGGAAGGTATGCAGATTTGACCTCATTTATTCCTGACATGGTAGTTCAAGGAAATATAGGTCCTTCAGTACAGACTAAGGCAAGAGAATCTTCGCCGGTACAACAGTGAGTGTATGTCTAGCTCAGGATCGAGAAACACACTCCCAAGCCTGGATAGCATATCGTTTGACACCAGGTTACAAAGAAGAATGGCTAGAGAAACCGTCCGTAATCATTTGCTAGGGAAAAACCCAGCCTTGAGTCCAGAGTCAAACTCAGAAACTAGAAGTTTGGGAAAGATAGAGTGAGAAGGAGAGAACACTGAAAGTTCTTCGGACATCGAGTGTGCACGAGTGGTTTCCCCTATATCTAGTCCCCCTTATACCCCAGCGGCCAGGTCAAGGAGTCCCTCGCCGTCATCAGTGTCAGCGTAGTAGAAAGAATCGGAAAATTAATCGACCATCACAATACATTGTACATTCCCCCTAGCGGAAGAGTCCCATCGTCTTCATGGACTTAGAGGGCCTAATATGAGTAACCGAAACTGGAGGGCTGTGTAGGTTTTCCCCTATACCCCCTCAACCCCGGTTTCTGTCTCTGTATTTTCACTTATTTTACAAATTTCTCATCATTTCTGCAGGAAATCCACATTTCATGAAAATCTCCTGCGTGCTGTGAAAAAGGGTTTGTGGGTAGCATGTAACAAAAGGAACTCTGTGCAATGCCTTCAGAGCCATGTGTCACACGATGTAACTCACAGTAGTTGGGGAACTGGATTCCAAGGCCCACTAAAGCAGAACACGAAGATGAGTCCAAACAGAATAGTGTGGATGGAGCTTCCCCTAAGCTCTGACTCACCTCCATGTTAACTCCAGGTTGTGGGGACATTAGCTAATTCAGTTTCCACCTCCTGGTGGGTACCTCTGGGAATCTACTCATTCACTCCTCAACGGCTGATATGTAACATAAGTCCCACGCCACCTGCCAACATTTCCAGGGAATGGTGGAACCAAGCAGTTTAATGAATGAAGCTATTCACACCTCAATTGTAATACATCATTCTACCAGTACTCCCCACAAGAACAAACCCCATCTTTGAAGTGGTGAAAACGGTTGGCATCCCGTACAACGATCGTGCGCCCAACAATCTTTGAGATAAACTTGGTGGCCATGTGGCAGTCGCCACACACCCGAAGGTTCTTGATGACACAAAGAGGTGTCCCTGGGGCTGTGCTGATCAGCCCAAAAGCAATGGCCAGCTTCTCACTGTGGTGACAAAGAGACAATTCCTTTTGCTCCTCCTCCATATTGTGCAATACAAAGCGCGTGTCAGGCATGTACCCTGCCTCCTTCATCTCCTCAGACAATCTTCTCAGCTCAGCATGGATTTCCTCAATTTGTGGATGCAATTCATCATCTACAACAAATGTGTGCACCGTGCTGCCAACCTCAATGCAGCAGTAACCTGGGTGCTTTTTGACACCTCTGACTGTCATCATTTTTCTAACCTTTGCGGTATCGTCCCACCTGCCAGCTGCAGCATAGATATTTAACAGCAACACATAAGTTGTAGAATCCTGTTGATCCCATTTGAGAATAGATTTTGCCGCACGTTCGGCCACCTCAACATTGTTATGAATTCGGGAGGCACCAAGCAAGGCTTTCCACACCACAGCATCAGGTTGGACTGGCACTTTCCTAATGAAGTCCTTGGCCTCGTCCAATTGCCCCGCACGGCCAAGAAGGTCCACCATGCAGCCAAAGTGCTCCACTGTAGGAGTGAGGCCATGATCTTGACTCAGGGAATCAAAGTAGTATCTGCCTTCATCCACGAGGCCCCCATGGCTACATGCCTGAAGAACGCCGATATAAGTGATACTGTTCGGCCTCACACCTTCCTTCTGCATTCCTTCAAATAGTTGCAGGCATCCCTGCAACATCCATGCTGGGCGTATCCTGCAATCATTGCACTCCATGACACCACATTTCGTTCAGTCATATTGTCAAACACTCCCCTTGCATCCTCGATGCTCCCACATTTGGCATACATGTCCATGAGGGTATTCCTCAGTGTGATATCTGGCACAATTTCAGCTTTCATGATGTCAGCATGGACCTTCTTTCCCTTCTCCAGGGCTGCCAGGCTTGCACACGCATTGCAAATGCAAACAAATGTGACCTGGTCCGGCTTCACCCCTTTCCCCATCATTTGCTTATAGGTCTCCAAAGCCTCCATCCCGCACCCATGCTGGGCATATCCTGCGATCATCGCATTCCAGGACACCACATTTCGTTCAGCCATGTTTTCAAACACTACCTCTGCATCATAAATGCTCCCGCATTTGGCATACATGTCCACAAGGGTAGTATTCAGAATGACATTGGGTGCGATTCTAGCTTTCTTGATGTCAGCATGGACCCCTTTGCCCTTTTCCAGGGCAGCCAGGCTGGCACAAGCCTTGAGAACAGAAATGAATGTGACCTCGTTGGGTGTCACCCCTGCTTGCAGCATTTGCTCATAGGTCTCCAAAGCCTCCATCCCGCACCCATGCTGGGCATATCCTGTGATCATCGCACTCCACGACACCACATTTTGTTCAGCCATATTGTCAAACACTCCCTTTGCATCCTCAATGCTCCCACATTTAGCATACATGTCCACGAGGGTGGTGTACAAGATAACATTCGGCACAATTCCAGTTCTCATGATGTCAGCATGGACCTCTTTGCCCTTGTCTAGGGCTGCCAGGCTGGCACATGCCTTGAGAACGCAAACGAACGTGACCTGGTTGGGTGTCACCCCTTCCCACATCATTTGCTCGTATGTCTCCAAAGCCTCCACCCCGCACCCATGCTCGGCATATCCTGCAATCATTGCACTCCATGAGACTACATTTCGTCCAGCCATATTGTCGAACACTCCCTTCGCATCCTTGATGCTACCGCATTTGGCATACATGTCCACCAGGGTACTGCTCAGAATCATATTTGGTACAATTCCAGCTTTCTCAATCTCAGCATGGACTTCTTTGCCCTTTTCCAGGGCTGCCAGGCTCGCACACGCATTGCAAACACAAACAAACGTGACCTGGTCAGGTTTCACCCCGTCCTGTATCATTTGCTCATAGGTGTCCAAGGCATTCCTACCAAACCCATGCTTGGTATATCCTGCCATCATTACAGTCCATGAAAAGGTATTTCGTTCAGGCATTTTTTCAAACACTCGGTATGCATCCCCAAGGCTCCCACACTTGACATACATGTCAACAAGGGCATTGTGTAGAAACAAGTTTGGCTTCAATCCACTTTGGATAATGTGGGCATGAACCTGCTTTCCCACTGCTAGGTTTTTCATCTTGATGCACTTATGCAATAGACAGACGTAAGTATCAGAGGCTACAGAAAAGCCTTTGTTCAAAATGTGCATAGCCTCTTTCAGTTGTCCTGCCTCACACAATGTCCTCACATTCCCAGAAGTGCCAGAAGCTATCATGTGGATTCCTCTTAGTCCTCTTCCAGAAGCAGTGGTCATAGTGGTGGTGCCTGATTCCATGGACTGTGCTGCAGCTCCTTCCAGTGGACCTTCTACCCATGCAGGTTTTTTGTAGCGATGAATCCATAGTCGCTCAGTGGTAAACTTGTGCTTGGAATTCAGTTCTCTTGGATGGATCTGCACCCACACTCAATTCATCCTTCAGATATCCCTGCCTTCACAACGATGCATAGTCCTCCCCTTGCAGATAGTATCTGACAAAGACAACAATAAGTCTAGCAAACACTCCAACCCTACTTACCAGCCCCTATGCTGAATTGCCGAAAAGACTTTGAGAATGTGTTGGGGAGGGAGGGAGGTGACAATTTGCAAGCAAGTTTTTCAATGCATCTTGTTCTCTGCTCTGCTGTACCATAAAGGGCATTCACCTTTCTGCCTCTATTGTCCCACCATTGACTGGGTTTTGGAAAGTGTTTCTTCAAAGCTTCTCCATGTCTCTATTTTGAGTGTTCAGATATTTGCCTGCAACCCCCGTGGCAGCGACACGTTCAAAACACATACCACCATAGATCCATCCAACATGTGCTAACTTACAGAATCCATGAAACAGTAAGGACAAATTTGAAAGAGATATTACGAGCCTGTGTTGCAGAAGGTTCCCTCACCACATTGTGCTTGAAGGAGGTAGCTTTGCTGTCACCCAAGGAGGATTCAACCAGCCTGTGATGTGTGCACTACTTATGTCTGTATTCCGGTGATTTTGGATTTGTCTGTGAGAACCACCAGGGTGCAGCTGAGCAGTCATAGTTGATAACACAGCCTCCTAAGACCAAGCCAATCCTCCCCATAAACATCAAGGAAATCCCTTGTGCAATGCATGTTCAGGCCTGCCTGGGAAGACGACCTATGACACTGAAAGGAAGAACCACCTTCTCAGAACAGACAAACTCCTTCACATGAAGAAGCCACACCTTGCCATTGTGGCGATCTTTAAAGAACACTTGCCAGTGCTGTTCCATGCTCCATTTTTACCTTCATGCCAGAAACTCCAAGAGCATCAAAACTCTGACAGGTTCCTTTAGACAGGAGTTCAAGTGTATCTTTCGACAGCATTCGTGCGAGTCACTCTCGACTCTATCTTAAGTAACACAACGAGGAACATGTCCGAACTTACAGCTGGCTTGTGCATAGAAGGCTCCCTTCTAATCAGGCTCCTTGCCAGTCACACTCACTTCCAACCTCAAGCTTCGAAGGAACTCCACCATCCACACCAAAATCAGAACCGTGTTCTGATATATTTCCACCATCACCAAACTGTCTCCGCCTTGAGTCATGGCGATTAGCTTCCGTTCACCCAAGGAGGATAGAACCAATCCTTCGTCCACAGGACCTCTGTGTGCACTGCCTACATCTGTAGTCTGGAGATTTGGATTGGTCTGTGAGAGCCACCAATGTGCATCTGAGTAGCACTGTTTTAACCAAGTCACTATTTTTTCGGGATTTTCCCTCCGAGGATTTCAGCATGTTGTTCAACCAGTTGCCAGGTGATGGTGGACGTGAGGAGAGGACATGGTTTGCTGCGGGCGTTCCGGCTCCCATTTTGATCGACTGTTTCCTCGTGCCAGTCTCCATGTCGCTATCTCGACGTTCACCCTAATGTATTTGTCCGAGGAACGCAGCAAACCCGATTCGTTGTTTTCATAACCTCGAATCCGTTGATGGGTTGCCCACCACAATCTCGCAACATTTCGCAGTGCATAACTGCCGCTGTCAGAGTATTTTACGCTGGTCTTCAGCGCATTCAAGGTTGGGTGCAGACTCCGAAAGAACTTGTCGACAAATCTTGGCCCGCATACAACAAGGAACGCACCTAGAAGAGGCAGCGGCAGCGGAGGCCGCTTCAAGAGCACGTTTGCACACATCCTTGGTGCCGACCATGACATCCTCCGCTTATCTCAATGTCGTACCCAACCTTCTTCCTCCTGTAAAGCCCTTTGATATTTTTGACAATGTTAACCAGTGTTGGGCGGGTATATATGTTGACATATATACCCGCCGGGTAATAGTCATGGTATCATACTATAGAGACCAGCCACCCAAGTTTTGGTGACCCGGCTTGAGTTGGAACCGGCGAGGGCCATCTCGCCACTTACTCGCCCAAGCTGGAAAGGGGGGGGGGAAACCTGGCTGACTACATCATGGAACCTGACTAAAACCTTTGAAAATCAGCCCGGTATCAACTTTTGAAGAAGACCTTGAGATGTGATTACAACCGAGCTGCATTCATGAGTAGTGATTATGCAGCCGCCTTCTGAAGATCTCTATCGTGTTAATTCTCTGAGCGCCCAAATGCGATGGCAGACCAACATTGTTACGAGCTTGGAGTCTACAGCCTCTGGGCTCCCTCGAGAAATCATGGATGAGCAAGCTAGTTGTGCCTTGCAAGCATATGAAATCCCTGCATTTTCCAACATTTTGCCACATGATGACACTGAGGTGAGCAAATTGGGCATGATCTTGCTATAGTGGATGAGGTTTGAAGATCCGCAAATCAAACTTGCACAACAGCAGCTCCTTGTTTTGCAAGCACAGGGCAAATTCTAGAAACCACACAATAGAGGCTCTGTCTGTTGGTCATTTTTTGCGTTGAATGATGCAGCTGAGGTGGACCATGTCAATCCTCAGATATTGCGTTGTATTGTCTGTCGATCCCAGCCTATGACTTCCAATCAGCTTGTTGGTAAGCGTAATGTGCTCCGGAAAGGTCTTGTGAAATACAACAAGCTATATGGTATCACTGTCATGCGCAAGCATGTTGACGTTGCTCATCCGGAATTGCTTGCTATGATGAAAGCGCATTTGGCTGCGAAGGATCTGCGAAGCTCGAGCACAGCCGTCAAGCAAGTAAGAAATGAACAAAGTTTGGCATTACATCATACTTGGGGTCCACAAATCCTTACAAGCAAACAGATGAGCAGCAAGTGCAATTTTTGGAAGACCTTACACTTTACATTGCTAAAAGTTAGGGCCCTCTCATCTGTTGAAAATTTGTGGCTTAGAAGATTGGTTTTGAGGCGGTGTCCTCGTGTCATATTTCCTTCACGGAGACAATTTGTGGACGAGGTTTTGCCGTCAATGGTTGCTAAGACGATGGATCGTCATGTGTTGCCTTCCCTTGGAAGTTGTGTCTCTACATCTGCCAGCTTCGATTTATGGATGAGCAGGGGTGGAGTCGACACTTTTGCCTTGGTAATCAATTTCATTAGTTCTGAGTGGGTTCATGTTCATGTTACTGTGGTCTATTTGAAGTGTCTAACACATCAGTGGTAGCGATGGCAGTTCAGTTGAAAACCTTACTCGACAGTTTTTGATTTGACTAGATGCATTATTGCCTTTGTCAAGGATGAAGGAGGTAATTTGAGCACAATGGCTGCCTCTCAGATCTGTCGTATCATGCGATGTTTTGGAATCCCTTACAGTTTTTGAGGGCATATGCTTTGCACATGTGATGTCTAAAGCATGCCAATACGCAACAAATGAGGCCAAAGTTTGTGTAGATTTCAAGGAGGTTTCATTTTCCGATGCTCGAGAGTCACTACAAAAAACATCACATGGACCAAGAAAAGTGGAAAGGGCAGAATTGAGTGGAACAAGGCCTGTGTGGATTCAGGGTTACGGCCTCAGAAACTGAAAACTCTGTCAAAATCAGATTTGCATCAAAGGTGATAATGTTTGAAGAAACCATGGAGTTCAAAGAGGCCATTGTCACTTGTTATGGTCGTCAAAGTCTGACGCTCCAGCAAAGAGTTCCTAAGCCCCAAATCTGGGCTATTGCAGAGGTTGTGAAATCTGTTGTGACAGCTTGAGTGCAAACCAATCTCGAGGTCATTGGTTACTTTCTGATGCACTCAACGCGTCCATATCCATCTCAGTTATCATGCAAAGGGAGATGTTGGAGTTTGATGAGAGACACAACCGCCAGATGTGTTCGAATTGGAGTTTCTCCTACTGAAAAGCAGGATACGACAAGAGGTGTTACATGTTCTCAAACCTTTCCTTGCATTTCTACGGCATTTTGATGCACGCAAGGCGCATAATATGTTTTTGCACTTATGTTGGATCCTCGTTTCAAGGGCTGAAACTTGTGTCAAAATATATGTGGGCTGTGACGCTGTTGTACAACTTGTTCAGGACTATGACCAGAAATATCTATTGCCTTTGCTGATGGTTTATTTTAAGCGGCTGAACCCGGCTACATGCGAGTCTGAAGTTGTTTCATCTCCTAAAACATATGAGGACAACAATATGTTTGGTGTGGGAACATCAAACGAAGAAGCAAGTGTTGCAGTAGTGAAGGCTGAACTTTCATTATTTCGGCGACTCATTGTTCCTATAGCTGCAACAACCGATCCCTTGTTATGGTGGCGTGATCACGAGCAACAATTTCCCAACGTTGCATATCTTGCAAAACAAATCTTTGGCATCCCGGGGTCCAAATTGGGACCGAACGAGTTTTTAGTCTTGCAGATGTCCTCACAGCACTCCGTCGTTGTTGTTTGCAGGTTGAGAATCTTGACAGGCTGGTTATGGTGATCAAAAATTGGCCAGATGACCTCAATATGATTGTAAACCTAGAGGAGATCTGAAAGATTTCATGGTTGGAGAGGCAACCCTAGCCGTGGATAACTATGATGTCATAGAAAAAGCAGGTTTTTTTGAGGATTTGAGCCTTTCAGATCATGGCCTCATGATTAGCTAGTTGGACTAGCCAATTGTACTTGGAATACCCCACATCTGCTTTTCTGGTGCGGATATGACAGAAGGGGGTATGTAGAAAGAGTTGGATTGGGGCAATTTGAAGGTGCCTAAACCGGGCTTTATGATATCATAAAGTCCACATGAACACTACATGTTGTTGGAATGACATAAGTACTCTCTCTTCTCTCTTCCCTTTCTTTTTCTTTCTCTCTCTCTCTTGTTTCTTCTCCCTACCCTCAAGGTCTGTGACATCAATTGAGGTTTGAAAACTAAATGCTTCTAATGTCTCTACTTGTTCGTTTCATAAATTGTTTCTATGGCTACATTTCTACCCTAGCTATTGAGCAGTATTTTCTCATTAACATGCCAGATTATACTATCGTGCTGAGGCACGTGGGTTTTTCTAGTTATCTTAAACAAATGCAATTCCTGCACGACAATTGCACTGGTCCAGGTTTGAATCTCTTGATGAATGGTTGTTTGTCGAGAGCTTGTTAGGGGAACCACCTTTCTTTTTATTAATATGCTTTCTTTGTCCCAAAAGCTCTTTGAGCTTCCTTGATGTTGTAAGTTTATTTCTTTTTCTGCTTTCTCATTTCCCGAGTCTATGGTCTCAAAGTTGCAACTTGCAACAAACAGTCTCACAAGTACATTTTTATTTTCTATGTGGTTGGTGGAGCTTTGGCACTTGCATCGCTGTTTATCTCAACCAAGAGCTTATAGCATTGTCACAAAGTCCACATGACCAGGCCATGCTCTGATACTGAAGCTAAAGTCTTTACATGTCTGTTGCCCAAATTGTGGAGTTGCTCTGTTGTTGCAGGCTGTAGGTGGAGATGAGTGCAGCGTGGATTGGTTTTTGGCACAACATATTGCTGTTGGTTACTACTTCATGATGGTGGTAATTGGCCACAAGGCTATGGCAAACACCATCTTACGAGTACATTCTCTCTCCCTCTCCCTCCCCTCTATCTCTTTCTCTCTAGCAGTTGTGGCAAACATGTTATGAGTAAATTCTCTTCAGCAATTTGTGGCAAATGGTAACATTGGCAGTCTGAAATCAGCATTGTGTTTTGACGATGATGTTAGTTCACCTTGTATCCACATGCCCTTCACCAGATTGTCATTGGAGCTATGGCAATTTTGGGGCGAGTCTCATGTACTAGGGTGGGCTGAAACAATGTTGCTTTTAGGTGGTAAGGAGTCCAACTGCCACCCAGAGGAGTTTGAGGTCCAATGGCAAGACCAAGCCAAGTCCCTGAACCTCATATTTTGAAGTTGAAGCCCACCTCTCTCATATGCAAGAAAGACTAAATACAGGTTTTCACATGAGGCAGGATTGTCCCTGAAGATATAGGGCTATATCTGATGGATATGATTGCAGATCACTTCTCAGAATATGTGGACATTCTCAATGCATGTGCCAGCCCAGCAGCACTCGAACAGGGCAAGCGCTACACGGCGGCATAATCAGAGCTAGTTTTGAATCAGATGTCCAAGTGGGGACTGCACTTGTCTGTATGTATTGCAAATGCGGGTGTGTGGGGGATACACGCGTCGTATTTGACACAATGATGTGGTCTCTGCATGGACTGGGATGATGGCAGGATATGCTCACCAAGGGCACAGTGAAGAGGCTTTGGACCTCTTTCAACAAATGCAACTAGTAGAAGGCATGAAGCCAAACAACATCACCTTCATCAGCGCCCTCCATGCGTGTGCCAGCCCGACCGCCCTAGAAATGGGCAAGCAGATTGTATCATCAAAGCTGGATTTGTGTCAGATGTCCAAGTGGGGATTGCTCTTGTAAGTATGTATTGCAGATGGAGTGTGGTGGATGCGCACCGAGTGGTCTTCAAAATGCCTGAATGCCTTCCATACTTACGTCGAATTTATCAAACTACATGGAGGTGGTTTTTTTTCGTTTACACTATTCAAACTAGGTTTCAAGTATATGAATTGCAACCAGAGGATCCAGTTGCAACTCAACCATGCTACATTTTATCTTGTGCATCTTGAGGAATGGTTCTAAATTGTAGTCACAGGTCATTGAGTGCTCTGGTGGTGCACTCTGGACAATATCTTACCAGGAAGACGTAGTTCTGGCTTTTCTTTTCATTAAAACCGATCCAGTTCTTTCTGGAAAGTGCAAGGTGCAGTCTTATGTAGCACTGGAGTATGAATTTACAAGACCATGTGCATCCTGCAAGAGTTCCCATATTCTTGTTCGTGTGCAGCTGAATTCTTGTGCCACCATCTCCTGTGGGGACATACCCACCACTGCCCAAAAATTATCAGTCTAGCAAATAAAGGTCAGGGGCTTCTATGGAAATGCATCCCTTGTGATGATGCTTGTTGTGTCTCTTTGTTGGTACTGTTATTGGCGTCTGGGTCCTAATTTGATCCACAGAGGAACTGAAATAATTACTTGTATCAGAAGTTGTTGTGTAGTGATACAGAGGATTTTTTGTGCATCAAACAAATAGAGAGGGCCCAGGTCAAGTTGTTTGGTAGGTCCTTGTTGGGGTAATATACTCTAATGGTTGTGATGTTTTGCAGGCTACCACATAATCAAATTTGAGGTGATATGTAACCAGCTGGCAATGTCCGAGCTTCTATTTCGAAACATGTTAGATGCTTCATCACTAAACATGTGCTTGGTAATCTCTAAGGGCTAAGGATTGACAAATGTGACTGATCATGACTGGGATAGATGCGGAGTATTTGGAATGCCCGATCTGAATATTCAGTTGAGCCTGCCAAGCGCATCAGCCATGACCAGCCATGACCGTAGCAAACCCTGCCTTTCATGACTACATTGCTATGTGCTATTTAACCCTTTTTCTTACAACTATGGGCAAGATTAGAATCTTATAGCACTGATGTGTATGGAAGGCAAAAAAGCCTAATGGATGTGGTTATGGTATAAGTTGTCTGCTGAAAACTCAGGCTGTTTTTCAGAAAAGTAAGATGCGACACTCTATAAATCTACAGTTTTTTGAATCGTGCATTTACGTGAGCAAGATTGTTGTGATGGCACATAGAAGCAAGCACGGCAAATTTATTTCCATTTCTAGAGATATGAAATACAATGATTCTAGTAGGGTACTTCATTTGTGTAACTGACTGTGACTCTTCCTATCTCTTTCTTTTGTTTTTTTTTTTTTTTTTCCTTTTTTTTGTCTTCTTGATGTGACTCTTTATTTAATTTTTTCCTTTTTTTTCCTTTTTTTCCTGTCTTTTTGGTCCTCTTAAAATCTTAATATATAATAACTGAAAATCAGGTTACATTGATAACCGATGTATGGGACCCGGTGCTGTTCCACTTGGATAATGGCATATTGATAACCGGGAGATTTGTTTTTGGGACCCTTCTATTGATAACCTCTAACCGCCACAATTTCCAAACCCCTACATTATATAAACCGCCTCCATTCCGCTTTAAGCAAAGATGCCTTACCCGGACCCTTCAATATGCCCAAATTGTCATACCCGCCCAACATTGGTGTTAACTAAAGGCCTACAACCCCTGAAGGCCGTGACTGTTTTTTTTTTTTTTTTTGGACAGAGGCCCTGAAAACTATATTAAAATTTGGAAAAAAAGACAATAAAGCCTGTTCTCAAAAAAACAAAAGGAAGACAGGCAAGGAAAAAATAACCTTGCAGGGGAGGCATGCCCAGCAGGCGCTCCATCTGGCGCACTATCATCAAAGTAGCGCGGCCGCGAGATCGCGCGTCCCAGCAGCACTTTCACGCGCTTCAAAATGGTGAGCCTCACCAAGTTCGCCCCATTCGCACGCTATCTACACGAGTTTTGGTGTGTGGCATTCTCCCCGCACCAGCTACCACTTAGCCTCACATGTAATGACCCGTGGCGTGCAGGTGGTGGGGCCCACTCTCACCTCAGCCTGGCGCCATTACTCCCCTTTTTTTGGACAGAGGCCCTGAAAACTATATTAATAATTTGGAAAAAAACAAAAAAGCCTGTTCTCAAAAAAAAAAAGGAAGACAGGCAAGGAAAAAATAACCTTGCAGGGGAGGCATGCCCAACAGGCGCTCCATCTGGCGCACTATCATCAAAGTAGCGCGGCCGTCGAGATCGCGCGTCCCCAGCAGCACTTTCATGCGCTTCAAAATGGTGAGCCTCACCAAGTTTCGCCCCATTCGCGCGCTATCTACACGAGTTTTGGTGTGTGGCATTCTCCCCCGCCAGCTACCACTTAGCCTCACATGTAATGACCCGTGGCGTGCAGGTGGCGGGGCCCACTTTCACCTCAGCCTGGCGCCATTACTCCCCTTTTGTTATGATGGGTTGATGCTGGGGCTCTTGCCAGCCCACGCGCCATCTAGCTTGGCCTCACCATACGCCTCCTTAACATAGTGATGGCGAGGCAGTTTAGTGAGCCTTTGTTGGGCATGCTCTAAGCTCTTCGATCTCCCCTTAGTGCCATGATAGAATCCCTCCAAGTAGCATGGCTCCCCTCTAGTGAGCTCCTTGAAAAGCTTATCACCATGAAACGGTGAGTAGACACATGATAGAGAATTTGTTTACACAATGACTCGGAAAGGCCAGCTAGCGAACGCCCTGATTGGCATCGCTGGAGTAGCGCAGCACGTAGCTGATCGTCCATGACTGCACTGCACATAAGAGGTAGACAATGGGCTTTAGATAAGGTGGTCTGGAGTGTCTGCACCTATGATCTCCAGCCAGGGATACCTTCACCTCATTTGTTATTACTCATGGATAGCCAAATCAGGCCTTGAGGCTCAAGCCAATAGTCATACCGGAGTGCAGCAGCTGAATTACAACATACTCGAGGGCCTAGGAAAGAGTAGAGCTGAAACACAACAAGGAACTTCCACCAAACCATCCGAATTCTCTCTAAGCGATAAATCCACCACACATACTAACACATGAATAAATCAATCAGGATCATCAAGAAGGCTAGACCAGCCCCAAGCAGCCAATATGCCATGGGAATCCAAGGCCAAGGGGTGCTGATCTACACAAAGAAGGTTGAGAAGAGGGGCAGGATCAGGAGGAGGTACTGCATCAGTAGCAGCAAGGTCATCCAAGGTGAGCATAGGTCTGCTGACAGGAGGATCAACCCGTGTAAGTGCATCAACATTTGTGTTTTCCTTGCCCTTCTTGTAGACCATATCCATGTCAAATTCCTGCAGTACATAGCTCATCTAGCAAGTCTGACATGAAGTTCCTTTGGCTTAACAAGAGCCGTAAGTGGAAGATGATCAGTCTCTACCACAAACCGGCTACCATGCAAATATTGCCTGAAATGCTTCACATCAAAATACTCAGGCCAGACCCTCCTTGTCAGATATGGAATAGTTCCTTTCATGACGATCAAGACGACGAGATGCATAGCTATAACATGCTTCTTGCCTTCTACAACTTGACATAAGATTGCAAAAAACACCGATGCATCAGTCTGAAGCAGGAAAGGTAGTTCAAAGTTGGGAAACATTAGGATGGGGGCGAACACAAGCCTTGCGAAGGGTGTCAAATGCAGCTTGTTGGGAGAAGGTCCATTCAAACCTGGCATCCTTGCACAATACCTTGGTTAGAGGGTGGCAAGCTTGGCAAAAAAATTTATGAAGCGTCTATAATAAGAAGGCAGACCAAGGAAGGATTTGATACAATGTTTATCCCTGGGAATAGGAAAGCCCAAACAGACTCAAGCTTGGCAGGATCAGGAAGCAAACCATCATTGGAGAGGATATGACCAAGAAAGTATAGCTCATGCATGAATAGCTCACACTTCTTTGGCTTCATTTTGAGCCCGCAGTACGCAATTTGCTGAAAACACGCTGCAGGTCAGTCAAGTGGGCATCAAAACTGGCTGAATACACATTGATATCATCTACATAAATTAAGGCACATTCCTAGCGAAGATTACCCAAGACAATATCCATGAGGCGCTGGAAGGTAGAGGTGGCATTGCAAAACCAAAGGGCATGGTCTCATACTGGTATTTGCCCATGCGACACACAAATGAGGTCTTTTCGTTGGCTACTTCAATGAGATGATCTTGCCAAAAACCAGATGCAAGATCAAGAGAGGAGAAAATTGTAGCACCATGCAATTGGTCCAAGGTCTCATTGATCCTAGGCAGGGGTAGGCATCCTTCTTGGTGATGTCATTCAGTTTCCTGAAGTCAACATAAAAGCGGTGGTGCCATCTTTCTTTCCAACCAAGACAATTGGACTAGCCCAAGGAGAAACTGACGGCTTAATCACACTAGCATCAAGCATTTTCTGGACTTCTCCTTGGACTATAGCATGTTCCTTGACACTCTCTCGGTAAGCAAATTGTTTGATAGGAGGCCCTTCGGTAACAATGTTATGTTGAAGAATGGGAGTGCGTTCTAAATGAGTGGACCCCAAGCTGAAGACATCTAGAATTTTGGCAATAAGCCTCTCAGTTGACTCTTTTTCTTTGTCCTGAGGAGAGGGTAGTACCAACTTGATTTCAGATAGCACTTTGGTGAGGGCTTTCTTACCTTCAGGACTGAGATCAGGGACAGGTGGTGGTGCAAATGCAGCAAAAGCAGCAACATCATCCAAGAGGCCATGTTGTTTGCTGGGGATTGCTAAACTGCAGCGTAGCTACGGCGTGAGCCCAGCCCCGTGAGCCTGGGAGCTGAGCTCACGTTGTAGCTGCAAAGCGTGAGCTGAGCTCACGCTTCAAGGAAGCGTGAGCGGCACAAATCTGCTGGAGAAGCAGGTCCTATAGGCGAGGATTGCAAAAAGAGGGCCTATTACCGTGGACAAAACAAAGGGGGCCACCATGCACCATGTCTGCAATGCCTGCACAAAAAGAGGAATATGAAAATATGGCAGAATTGAGCTCAGAATGATTGACACACTTTATTTCAATTCACAGATAGACGCTTAAAATGAATGGCATGTGCATTTTCCCCTGGTTCCGTGAACGAAATGTATGTGTTTGTCCTAAATGCAAAGTCTTCACACGGTAACCTAGAAACCAGCGTGGGAAGCGGGCATGGCTCGTATGTGTTCAAAGAGAATTTGGCGGAGCCCAACGTGAGGTGTCCCGCTGCAAAAGGGTGATGACTTCTCCGTAGCCTAGTGTGGCTTGGTGAATGAATTGGTCTCTCTTACCGTCGCAACACATAATTACAAGGTATATGTAATATTGATGCTTGCAGGGGACCCACTTCCCTCTCATGCCGAGAGCGCCCTCACGCATCGTTACGAAATCCGGACAAGTGCAAGTAGGGAAATTCCCCACGGTAACCTGATATTCTTTGCCATGAAGAACTGAGCCAATAGACAGCACTGTGTAAATCCGTCCATACCCCGGGGCAGGGACTTCGGTGATACGAGCCACCCGAGCCTGCAAAATTCTAGCCGATTCCATCTTGCATTCGTGATCTGCACCCGAAGCGACACGACGCACTGTTTTTCCATCTCTTTTTGTGGGAGTCGGCACCGGGTGGAGGCATTGCCGGAGCATGTGGCACATCTGTGCCGACAGTGCACAAGGCACCACCCGGGACCGTGCAAGACAAAACCCTCCCTCCTCTAGCATGCTTATCTCGGTTGTTGACAGCGACGTCCCAAGTTTCACAGGCCAAATTGCAGGGGGATGGGTTTCATTATCACCGAAGGACAAACTGTTCCCTTGACGCATCGTGCCATATCGTCTGGGCAGAACCAGAACTTGTGGTCCTTTGACTCCCCACTATGATAAGGTCGGAACAACCCTGTGAATGTTGGAGCTGGAGTCCCCCTCGAGCCTTTGCATATTTTTGATTTGCATTTCTTGAAAGAGGGGTCCGAATTGCCATGCAAGCAACTCTAGATCATGGTGGGGTGCGTTCCATATGCCACTCACTATCAATGCAATCAGATTCCTGCACCATGGCCACCACCTCCTCCAATGGGATTCCTGCTGCTGTGCTTGCATGTTCTACACCTGCTCCACTGGAGGAGGACCCACCTGGGAAGGGGCTGGCACACGACTTACTCTGCACTGGAGACACCTTTGGCACAGAGAAATTGACCCTGTCTGGGCGATGGGAATCTCCGTCTGACCCTGGAAGAGTGTTCAATTTCCTTTTGCATGATCCAAATCTTTCCTCGCCTTCCAAATGAGGGAGCCTGGATTGCAAAGGGGAGCCTTCTGTGCACCTGTTCAGAGCTTTGGCCATCTTCGATGGGTCTCCGGACATACTCGCAGCCCTTAGCATCAACAAAGTCGTACCGGGGCCCTTGCCTCCACCCCGTCCCATCAGAAAATTGTGGTACCTGGTTTGTTGTGTAAGTGCCCGCACCATGTCATCAGCAATGGCCACATACAAGTCACGACCTGCTTTGGTAGATTGCTGCATCCAGGCGTTATGAACAGTCTCCGCCAAATTACAGGATGGCATCGGCCAAGTCCTCCAAGGACATGTCCTGCAGGAGGCATTGCATGGAAATGTCAAGAAGGAAAGGAAATGGAAGAGGTTTCTGCAAGCGACAATTCAATCCAATTCTTTACCAATACAAGTTCTTCATGCATATGAGTATAAACATTCACCTTTCTTTCTCCCAGCCTTCAAACTCTACTCGCTTAATGGATAGCAATGCTATCACATAAAACCAACGTTGGTAACCAACGTGCTCTTCCTCTACAGGCTACCTGATAAATCTTTATCACTCCTTTCTCCAGACCCCATTCCGGATCAGCATCATGCACTCGCTTAAGAATATTTTCTTTACAACCGTCTGGCAATTCCAAGAACCTTTGAAAGAAGTGTTTGGACAATCTTTCTTCCTTCGTTCCACAGGGAATTTGATTCACTTCAAATTCTTTAATGGTCCAACCACCATGATCCCACCAGATGCCTGTCACATCTGGTTGTTCATGACTCAGTTCCCCAGTATGGTCGCCAAATGTCGCGTGACTTTTACTCACCCATCCCTTCGCTATCCGAGGCGGAAACTCCAAGATAGAATAGTTGGAAATCTCTAAGTACTCAGCCCGCGCAGAACAATCAGTCATGACCTACAGCTAGTGTATCATGGGGGTTTCCTATTTGTTTCCCTTTTGGCATTCATGTTAGCTACCTTACCATTGATAATTAAGTATCAGTTTGCTTCATCAATCTATCGGATTCCATCAACTCATCCATTCATTCCACAGCTTCACTCAGATCTCTCTACACAGTGTGTTTGTATCGTATAATTATCAGATTATGATTTATCAGGTATCAGGCCGAAGCCATTGTGTCTCTAATCTGCTCTACAATATCACTACAGCTTTGCATATAACAAGCATCTACTAATCATCTTTCCTCCTTCACCGTGCTCTCCATCTTTGCTTCCGATCTTGCTCTCCGCCCCATCTCCTCTCATGCATGACCAAGAAGTTCTCCCCCGTGAAGTGCTTCCCAGAATCCCCGAAAATCCCCTACTCAGTCCTTGCTTCTCCATTTATCTTCCTACCCGTGGCTCTAACCGTTTCCCTCACTAACCGTCGTCCGTGAACTAACATGTTCCATTTGCAGGTGTTGTTCCCCACAGTCGTTCCCTGTCCTGCTCTCCGTTCCCTATGGTCGTGACAGCTGTATCAAGCTGTGACTGGCTGTGCGACTGTGTTTGGCTGTGTCGGGCTGTGACTGGCTGTGTGGCTGTGATGGCTGTGTCGGGCTGTGACGAGCTGTGCTGACTGTGTCTGGCTGTGTCGGTTGTGACGACTGTGACGGGCTGTGTTGGCTGTGACGGGCTGTGTAACCCCCCTCTACAGTGCGTTGCTGTCACCCCTAAGGCTCCTGTTGGTCTCAGTCTGTGCTAAAATTAAGGGTACCCTACAGATCCCGTATAAGTGTCTAAGTCCCAGACAGTCCTCTAACAGAGAGAGGTGGGCTTCAACTTCAAAATATGAGGTTCAGGGATTTGGCTTGGTCTTGCCTTTGGACCTCAAAATCCTGTGGGTGGCAGTTGGACTCCCTACCACCTAAAAGCAGCATTGTTTCAGCCCACCCTGTACATGAGACTCATCCCAAAATTGTCACAGCTCCAATGACAATCTGGTGAAAGGCATGTGATACAAGGTGAACTAACATCATCGTCAAAACACAATGCTGATTTCAGACTGCCGATGTTGCCATTTGCCCACAATTGCTGAAGAAATTTATTCATAACATGTTTGCCACAATTGCTAGAGAGAAGAGATAGAGAGAGGGAGAGGGAGAGAGAATGTACTCGTAAGACGGTGTTTGCCATAGCCTTGTGGCTAATGACCACCATCATGAAGTAGTAACCAACAGCAAATATGTTGTGCCAAAAACCGATCCACGCTGCACTCATCTCCACCTACAACCTGCAACAACAGAGCAACTCCACAATTTGGGCAACAGACATGTAAAGACTTTAGCTTCAGTATCAGAGCATGGCCTGGTCATGTGGACTTTGTGACAGTGCTATAAACTCTTGGTTGAGATAAACAGCGATGCAAGTGCCAAAGCTCCACCAACCACATAGAAAATAAAAATGTACTTGTGAGACTGTTTGTTGCAAGTTGCAACTTTGAGACCATAGACTCGGGAAATGAGAAAGCAGAAAAAGAAATAAACCTACAACATAAAGGAAGCTCAAAGAGCTTATGGACAAAAGAAAACATATTAATAAAAAGAAAGGTGGTTCCCCTAACAAGCTCTCGACAAACAACCATTCATCAAGAGATTCAAAACTGGACCAGTGCAACTGTCATGCAGGAATTGCATTTGTTTAAGATAACTACAAGAAACCCACGTGCCCTCAGCACGATAGTATAATCTGGCATGTAATGAGAAAATACTGCTCAATAGCTAGGGTAGAAATGTAGCCATAGAAACAATTTATGAAACGAACAAGTAGAGACATCAGAAGCATCTAGTTTTCAAACCTCAATTGATGTCACAGACCTTGAGGGTAGGAGAAGAAACAAAGAGAGAGAAAGAAAGAAAGAAAGGGAAGAGAGAAAGAGAGAGTACTTATGCCATTCCAACAACATGTAGTGTTCATGTGGACTTTATGATATCATAAAGCCTGGTTTAGGTACCTTCAAACTGCCCCAATCCAACTCTTTCTACATACCTCCTTCTGTCATATCCGCACCAGAAAAGCAGATGTGGGGTGTTCCAAGTACAATTGGCTAGTCCAACTAGCTAATCATGTGGCCATGATCTGAAAGGCTCAAATCCTCAAAAAAACCTGCTTCTTCTATGACATCATAGTTATCCTCGGCTAGGGTTGCCTCTCCAACCATGAAATCTTTCAGATCTCCTAGGTTTACAATCATATCGAGGGTCATCTGGCCAATTTTTGATCACCATAACCAGCCTGTCAAGATTCTCAACCTGCAAACGACAACGACGGAGTGCTGTGAGGACACCTGCAAGACTAAAAACTCGTTTGGTCTCAATTTGGGACCCGGGATGCCAAAGATTTGTTTGGCAAGATATGCAACGTTGGGAAATTGTTGCTCGTGATCACGCCACCATAACAAGGGATCGGTTGTTGTAGTTATATGACAATGAATCGCCAAAATAATGTCCCTTCACTACTGCAGCATTTGCTTCTTCGTTTGATGCTCCACACCCAAACATATTGCTGTCCTCATATGTTTCAGGAGATGAAACAACTTCAGACTCGCATGTAGCCGGGTTCAGCCGCTTAAAACAAACCATCAGCAAAGGCAATAGACATTTCTGGTCATAGTCCTGAACAAGTTGTACAGCAACGTCACGGCCCACATATATTTGACACAAGTTTCAGCCCATTGAAACGAGGATCCAATATAAGTGCAAACATATTATGCGCCTTGCGTGCATCAAAATGTTGTAGAAATGCAAGGAAAGGTTTGAGAACATGTAACACCTCTTGCCGTATCCTGCTTTTAAGTAGGAGAAGCTCCAATTCGAACACATCTGGCGGTTGCGTCTCCTCATCAAACTCCAACATCTCCCTTTGCATGATATTTGAGATGGATATGGACGCATTGAATGCATCAGAAAGTAACCAATGACCTCGAGATTGGTTTGCCACACAAGCTGTTACGACAGATTTCAAAGAACTTGTAACAACCTCTGCAATAGCCCAGATTTGGGGCTTAGGAACTCTTTGCTGGTTCTTTGACGACCATAACAAGTGACAATGGCCTCTTTGAACTCCATGGTTTCTTCAAACATTATCACCTTTGATGCAAATCTGGTTTTGACAGGAGTTTTTAGTTTCCGAGGCCGTAACCTTGAATCCACACAGGCCTTGTTCCACTCAATTCTGCCCTTTCCACTTTTCCATGTGATTGTTTTTTGTAGTGACGCTTGAGCATCGGAAACTAAACCTCCTTGAAATCTATACAAACGTTTGGCCTCATTTGTTGCGTATTGGCATGCTTTAGACATCACATGTGCAAAGCATGTGCCCTCAAAAACTGTAAGGGATTCCAAAACATCGCATGATACGACAGATCTGAGAGCGGCAGCCATTGTGCTCAAATTACCTCCTTCATCCTTGACAAAGGCAATAATGCGTCTAGTCAAATCAAAACTGTCGAGTAAGGTTTTCAACTGAACTGCCATCGCTACCCCTGATGTGTTAGACACTTCAAATAGGCCCACAGTAACATGAACATGAACCCACTCAGAACTAATGAAATTGATTACCAAGGCAAAAGTGTCGACTCCACCCCTGCTCATCCATAAATCGAAGCTGGCAGATGTAGAGACACAAACTTCCAAGGGGGCAACACATGACGATCCATCGTCTTAGCAACCATTGACGGCAAAACCTCGTCCACAAAATTGTCTCCGAGAAGGAAATATGACACGAGGACACCGCCTCAAAACCAATCTTCTAAGCCACAAATTTTCAACAGATGAGAGGGCCCTGTAACCTTTAGCAATGTAAAGTGTAAGGTCTTCCAAAAATTGCACTTGCTGCTCATCTGTTTGCTTGTAAGGATTTGTGGACCCAAAGTATGATGTAATGACACAACCTGTAGGCAAAGTTCGTTTCTTACTTGCTTGACGGCTGTGCTCGAGCTTCGCAGATCCTTCGCAGCCAAATGCGCTTTCATCGTAGCAAGCAATTCCGGATGAGCAACGTCAACTTGCTTGCGCATGGCAGTGATACCATGTAGCTTGTTGTATTTCACAAGACCTTTCCGGAGCACACTACGCTTACCAACAAGCTGATTGGAAGTCATAGGCTAGGATCGACAGACAATACAACGCAATATCTGAGGATTGACATGGTCCACCTCAGCTGCATCATTCAACGCAAAGAATGACCAACAGACAGAGCCTCTATTGTGTGGTTTCCAGAATTTGCCCTGTGCTTGCAAAACAAGGAGTTGCTGTTGTGCAAGTTCGATTTGCGGATCTTCGAGAACCTCATCCACGATAGCAAGATCATGCCCAATTTGCTCACCTCAGTGTCATCATGTGGTAAAATGTTGGAAGATGCAGGATTTCATATGCTTGCAAGGCACAACTAGCTTGCTCATCCATGATTTCCCGGAGGGAGCCCAGAGGCTGTAGACTCTAAGCTCGCAACAATGTTGGTCTGCCATTGCATTTGGGCGCTCAGAGAATTAACACGATAGAGATCTTCAGAAGGCGGCTGCATAATCACTACTCATGAATGCAGCTCGGTTGTAATCACATCTCAAGGTCTTCTTCAAAAGTTGATACCCGGCTGATTTTCAAAGTTCCAGTCAGGTTCCATGATGTAGTCAGCCAGGTTGCCCCCGCCGGTTCCAGCTTGGGCAGGGTAAGTGGCGAGATGGCCCTCGCCGGTTCTAACTCAAGCCGGGTCCACCAAAACTTGGGTGGCGGGTCTCAATAGTACGATACCCTAACTATTACCCGGCCGGGTATATATGTCAACATATATACCTGCCCAACACTGGTACACACCTAATGTGCGGTCAAAATCTTAAAATTTTTTGTTTTCAAGATTTTCTGAGGTTTTTCCTACGCAGGGGTCTTGTTTTTGAAAAAGTCAAACTTTGTCACTTGGCGCTTAACCCTTAAGTTCCCAAGCAACCTGAATCGGGTCACTTCGAATTTGCAGTTTGACCAAATTTTGCAGATCTAATCTGATGGGCCCACTCCTGAAGCTTTAATGACATGGGATTTGTCTCCAGTATGATGCAAAAAACAAGTTAAAAAAAAAAAAGCTACGACCTACAAAAATATCTTAGATCTCTCATTTACATTTTGGGGCCTGAAAAGGGCTTTGTTGACCGCTGACGTGGCAGGTGAACAAGCCCAAAACAGATTGCACTCCAAAGGCCATTTTGGCAGAAAATTAGCAATTTTGGAAAAAACGCTTCACTTGTGGTGTGTGAGCATTACATACACACATCCACATTGGCTATTAAAATTTTTGTAGAAAAAAAAGTACTTCATTTGGAGGCACATTTTCTCTTGTCAATTTTGAGATTTCAACCCCATGTAATTGCATGCATAGCAAGCATAGGTGAAAAAATCAGTTGGACCTGCAATTTAGTGGGGTCATAGGCACTCCACTATTGATTTGGAAATGGTGGGTCTTGGGGAAAAGCAAAATTGGATAAAGCTAGGTTTTGATTGGGTCAAACCAATTTCTTTCTCACTTTTTCTTTGGGACCTGATATTTGAGGTCCCGGCCAACGCTATATAATCTCACAATTTCCACAGTGGACTTGGCTCATTTTTGGTATGTCATGCATGAATGAGCTGGGCCCACTGCTAAGGCTGGAATCTCTGGATGATTCTTGGTAGGTTTATAGGGGCAATTTACTGCAGCTGGGTACCCAAAATTGGTAAAAAGTCAAAAAGGGCTTGGGAACTTAAGGGTTAAGGGTTAAACCAAAAAAATAAAAAATAAAAATCCTTTGGTGAACCATAGGTTGGATTGCAGGCAGTGCGTGCAGGCGAGGCAGACATTGATACCGAGAAGAGGTGACCGCGAAAAAGTTGGATCCTCTTAATGAGAAGGCAGGAGGTTAGAGTAAGACGTTGTGAGGGAGAGAAGGGACAGAGAGGGGGAGATGAAGAAGGTGCGGGTGGGCTTGTTCATTGGCAACATAACTGATGCAGCAGCAGCGTTGGCTGCAACACACCCACCAGTGACACACATGCTATCATTAATCTCCTCCAACATTGATCCTCTGGAATTTAAGAGATCCGCCTCCATTTCCGATCCGGATGGGGAACGAATGGAGTTAATCGGGCTGCGCATGATGAAGCAGGCAGCTCCAAGCTGGAGAGAATGACGGTTCCGCTACAAGACATCGAATCTCAGGATCTCCTGGACTCTCTGGAGGCGTGCCTGGAGTTCATAGAGAGGGGGAGGAATAGTGGCGGTGTGCTGGTCCACTGTATGGCTGGTGTTTCTCGCAGGCAAGAAGGTTTTGTAAATTGAGTTTCCTCTTCATGTGATTGCAAAGAGAGATATTATACTTTGATCTTTTAAGGGCTAAGTTGCACACTGGACTAAGTCGCCGTTGCAAGAAAAATTGTGCTTGTTCGTTGAGCATTGTGGCATGCATCCCGCAGACTGCATGTACATCAATACTGCAATACCTCAAACGGGCATCTGTCACAGACCTAGCTTTTCTCGATTCGCGTTGTCCCTCTGTCGGAGGTGTTAAGCTGACACGTTCCTTCGGGATGCTTTTCTGGTTGACCTTCACAAGAAGCTGAATCTTGTTTAGCTACAGCCCTGTGTGTTGCATTTGCCGAAAGAGTATAAACTCCTCTTTACCCTTTTCCGTGTGTTGTGTTGTACATCTTATTCGACACTTGACGACAGACGCAAACCAGTTCTGCACTTGCGGTTAACAACGGTAGGCATGGACTTCCCTTTCTCTGCCAAAACTCGTCTAGGCTTGTACATGTCTTCACGATGCTCAGAGGGTGATCTGTCCACGAGCCCTTCATTCTGTGTCTCTATGCCTTCAATCTGTTTCAGGATGAGAACTTTTGCTACTGGGGCACAGTGATAGCTCTTTGGCTTTACTAAGCAACGCAGACAGCAGGTCTTATTATATGGACATTCACTCCAAGACCTTCAGTCTTGCGCAGACAATGCAAGAAATGAAGTCGAAGAGCAGTGGATTCTTGGGAGAGTTTCGCCTCCTCTGCGGCTGCCAAGATCATTGGGAGGAACTAATAATTGTCTGCAGTAGAGCTGTTAATTGGTGGACCAATGAGATTAAACCCAAGATAGCTGAGAGACGAGTCCTTTATATAAGAGTGCTGCAATTTGAAACCAACAAAGAAATTGTGGGCGAGTGGTACTACCAGATCCGTAAAGATATCAATCTGCTTGTAAGGGCTCAGAAGAAATTATACTGGGACAAGTTATACAGTGAAATAAACTCAAACCACCATGGTGGTAATGACAAGAGATTCTGGTTGGCCCTTCAACGCTTGTACAAGCCGAAAAGCTGTCAGCAAGTACAAGCGCTGAAGACTACTAAGGGTGCAGTGGTAACTTCATCGGTTGACATTGTCAAAACCTTTGAAACCCACTACAGTATCCTTGGCAGAACTTCTAGGTCTAATAGTGAGGGTCCTCTGATGGAAGGACACAGTTGGTAAAACTGTTCCTATGAAACAGCCTTGATGAACTGGAGTATATTTCAAAAGCCTACAACGCTCCCATTAGTTCTTCTGAGATTGTGGAAGCAATTGAACATCTAAATGGATATAAAGCAGGTGGTCCTGATGGCATAGTCAACGAGCTTATCAAGCACGGTGGCGATCCCATGATAGAGGCCTTAGTTCTCCTCTTTAACCTTATCTGGAAGACTGAAATGATCCCCTTTCGCTGGCAACAGGGGGTCATTGTCAATCTATATAAGAAGGGTGACAGAGAAGACCCGGGGAACTATCGTGGCATCACGCTCCTCAATGCTGTTGGCAAGATTTTGCAGAGTTATAGTACTCGTCTCGAGGTTGATCTGGAATCTAGAGGTTGTTTTCACGAAGGCCAAGCTGGCTTTCGGCGAAACAGGGGCTGTGTGGACCATATCTTCACTCTAATCCAGATTATCCAGGGAAGGAAAAAAGCAGGGAAACCCACTTATGTTTTTTTCTTGGATGTCAAAAAGGCTTATGACACAGTGTGGGAGATGGTCTATGGCTCCGCCTCTGTCTTGCGGAATCAAGGGAAAAACGTGGTGGAAGTTGTCCATAACTTGTATGCCCACACCAAAAGCTGTGTCACTGTTAATGGACAGAAGTCTAACTTCTTTGACATAGACCAAGGTGTAGCTCAAGGATGTACCGTCTCCCCTCTGCTCTTCAATGTTTTCATCAATCACTCCTCGAGGATGTGGAACGTGACGGATTTGGTTAAGGGTGGGTGATGCCACCATTCCAGCCCTTATGTTTGCGGGATGACTTCGCAGGCATAGGGGAGACTCCTTCCAACCTCCAGGAATTGATTGATTGCGCGAAGAGATACTTTGATCTTTGGGGGCTAGAGGCTAATGTCAGTAAATGTGCAGTGGTGGCATTCAACGACAGAGGAGAGGGAGGAAGTGATCTTAAGTGGCAGTGGGGTAGCCAGAGATCCCAGTCCTCCCTTCCTACACATACCTGGGCGTTGAGTTTTCCTCCAGCTGTAATTGGGATGCACACATCCAGAAAGTTGTTCAAACTGGCAAGGGCAAAGCACTGAGTCTCACTAAATTTTTTCACTGCAGAGAGAATTAACTCTGAGGTCAACAAAAACCTTGCTTTGCCGCGTTATTAGACCTGCCTTGGAGTACGGATCTGCTATATGGGTTGATAACTCCAACCGTTATTGTCTGCGAAGAGTCTGCCAAAGGCCAGTATGGCCACGGTCATGCAATTCTATAATTCTTATGATCCTGTTACTAGGACTGGAACAGTCAATAACATTGAGATATTAGTGGATGTGCGTACTATCACGAAAGTCTTTCTATTGTCTCAGGCCGGTTTTGATGTTGATGGTTTTAAGGACGAGTCTTTTGTTCCCAATGATTACTTCAAGGGGGGCTCCACCGCATGTAATCAGACGGGAGGCTGGGCTGTTGCCAAGGTGCTTAAGCCAGAGTTAATGGAATGGATGAAGTTCGCAGTTAGTCGATTGGCAATGAAGAAAGTGTCCACTTATGTAGCCCGGTCAAAATCGAATGTGGTTGTATCAACATTTCAAGGTTTTCAACTCAATTGGGCAGAATTTGTTTGCGGGAATTAGATCCATGAGGAATTGATCTCCAAAAAGAGAGTGGGAAGACAGACATACTGAACTGTGCAATCCATTTCAACGCTGGGGCCAGTACCAGAAATTGTCTTCGTTAAAATCCCATATAAACAACCCATTGTGCTTCTCAGTCTGGCCATTAGCCCGTGGGTGATAAGGTGTAGTTTTCCGATGTTTAATTACATACTTAGAAGTCATCTGCTCAATCACCCCCACTACGACTCCCTATGCTACGACCACCCCACTCGGAGCCCCCACCGCAACCCTATAGCGGGGCCCCACATAGTGAGGGGAGGGGTCGTTCGGCCCCTACTGCCACTGTTGCCGCCATCATAGGGGCAGCCCCCTCTTGTGTCCCGGGCCCCGCTAATTTTAGGTAAACGGCTACTACAAATGTCATGCGACGCCCGCAAATTTTCGGTAGCCACGTCGTAATGACTATTCCTCCTTGGTCCCCCATCCGCGCACCTCCCGAAGCTCCACACGCCTGGCCACACATGTGGGGCTGACCACTCCATGCGCCCTAGTCCCCCACACAGCACCTCCCGAAGCTCCACATGCTTGGCCACACATGTGGGGCCAACAACTCCATGCCTTGGTCTAGCTCGCCAAAACTGGCTCGCCACTCCTCTAAAAACTCGTGGGCCCGCCTTTCCTTTTCCTAGCCTTGCCCCTACTTCCCACCCATACCCTAAGTATGATTAATATCTAGTATTTCACCAAAAATTATACTTCTCATATTTTAAGAAAATATATTAGAAACAGAAACACCATAGAGCGGCCGCTCACAAATCAAGCCCCTTAATTATAGTGAGAGGAGAAAATAATCTCTTTCAAAGTAACAAGGCTCATTTTCAAATTGAATATAATCCCAATAAATAGTTTTACCTTACTTAAGGTTTATCATTGAGTCTTGTTTGATGGTGTGACCTGTCGAAAGGTTGTTCCTAGTTTTGAAAATTCCTCTATGTTATTATACCCTCCATAGGGTTGTGCTTGTCAATTTTTCAATTAAGCAGAATTTAGACAAATATATTTACCTAATAGAAGGTTATTCCTGTCATTGAGTTATGATCGATGGATAGCTGCCGGAAGGTTGTTCATGTCAAATTTTAAATTGCTCAATCCAAACATATTGGGATACCCTCCGGAAGATTTTTTAAATCATTTCTTAACTTGCACATAATCCAAACAAATATATTTAATACCTTACGGAAGGTTGTTTATGCCATTATTAGGTCATGCACGATGAATACTTGTCGGAAGGTTGTTCATGACAATTTTAAAATTGCTCAATCCAAACATATTGGTATACCCTCCGGAAGATTGTTGTGCGTCGTTTTTTAACTTGCATAAAATCCAAGCAAATATGCTTAATACCTTACGGAAGGTTGTTTCTACCATTAGATCATGCTATGCTATATAACCTCCCCGAAAATACAAAGAGAATTTTTTTGAAGGTTTCCCGGGTGGAGGCTTTTGACGCTGCATACGTAGACGAGAAACGGTAAACCTGCTTTATCCGTTAAGGTCCCTTAACCTGGCCCTTTTTGACCCGGAGAGCTTAGGGTTCAGAGGGAGGTGGAAAGCAGATTAAAATTCGGGGAAAAGAAGCTTCAAGACTGAAGGGTCGCGGGCTGCTGCGTAGGCGACGGCCGAAGGATCTTTGCATATTGAATGTTGCTGTGTTTCGGTGATCTCGGGAGAGGGAGAAATGTCAGGTGACGGTGTGAGGGATGGGCGGGCTCGCTGCCAAGTTGTGGTGATTGGGGACCAGGGCACTGGTAAGTCCAGTCTCATCATTGCAGTTGCTACAGATTCCTTCCCGGAGAAGGCCCCTCCTGTATTGCCGCCGACTCGCCTTCCTCATGACTTCTATCCTGACCGCGTGCCTTTGACAATCATCGATACTTCTTCAAGGTGACATTTGTGCCATTGGTGATATGGCATGAATTGCAGTTTCCAAATTACTTCCTAGGAGGTGCAACTCCTAAAGTTTGTCAACTTGTTTTCCGTGCCAAATGTTTGGTCTGCTGTGTTGGAGGTTTGTGCGAACTTTTCTTTTTGAAGGAACGGGAAGAATGACAATTTACGACGGTTTGTTTTATAATGTGAAAAAGCATAACTCGTTGTTGTTCAGCGGAAGAATCGAAGACATCTCCGGCACTAGAGCATTGAGGACCAGCCAATCACAAAGCTACCCCACTTTTATTGGCTCCTCCTTGTCGCCATGTCTTTAGCCTGATTCGCTTATTAGTACGATGGTAACTTGGTACTTCATCTTCAGTTGAGAGGGAGGGGTTGGGGGAGGGTGGAGGAAAGGGGGGGGGGGGGTGTTGGGGGCCGCACAACAGGCAGGTTGGACAATTAGACAGATACACACATAGATGGTGATTCATACAGAGACGGAGAATTGGATGTTGTAGTACTTCCTCTGCATGATAGCTTAAAGGTGGTCTGTTGATAGTATTCTTTTTCCTGTTTCTTGTCTTTGGCATAGACAAGAAGAGAAGGAAAGATGGAGATGGAGTGCAAGAGGGCGGACGCCATTGTCTTGACGTATGCCTGTGATCGGCCACAAACGCTTGAGCGGCTCTCCAGCTACTGGCTGCCTGAGCTTCGCCATTTAGAAGTCAGTGTCACCTCTCTGTCCCGGTTACATCTCTTTACTGCTTTTACTTCTAAAGGCAGGGAACATGAGAAATGCATATGTTTTTAATTGAATGCTTTGATTTGTTCCTTGCTAATGTCACAGTTGCAGATTTCTTACATTCCAGGCTTCATTGGAGCTGTAGCATGATATAGTTAAGAGTCGTAGTTTGTCTTCAGTGGAAATCAAGACAGTTTTGACTATGTTGACAATTACAGGAGGTGTGCACCATCTACCACCTTGGCACCAACTTTTTGCAACTGCTTACTCAAAAAGAGTCATGTAGGTTTGTGCAGGGAGGGGATTCACTCTCCTTTGTGTGTGATTTGGTCCTTAGTACAGGTCATGGAGCTCTTGCAACAGATATTTACTGGCTGCTCATCACATGGGCATTGGTGGTGCAAACTGCTGATGTTTTTGTGTGTTCTTGAAGATCAAAGTACCCGTCGTTGTTGTTGGATGCAAGCTTGACCTCCGTGATGATCAGCAATCAAGTCTAGAACTTGTTATGGCTCCACTTATGCATGAATTTCGGGAGATTGAGACTTGCATAGAGTGCTCAGCTATCAAGCAAATTCAGGTATGTTATTTACTGTATGATTACTTGAAAAGGGTTCAAAGTTGTGTCAGTGGGTCGTTGAAGAAAGGGAGTGGTATACGTGGTTTTAATGAGTGTAAAGCATGTAACTACTCAAACGCATGGTGGAGTGGAGTGTGGGTTCTTTTAGCACAAATCACACAGCCCTGCCAAATTTTCATTGATGACCCTAGCTCGACTTGGTCCTTAATCCACTCAAACCAGAGCATTTGCAAAGTGCTGGTCTAAGATTGAGAGTCTTTGTCACTTCTTTGTACACTTCTGGTTGTTTCTTTGCATACATTCATATTGGCTATGTTCCACTTCCTTGGTTGAACTTGTAATCAAGAATGTTGCACCTATTGGTATTTGCTGTTTCAGATTGCAGAAGTTTTCTATTATGCTCAAAAAGCTGTGCTCCATCCAACTGGCCCCCTCTTTGACCAAGAAACCCAGACATTAAAACCACGATGTGTGCGAGCACTTAAGAGGATCTTCATTCTTTGTGACCATGACAGAGATGGAGCTCTGAGTGATGCAGAGCTCAATGACTTTCAGGTCTTTAATCTGTTGTCTTCCTTGTTTTGTGATTGTCTTAAGTCTTGTATACTGCAATGTTTTTTGGTGTATATGATCTCCCTTGTGAATACTAATGAATTCACCCTGAGCTTGCCTCTGGTGATTTAGCAGTCTGTTGTTGGAACTTGCAGATAAGATTGGTAGCAGACATAACATGGGTTTAGATCTGGTTCTTTTGGCCAGGTCAAATGCTTCAATGCACCTCTGCAGCCATCGGAAGTGGTTGGTGTGAAGAAAGTGGTATCAGAGAAAATGTCCCAGGGTGTGAGTGAGAATGGGCTGACGTTGACAGGGTTTCTCTTCCTCCATGCTCTGTTCATTGAGCGGGGTCGCTTGGAGACTACGTGGACAGTACTTAGAAAGTTTGGTTATGATGATGAGATTAAGCTGCGTGATGATCTTCTATTGAATCCTTCTTTCAAGCGATCACCTGACCAGGTAATACCTTTCATCAGTGTCAATTTGATTTTTTTTTAATTTTTAGTCTTGGAAACTGTCAAATCAAAAAGTAATCTCCCGTGCTTAACCTTTTATTGGAATATCCTATGATTAGGTGACAGTGTTGTCACAGCTACTGTCTTCCAGTCCTGTTGAAGATGTGTACCATATGAAGAAGAGGTGATATTGATGATCTTTCCTGCTTCCCTCTTCACTGCATTCTATTGTGAGGTTTAGTTGGAAAATTTTTCAAGAATTGGGCATCGCTAAAGGGTGAAGGTCAACAAAAATAATTCCACATTGTAGATCAGCATCCATATATTTTAGTAGTGTGACGATGGTGAGAGAACCGAATGGTATTTTCCCCTTCTGGTGGAGCGCTTTCCCTAGTAATGCCATGAGAATATGATGCAAAGTCTTCATCGAGGTGTCTAACATCTGCAAAACTCTAGCTGGAGTCAAGTTAGCAGATTGGATGGCTTCGTTGCACTGCCGTTATTGTTGAATCAATCTTCATTCTAGGAGGTCTGATAATCCTCATTTTAGAGTTGTAATGTAAACTTGTGTGACCTCTCACATCCAGCTGTGGAACACTTTGTTTTTCCGATCTGCTTTTTGAATATCGGATTGTGATGTGCAGAGTGTTGAATTGACAGAGAAGGCATTTGATTTCTTGAAAGGAGTATTTACAGCATTTGATATGGATGGGGTAAGTGCATCTAAGAGGGGTCTTGTGGAGCTTTGAAACTTTCCGAATTTATTTCTGTCCTGGATAGAATCCCTGTCATTCCATACACTGGAGATGGTCAGGTCAGGTGTCCACAGTAGGTGAACTTTTTCGGAGGCTATGTCACAGGTGCACCTAGTCTGAAGTGTCTGACATCCTACTGAATGAGGCCTCTGGCGCGTTTTGGTTCTAGTGAAGAAATGGGCATAGTTCTTCCTCTTCACCATATAAGTCGCTGTTAAATATCCTGGGACAGCAGCCCTACATGCCATGGGTACATTCATGATTTATCTTTGGTTGGCTTTATTCTTTCTTTTTGGAGAGGCTTCAGGTTGTCGCCTTAAAGATCAGTGTTTGAAAACAGGAGTTTGTCTTTCTAGACTGAAACTGCTGCAATGAAGAAGCTGCTTGGGAAATAAATGGTTTGAGATGTGAAGTGGGTTTTAAGGTGTTATAACTTCTACTTTCAGGATGGTGCACTTCGTTCTCAGGAGCTGGAGGAGCTTTTCTCAACAGCCCCCTCCAAGTGAGTGTTAGCACAGCACTCTACGAAAAAATATTGACTCTTAAAGGGGTCATCCTCAGGGCTTTTTCGGGAAACTTTCCACTGAGTAGGCTTAGTCAATGACTATGTTCACAGGTGTATGGGTTTTGTTATGGGCTGTTTCATCAGTATCTACCTGTGTTGCTGTCCTATTCCCATGGGGTAAACGTCTTTGCAAGTTGGCTCCAAAACACCTCTGCCTCTTGTGCTGGTTTTATGCATGTCCCAAAGTATTACCAACGTCCTTCAACTATAGTTTGTAGTGAATTATTTTGGTTTCTAGATCAGGCAAGAGCCCAGGAACTTTCCAGAGTTTACAGCATTGAGGCTGTATTCGATTCAAACACTATTCTCTTTTGTATTCGCTTCTAAGGCCTCCTGTATTAGATAACTAGGGGATAGTAATGGACACTTTCACAAATTGTACTCATAAGACGTTGTTTGCTGTAGCCTTGTGGCCATTGACCCGCGCCCAGTTTGAGCGGGAACAAAAGGGACAGAACCTACCTCTGTCAGGGCTGACGTTGGTAGTAAGACTTACCTCCATATAAAGAATTAATCCGGTTTTCCAGATATCCTCTAGAAATCCCTTCACACAAGCATCAATCTGCTGTGTGTGATTTGCCCAAAAACTAGGCCTCAGGAGGGCCTGGGCTTTTGGCTCAGCCTCGAGACTTTCAAAGTTGGTAAACAGGGGTACAGGCACAATTCCCTTGATAGATTTGAAGAGAGCGTCTCTTTGGTGAGAGAACCCCGGACAGTGTATCAGAAATGAATACTGTCTTCAGATTGCCCACACAACGGGCAATTGCACTCTCCCTTTCCTCTCTGCTTCTGTTTGCTGTTCAAAGGTAGGCTTCCTGCCCTGAGTTTAAATTTCAGTCTAGTGCCGAGAGTGGGTAGACCCTTGAGGTCATCCAAGATGTCCTCCCCCATGTCACAGACTGGGAACAAGTTCAGGGAAGTTTTCTGCCTAACTTCATTGGACACTTTCACAAAAACAGTCATGCAGTTCTGTTGGTTCTGACAATGAAAGAGAGACACATGGATTGTTGCAATTCTGTGGCAGCCCATGGGAGGATCCAATTTACAAAGACGCGGCGGAGACAAGTGCAGTGGGAGGGATCACTCTGAATGGTTTTCTTTCTAAGGTAGGATATACTACATTACTGGATTTCTTTTGCAAGGTAGTTTGTTCTGCACTGCAGTATTACTTGTCATGTATCAACATGTTGTGTAGAGTGTATGACAATGGTGTCATGTACTTGCTGGGTACAGACTTCACACAATGTCTTCAGTCTTCAGTTCTTCCTTAGAAAAAGAGAGAGCCGGAAGCTCTCTTGAAGATCCCTATTTGACACGTTTGCCAATCTCCTTATAGGAAACTTACAAACCTCCTTCTAGAATCTTCCTAACCTCCTCATGTTATTCTAGGAGCTTCTAACCTCTTGTAGGGAAACTTCAGCAGATCATGCCTGACCTATTTCCTGTCTAATGAGGTCCGTACATGAGATTCACCAGCATGGACAGGGAGCAGGAGCATTTGTATTCCCAAAGTGTAGGGAAAGTATGGGTCAACAAAAATGTCCCCACTGCACTGTATGTCTTTGTTAAAAAGTTTTCACTGCCGATAAATGGAGCTCCTGTACTAGGTCAAAGGATGTAGTTTGTCACGTATTTGGCTGGACATGGACTCGTACTAACAAACAACATACCTGCCATAGGAAAGCATTTTAGAATGCTTATCTCCTTCATTCATTTATTGCATGAAGAAGAAGAAGAGAGTGGGCTCCAGGGAGCTGCAACCAGTCCTCCTAACCTCCTTTAGGGAGCTACTGGAGATCCTTTCTAACCCATGAATGGTTCTGTTGTTAACGGGCTTGTGCCCTCCAAGTGCTACCTCTAGTCATCATGACATTGTCAGTTTCTTCTAAAGCTTGATTGCCATCTATAAAGCAACTACGGCAAAGAAATGTTATGCCCGATGACAGGAGAAAAGAGCCCTATTGGCTGTATCTACTATCCCCTACACCTGCCACTCGACTGTGTCCTTTATCCTTATGTGCTTTCTTGAGCAAACATGAAGTCAAGCACAGGGAAATTGCTGCTGGTCAAGTTGCACAGTTCTCAACAGCAGTTTCCTTCAACATTAGAGCATGGTCCTCTCTTAACCATACCTTTTATTTCGTAAATTAGTCAACCCTGTAATATGGAGCATGGCAAAGTAACTTTCGCTTTCTCGGCTTCTAGGTGAGCGTCTAGCAAACTTCAAGCTGTGAATGGTTAAGTCCAGGATCTGTGGATCCTGGTTCCATCATACTCCTGGAAGTTATCTTTTCTGTAAGATCTGAATCAGATCCTCTTGGTTGTCTTTGAAGGCTTAAGCATGCGGGACCTCTTGCTGCGTCCCTTCACGCATAGCAAGTCTCAGTAAGTTCCTGGAGTTGTGGGGTTTGTGCATCAACCAATTCCTTACTGTCTTCAGGCCTTTGTGCTCCTTACAGTGTGTCTAGGGCCAAGTGACCTGATCATCTTCCAAGAGGGTTGCTCCTACTGGAGGATATGGGAACTATCCTTTCCTCATGAATTGCCCATCCTTTCTCCAGAAGTGGTCTCTACTTTGCTACCAATCTGTCATATGGCTGGCTGGAGAGAGTAGTGCAATACACATGCAGCTGGAAAGTAAGTGTTTAAAGTTCTTTGTTCTCGTGGACATTTCATTGCTTGAAGACAGATGTCTGCTGTCACCACCCAACCCGACTCTACCAAACAACATTTTTTTTTCTTTTTCGTTCTTGGAAGGATTTGACGATCATCTGAGAGTTCAGATGGTGCCATGGAGCAGCAGGCACAGAGGGTAGCAAGTCTCAATCTGGCTCAGGCCCGTGTCTTTTTTTCTTCTGTGCTCCTTCTATGAATGTCTATCGCCCAAGCTAATAATTGTCCTGGAAAACGTCTTACCCTCTAAATTTGATTGCTAACTTTTACAGTTATTCTAGATGGACATAGTGGGGGAGTGAGAGAGAGAGTGTGTGTCTGTGTCTTTGTGTACATATGTGTGTGGGAACTGCTTCTAGATCAAGCATATGGTGTGTGGCAGTGGGCGTTTTATGACATTGCTGGAGCCACACAAGAGCTTGTCGCATTTTATTTACATTGGTTACCCTGGCGACACATCTTCTGCTTTTCGGACCACACGTAGGCGGCGGCAAGACCGGAAAAGGCAGCGCTCCCAGCGCGGGGTTTTCCAATGTTTTTGTATTTGGCCCAACCAATGCTGGCAAATCTGCTCTTTGAATGCTCTTATTGGCAGGTTTGTCGGCTTTCAACAGAACCTGGAAGCAAACTCCTTGCCCTTGCAGATGATTTATTGCACTGGGCACTCCCTATGATTTTTTCTCAGTGACTCTTTGTATTCACCAAGAAGGGTTGATTTTAGGATTGAAGATGTTTAAGTGTCAGTGAAGGGCACATGCTGTACCCAAAACCAACAGAAGGCATTCTGGAAGTACTGCGCATTGTGGTAAACGGTCACTGCCATTCTCACAGCATCTTAGAACCCTGGGTGGAGGACAAAACTGGGGTTAATAAACTCTTTCATTCTGTTCAATCTATCTGAATGCGGATACATGTGACTGCAGGCCCTTACAATGAAAGGTGTGAGCACACCCTGGGTGATCGTTATGTGGTGAATCTCGAACAAACTGGGGTATGTCGGTGTGATGGCAATTTGGCCCAGTTGGTGCTGATTGATTGCTTTATAAAGTTGCTGGTACCATCAAGTATGTAACTGTCAGGCAAGGAGTAGCGTTCCTTTCTCGGAAATAGCTTTGCTTACAGATAGGAGTTTTGTGGGTTGGTAACAAAACAAGTTTTCTAGTGAATATATCAGCTCAAAATGCACTTTCATGCAGCTGTAAGACTTGCTTGCAGTTTGGTAAAAAGAGGGTTTGGATTTCATGTCCTTTTGAAGTATTGTCTTGCTTCCATTCCACTATGAGTTGTATAGGTTTCAATAGAGGTCTCCATGGATAGAAAGAAGGTTGGGACTGGGCTGCTTTCATCTGACAGAGTTGATATTAATGTGTAGGGCTTAAAGAAGACACTGATCATGCGGAAGATCAATGAAGAATCAGTGTTCAACCTTTTGGAGAAGAAAGATGCTTTGGCTTCATGTGATGTGGCAGCATTTGTGTATGATAGGTAAGGTGCTAACTTTCTCCCACTGTTTGAGAGGTGTACTGCTGAGACTTCCTCGCAAACAACGTGGTTTCCATGGAATATCTGTTGATTTTGGGGCTGACATTGGCATCATAGGTACTAAGCTTGATTTTATTATCATTGGGGAGAGAGGTTGGGTACTTACCATTTCCCTGAAACTGTTTGTTCTGATGTACCATTTATGGCTCTATTCCCGATAACACCCCTAGAGCTGGCTGCGAGGTTCAGTCCACCAGGATATATGAGACTAGACCCAAATTGCCATTGCAATTCAATTCCCAGGGGAATTGAATGTGGATTTATGTCCATTATTTAGGAATTGTGAGGTTGATTTCAGACTGCTCCTCTAGCAGAAAGAGAGCGAGGGCTAATACATCTGGATAAAGGGCTGAGAGGAAATGTTCCTGGATGGTATGGCATGGCAGCTCGGGATGAAGCATCATGGAAGCATGCTGCAGAGTTATTGGTTAATGTGGCAGCACATGGGGAGATCAATGGGTTTGAGGGTGCCTTGCCTGTTCATAGCTGCCAAAGATGATCTTGAGCCTGATCCTGCTTGCATCCACAACTCTGCACGGGTACGGATCCTACTTTTGTTCCTGTGCCTGGCTGTCTTGGCCATGGCAGATTTGTTAGTCTCAGAATTGCTTTCCTTTCCATTCAGGAGGATTGTGCAGTCTGTCTTAAGGTGGGCATGTTGTGTGGATTTTGGTAATACAGGACTAAGCTGCTCTAACACCCTTATCTGCTGGTTTTCATTCCTTACCCACTTTGGATTGGTAGCTGGCATGCACAGGCAGCCTGTTGCTACCGGTGCTTGCTTGGGATATTATCTATTGCAGTCTTAGCTTCTTGCTGTTGGTTTGCCGTTTGAAACTGGAGTCAAATTAGCAGTTTTAACATCTGAAAAAAGCATCTCTACCAGGGAATAACTTCGTCCCAGATGACCATTTTCTCTTTACTCAGTTCAACAGCTTAACCATCTGGAGATGAAGTGGCAGTACCCACGACCCAGAGGGCAAGCCATCCCTTCCAATAATTGCAGACGTATGTGCACCAAAAGTTTATGTTGATTAGGAATCCCACGGGTCAAGCTGCATGGATAGTTTGTCAATGAGGTGAGAGTCATAGTCTGTTCAAGTGTCAGTTCACATTCCATCGATAGGAAGATCATGTCTGCCATGAATAGTCTTTCAATGGAATCCACAAAGGGCCATTCAGATATGAACTGCGATATGCCAAATGTGCTATATGTTGAGTGTGTTTGCTTCACTCCATTGCTCTAGTAATGGTGAGCAACTAGAGAACCATTGGTGCACACAGAAAGCTACCTAGGGAAAAGTGGGACTTGGCTTTCTCCGCCGCCACCCATCAGCTTCTTACCTGCAATAGATGTCTGGGAAAGCCATCTGAGCTCGGAGAGAGCACCTATCTCTGCATGGAAATCATCTGAGGAGATCCATCTCAGATTATCCAGCCCTGCATCCTTCAAACACACGTCAGAGAGACGTAAATTAGGCAGGATCTGAACCGTATATGGGAAAGTGGAGGAGGTGTCCTCACCAAGGAAGGTGCCAAAGAAGACAGCAGTCTCGAAGAAGAGAGAGAAAAAAAGGAGTTGAGATGAAAAGATCTCGTTCACCTTTGAAACCACCATGTTGAGCTCATGTGGGCAACAGGCTGCTCACATCGTGATCAGAAATGGAACTGAGGAACGTTTGATGTTGCAGCCATCCAATTACTTCCTCTATATCAGGGCTTGAAATAAACAGCCAAACAAAAAAGGATCTTGGAAAAACAATCTCGTATCAGTGCACAATGCCATTTGGTGAGAATGAATTTGGACCATCTGATTCATCCACAATTGAGGTATTAAAAGTAAGTCTCTAACTGGTCAACTGTCCTAGAATGCTGCTTGTGGGGATTTTGTCACGATTGCTTGCTTGGGCCCTCAGAAGTCTGTTGACGTCCTTTTGGGATATACAGATATGCACTGACATGGGGGTGGAAGCTCCCATGTCGGTGAGCATGAAGCTTGGAGACATTGGCAATTTGTTCCGACGAATTGTGGATGCTGCCCAACGTCCGCATTTAAGCATTCCTGAAACTGAGGCAGGGACGAAGTCATAAGCACTACCGTTGTCTCATCCAGCGTTCTCTCACAGTTGCTGCTGGTAATCCAACCTCCTATTGTGCATTGTCATTCATAGGAGTGCAACTGGATTTTTCCTGCATTGTTGCGTCTGGGCCTTGAAGATCTATTTTGTGGATTTTTATTGAAATGCTTTGCTCATATTCTTAAACCTGGGTGATATGCTTACAGTGGGAGCGACAGCAGTGGTTGCAGGCATAGATGTGTACCGGATGTATATTCTAAGAAAAAACATCATTCTGGTAGCTAGGGTATCTGAACGTATGGTAGAACTGATATGTTTAAGGTTAGCTGCAGACTTGATAGCGGAGACCTGCCAAACCGGAGCAAGTTGTTGTAGGGAGTAACTGAGGTCTGGTTGAGTTTAGAATCACTTATTTTATGGGAGAGCTTTCTTATCTAGGGATGTTGAAAGCCTACTAAGTGGCACAGTCTTTTTGTCACATATTCATATGCTGCGGATACATAACGTCTATTGGTTTCCTCAAACTAGGACAAGATGATCTGACTGTCAACAAAGTCACATGTCATGCATATATAACAAGTCTATTATTACTTTGAATATGTCAATATTATCACAAACTAGGATGAGGGTGTTGCCAAAATAGCCATGTTGGATGTGGCCAAATGATAATTTGCCGTGTGTTGGGGAATTTAAACATAGGGGTTGTGTGTGCATACATATCGTTGTCCAATCCACACAATGCACGCAGAAGACCCGCATTATGTCCATCACAAATGAAATACAACTTACACATCTCACATAACCTCATAACATGAGTCAAGTCAAGTGCACCCCAAGTTCTAGGGATTCCACACACGGCACCGTAGTAGCAAAATGCAGGAGGCTCAACTCGAGAAAGCTAAGCTTGAGCACGACTAAGGTGAGGATAACCACGCCCAAGTGCTTAAAAATATCTTGATCCTTGGATTGACATTTGGATGAAGCCCAAGTATCAATATATAAAAATTATTTATTTTTTTAGCTAGTTTTACACTAATATTAAACTAGCTAGCTTTACAATTTAACTAGTATAAAAATCACTTGACAGCTATCGTGCGCATATATATCGCCACACAACTACATCGCTGTCCAATCCACACAACACATACAAAAGACACACATAATGTCCATCACAATCGTCTCCTTGCTGGTGGTTAGATCCCTCTAACTAGTAGCTACAAGATATAATAATAGCCACAGCCTCGCTAGGTTAGCTACCACTGTCCCTTTTATACTCAAACTCGATAGATCAAAGGTCGGGTACAATAATAGCCCTGGATCGTTACTCGTCATCTTGCAATATATGAACTTGAGCCAGGGATCTTGTGTATTGGTCGTATAGTAGCTTAGTCTTGTGTTTCTTGTTAGCATTAAATGATTACATCCATTACCACTATTGAATGCAGCATGGACACAACCAATCCTCATCAGGAGCCATCTCAAGAGGTGGCGTCAAACATCCCATGTGCCAATCTTTTGAGCATCGATCACACACCAACATGGTGGCCCCTTTGGCAAACCCACACAACATGCACCTCAAACCCGCAAGTACCACTGCCAAGTTTGGATCAATCCTGCCATCGACATTGGGAAGGTGATATAGCGCGCAATTGCGCACATGGTCCTCTTAAGTCATGCCCTCCCGACCCTCCAAGATCAGGACTCTTGCGGGCAACAGTACCTCTCGAGCCCTCAAAATAATGCGTCATGCAGTCATATTTAGGATCGTAAGAGCAGTCTGCTGCAGATAAACATATTCACCAAAGTAAAACCTCCGAACCCCATGACGATAGCCCACACCACGTATATTGACATACCTCAACGTATCGTGGTGTTGTGGAATGACAAGGTTTTCGAAAGCCATGTGCATGACTTTCTTGAACAACTCCGCGCGCAACGTGCATTTGGTCCATTGCTTTGCAATTTTGAATAGGGAGGGCCAATTTAGATAACATTCTAATTATGAATTTACAATGCCAAAATATTTTGTCGTTTGGGACCTATGGACTAATATGTGCGCCAAAAACACAATTTTTTTTTTTTTTTGGTTCAAAAGTCAGAGCGCATTCTCTTTTGTTTTATTTGGGTGCTATCTTTTACTAAAAGGGTGTAGGTTCCCATTATCTCAAATGGCCCCAACAAGTATGGACAAATAGATCTTCAAATCCACGTTGAAATGTAGCCCTAGTGGCAGGTATCTTCTTCATGTAAGCCGATACTTCTTTTGGGATAATAGAGTCATCAACACCGACAACCAGCATGTAGCCCAGTGGTAATGGGCACATACCATGTTGGATGTGGTTGTGGGTTCAAACCACCGTCTGGTGTGTCATAAAGGTGTCCACTTTTCATCTGGAAGCAGTAGCCCTTGTGGTGAAGAGACACCATAATTTACGCTCCCTTCGGAAGACGCCTTTCGTCAACACCAAAAGTAGTGTCATTGAACGTCGTCATCTAGGTAATTGCCTGTATTATGTGGTAACATATCCACCTTCCTTTGTAACTCAGGTCTCAGACCATTTACAAATCAGGTCTTTTGTAAACTTGCAGGTGGCACATTAGCCAGTTTCTTGATCATTAATTCCATCTTTTCCAGATACTCCTCAACAGTTTCATGCTTCTTCTGTCTCAACTGTTGTAGGCTACTGTACACTTATTCCGTGATTTTGCTTGTCTTGAATTTGGTCTGGAATGTTGTTCTAAGAGCATTCCAGGTTGGAAATGGTTATCAAGAAATCGAGCGTACCACTCAATTGCTTTCTTGATAAGTGAACAAGGAATAATCTCAGCTTTGCATCATCATCATTCTCATTATCATCATCATTCTCATTGTTCATTATACACATGTGCTCATATTGATTGACGTGTACATCAGGATCCTTTTTCCCTGAGTAGATCGGGAAAAGTGGTCTCATATGTGTTGGAGCTCGTGCTGCCATCTGTTGTACTATTACCGGCCCCTGGCTGGTGTTGGTCCAAATCCGGTTGTAGGTCCTTGAGAACTTGTAGTAGCCGCAGCTAATGTTGTACTACTTCCCGCACTCCCTGTCCCTCCAGAAGGCGATCCAAGCTGTCCGCTTGATCCCCCTGAACCGACACCTTTGTTTGCCAGTGACTCAAGTGTATCACTTGATCCTGCTACAATGGTTTGGGCAGTCCCAGTGGTAGTATCAACAGTTGTTGTTGGTTCTACTCCTCATATCATTCATCTTCCAAGTCTTCGACTTAGTTTTTCTTCCTCACTAATATAACTTAAATGAGTCGCCGTTGGAGAGTCTGTACTCTCAGCAGGCTCTTCCTCATCCTCCTCCCCCTCGTTGGCTGGTGTATCAGAAACTGGAGTTCTTGCTCTTGGTCTACCGTGCCAACTCTGATCAAAGATTTTTGTCAAATCCTTGATCCAGGGATGCACCTCCGATCTTTCCTCCTGTGGTTGGCCTTCTTCTTGCACCAACTCCCTTAATCTTTCTTGTAAAGAATAAGAAGTGTGGCATCTGGATCAAGATTTTCAAGCAACGGTGATGTACCCTCTGGTTTGGTGGAGTAAGAGGTCCAGACGATTCTCCTATGTCTATTCCTCTTTCCAGAGATATGGATAGTTAGCTTTTAAATAGCTTTATCTTTTTGCTGTATATCTCTCTTATTCTTGCTCCCCTTTCACCACTCATGACCCATGTCTTTCATGTCTTTCATGAGGCAATACCACAAACTCTCTCCTGTAGTACCTCTCGTATATGCCTAGGTTTCTTTCAAGCTTTAATGCATCATTGGCTAGACTAAAAGACTCAATTACCATATAACCATATGGAAGGCAGGTCTAAAAGGTTGTTCTTGGTGTAAGCTTGATCCACAAGATATCCTTGGGAATCCAATTCTTTACCAATTCAAGCTCTTCATGCATATGAATGTAAAAGTTCACTCTGACTCTTCCCAGCTTTCAAACTCTACTCGTTCAATAGATAGCAACGCTATCACATAAACTAGTGTTGGTAACCATCTAGCTCTCCCTTTACAGGCCACTTGATAAATCTTTATCACTCCTTTTCCAGACCCCAACCTGGATCAGCATCATGCACTCTCTTGATCATATTCTCCTTACAACCGTCTGACAATTCCAAGAACTTCTGAAAGAAATATTTGGACAATCTTTCTTTCTCAGTTACACAGGGAATTTGATTCACATCAAATTCTTTAATTCTCCATTCTCCATGATCCACCAGATGCCTGTCATGTCACATATGGTTGTTCTTGAATCAGTTCCCCAGTATGGTTGCCAAATGTTGAGTGGATTCTCAATCATCCCTTAGCTATCCGGGGTGGAAACTCTAAGGTAGAAGAGTTAGAAGACTCTAAGTGTCGCGGCCCTTTGCCTTGAGGGCACGGGTCGGGACACAAGAGGGGCTGCCCCTGTGGTGGGGCAGTGGCAACAATAGGTATGGGGGCTGAAGCACCCTTGAGTGCCCAAGGCACTAAAGGAGGCAGAGGCACTCACTAGGTGGAGCCCCGCACACCGGGTTGCGGGGGGTAGTTCCACGAGGGGTGGTGGTAGCTTAGTGGGTCTTAGTGGGTGGCATAGGACTCACCATGGGCGGAGACCTTGTGGTGGGAGTTGTGGGAGTCTTGGGACTCATCACGGTCCATTGGGGCCGTGGTGGGCGGGCCAAGACTGACCGGGACTCATCACCGGGAGTCAAGGGTCTTCGTGGTGGTTCGCCATAAAAGGACGGTGTTGTTGTGAAACCCCCCGCGGACAGTCACAGAAGTATATATAGGGAGTAGTAACCCGAGAACGGTGCAAGCCCGTTGGTGACCAAAAACTAGTGAGTAAGCGTGCGAGCCGGAAAGCGACCAAGGTGTAGGGAGCTATTCCGGACTGCCAACAACCAGAGGGAATTTCCACTAGGCCCAAAGTGAGCGAGGGTCTTGTGGAGGAGCAAAGGGGGACCGTTATGTCCCGGTGAGCAGCCGAAGCTCCGAGTTGGCCAGCGGCCAGTTTGGGAGTTAGGCGCGCGCGCATCAAAGCGAGTAACTATGACTTGAAGGGGAGCTTACCGAAGTGAGGTGCGCGACACTTGGTATCAGAGCTTAGAGTTCAGTACACGATCGTCCTTGAGATCGGCCTCACCATGGGATCGGGCAAGACAAAGCAAAAGCGGAACGGCCCAAAAGACAATGATCCTGGTGAGCCCGGCGGGGGGCGACGTGTCACCGAAGCGGCAAATGGAAGAGGCGATTTATGCTTCTGAAAGCGAGGCCGCTCAAGAACGGGAGGAATTTGGGGAGTCAGAGCCCGAGGACTTTCCAGAGGCTCCGCCAGACCAACAGATGCCTCCCATGCTAGTAGCCTTTTGGGAAGGTTGTTGGTGCTGTTTGGCGGGACGTTGAAAGACGTGATGAGGGCGGCAAATGCCACTTCCACTAAGGCGAAGTTTAAGGTAAAGCCTAAGGAACCCGACACCTTCGAGGGTGTCCAAAATCAGAAGACACTCAACACCTGGCTCTTGGAGCTGGAGCAATACTTCCGAGCGGTCAAGTTGAGTGACGAGGATCAGGTGAGTGGGGCTCCCACCTATTTGAGGGGCTATGCTCAACAATGGTGGCAGAAGTGCCTTCATGACCAAGGTCCAAACCCATAAACTTGAGCTGGAGTGGGGGGGTGCTATTCCGTGAGCCTGTGAGCCTAGGAAACGTGAGAGCCCAGTACAGGCTCACGCCACGTCAGCATGCATACAGGGCCTATTTCCGCGGGTGTCACCTATTTCCGCGGGTTGATCAGCCATTTCCCCGGGAATGCAGAGTGGATATGTTACATCCATTGCTACCATCCAGACGTTATCAACATACCAAGCCCTCACACGTTTATGTGGGTATGTCGTGAGGAGGTGCACACTGACATCATCTAAAGCGGATCCCTGCAAAATCTTTTCTTACTCACCACCCTTGCGAACATGCCAGGTATGTGCGGGAGCATCATGGATGCTCATTAGATTTGAGAATGCCTGAACGCTCTTTGATGAGGTGGACTTCACTGTGATGGATTCACCAACCATTCTTCTAGCAGGAATGGTTTGGAGACCAACGAGCAAATGATGCGAGAGAATGCTCTACACGAACCAAAGTCGTTTGTTTGTTTTTGCAATGCACTCAAGTCTGTGAGGTCCACAAAACACTAAATAGATTGAAGGAACAATCCGGGCAGTCCATGCAACCTCCATCCAACAATAGTTTGTTCCCATGAATGTGCATTCCACGCACACACTGCAAACAGGACAACAAGGACACACAACCATCCCATTTCAAATTTGGCCCCGAATAAAACCAAAAGAAAACTTCATATCAAGTGTCACAGTCATCAGAATCAGTCTCAACCTCCTGTGCTATGTCATCCACAAAGATTCTGGCCCCAACACCACGTCTTCTACCACGGCCGTCGATGGGTGGACTCTGAGTGCCATGAACGGACATGCTTGCTGCGAGTGCCTCCGCATAGACAGGTAGCACACAAGACCGAGGAGGACTGGAAAGAAGTCCAAATAGGTGTGATAGCCCTGGGGGGTAAGTGGAAGCACGCGGACTCCTGCACATGTCGACAAAACCCATTTTGAACACAATGATGCAATGCACAAGTCCAACGAAGAGGATGTCTCCCATGTGAACTTTGCCTCAAGAACAGTGATTCTCGATATTGAGACAACAATGCAAGCATCCACAGGTTGAACTTACTCACAGGCAAAGTCGGAGTCCAGCTCCTTGTCGGAAGTCTCCTCTGTATCAATATATCAGCGGGACGGGGCTTCGAAGGACTTGAGAAGTGTGTCCACCCAAACCCATCAAGAGGTTCTTGTAAATCTCAGCATCCCCTTCAATCCCAAAGAGATGTCGCGCACTGGCCTTGCAAGCGTGGTGCGAAGCACGTGCAGTGGAATAGAATGAAGGAAGCAGACATTGAAGACCCATTTGGAACGGTGGGAAGTGCTGAAAGTGCAAGCTCAATCAAACCTCATGAAATGTGAATGTTGAAGAGACGAACCTGTGCCATTGACAAATCCAGAACTCTGGCGTTTGTGTAGGTGTGCACTCCACAATCGTTTGAATGAAAGCCGGGTCCTCTCCCTTGCCCTCTCCAAGGAACCCCATTCCCCCTTCGCAAGCACACGTTGCTGTCGACGTAGTTGTGGTGCATGTCATCCGTGGGAGGATCTGTCCTGTCGTCTATGAACTTGCCCCATGAGTGATGGCGAACTCCGCAATGCCGGCGGAGTCGTTGGTGGATGCACTCGGACGAGACAAACAGCTTCAAACAAACGAGTCTGCGAACAGGACATCCACAAGGAACTAAGAAGCTTAAAAATCAGGCCCTACATATGAGTTCGAGCGACCTATACAACTCCATCCGAGAACCACCAAGAAGAGGAAGAAAGAGGCAAATTTACCATCTCTCCGGACGATCCCCTTTCGTAAGGTTGTTGTTCACACAATTCCATGTCTTCACGACTCTCATGCCGAGGCTTTCAAATAGCTGGCAAGTGCGCGACAGCGAACGTCGATGGACTGGATGAGCACCAAAACACCTGCATCGGACAGGAAAAAATTGCAAAAAGGAGAAAACCCACTGCAGTAGCGCTCATCAAAAGCATTCCAACCCGGACAAGCACCGATGAGGGACTTCCGGGACTGCCAACCCATCAGGGATGTCCAAGATGATGAGTTCGGCTGCATATGGCTTCTCCTTCCCGTTCACCCAGGATTTGGTCATTTTAGCCTGCAAACAAAATTACAATGGAATACTCAAGAGGATGAAACGATCCATGCCCACAGCAGAGAAGAAGCAAAAGAGAACACGCACCGTGTGAGGAACTCCAAAATCCTCTCCCCACACTGGTGATGGCTCGCCCTTGAAATCAAATTTTCTTGGACTCATCATGGCAAGGAACCCGACGTTGGCCATCTCCAACCTGGTAGGGCGAAATGACCCTCGTGGGATGTTCCACTGCATGGTACGGGTCCTTGGGATCAACCCACCCCTTGTTCTTTCTCACGGATCCCCTACCATGCGGTGGAGTCTGTTGGACATGCACGACTGGGCCAATATCTGCAACACTTCCCTGCCCTTGTGCCACCTTCCCTACCCCTTCCTTTCCCCACAACATCAGCAACATCTTTTCCCTTTGCCTTTCTTCCTCTACCCGGGGTATCCTGAGCGGGAGGCTCTTTCTCTGCAAGAGTCCTCAAATTTCGTTCATGAATGTCGAGGTCGGCTGCTGCTGGCAGTGGCTGCAATACGCTCATTCTCTCTCCTCAAAGACACTCCGGAGCTGGGGTCTCAGAAGGAGGGCAATCCAAATACCAACCACAAGAAGAAGATGGTCTGGCCCAGTCATGCAAGATCCCGTAGTAAACATGGTCTGGTTGCCAGCAGGACAAGCCAAAGGTCCACGAAATCTAGATGTTTGTCTAAGCATTTCTTCCATGAGAACAAACTTTATGTACCTGCAGGAACAGAGACGCCTCATTATGCAATACAATTATTGTCTCAGCTTTTCCATCACACCAGGAAGACCCCCTTAAACAGTATGCGGCACAGTACATTGCAAACACAGCACACTAAGTAGCCTGAACGGCCCAGGGTGTGTGCACTGTAAAAGGCATCGTTTCCAGGCTTCCTCTCCTTTTTCTTGCTGGTCAAGGTCATTTGTCGACTGATGCTCACCCTCCTTGCTGAACTCTCTAAAGAAACAAGAGTGCCACACTGTGGCTCTCCATTTCCTCGTGTATGCTTCGAAGGAGACCTTTGGTGCTGTCATAGTGATGCCATAGTCAGCCAGCTGAGTATGCATAACCGACCGGACCCTTTCTTCCAACTGCAAAACAACTCAAATGCAAGAATGAACCCAAAAACAATCACAGCGAATGTAAGAGGCAATGGAAAGAAAAGCACAGGAAAAGATAAAAGAAAGTGACACAGGAAAGGACATCACACCTGGCTCCAGTAAGTGGCCTTGTGAAGCCATGTGTCCAGCACATTGTCACTGATAGGAATGACACGCTGGGTCTTCTTCTCTTTCTCCAGCCTGGGGAACATGTGGGTATCCCTAACTGTGGGATCGGAGTTCCATATTTGTAGCCACTTCACCTTCTGTTCTGAAGACACAACGGCGGTAGACAACCTGTGCAACTTCTCTTGGGCCATCTCTGGCTTGCCTGGCTTGTTATAATGGTTTTTTTTATCTCCAGGAGAAACTGCGATCCGAATGATGGGTCGGCAATTCTCAACTGCTTCACAAAAGCACTCATTATAGTCCTTCTTGTAGCGGTCATCTCTTTCTGGATGTGACTCTCAACCCCCTTTGTTGTCCTTCTCTCCTCAGGGGTTGAGCTGTAGTATTCCAGTTTGCCACGCTCCCCTGCATCTGCAATGTCTTGCTCCAAGGGAATGCACGAGAGTTGCATCAACCCAAGGTCAAGGGAAACAAACAGAAACAAACATATGGAACCAGGAATATGGAAAGGCCAGATGAAGGAAGATGTATCTCACCGTATACATGTACTCCATGAAAGCCTCACGGGTCAACGAGTACCACGTTTCCGATGTCTTGGAGCTTTCACACTTCTTGTACGTCTCTACTGAAAGGATGGTCGAAGTTGGTCAAGGGCATCTGCCCGATCCTTTGTATCCTATACAGTGTGTGAACCTGACTCGTTTTGACATGCGATGTCTCCGTCCCTCTGCAGAATGATATCTGAAAGTCAGAATGAAATTCAAGGACTTGAATCAAAGAACCACGAAACCACAAGTGGAACATGTAGAATGAGAAACCAACCTGTTCACATCATTCATTGCCGTCAGAAGACCCATCATGTTCCCGTCACAATCCAGCACCATCGATCGAACAGAGTAATGCCACTCTTCCTCCTGTGAGTGCAGCCCCCAATGACAGCCATCCATGCAAGCAACCGGTGGTTGCCATCCCAATCGTGAAACATCTTCCTAGAGAATGCCTGGGTGGAAGGTTTCCTGGAGAGAAGAAGGTCAAAGGATTCGTTCACCTGTCTCCAAATGGGATCCCAGGAGTCCACGATTGACTCATCCACAAGGAGCTCATTGCCTCTGGAATTCTTTGTAGAAACGTAAAAGACTGCGGATCCATCCAAATACCCATGAACAAACTCGGCCTCCAACTTAGGATGTCCTTGATGAGGGGTGGACGAACGACGGGCATGGAAACCAACCTACACAGGGGAATCTTCAACCTCCCACCCGGGGCAAGCATACTTTGCACCACAAGCTGAAAGTTTACCTTCTGACCCCCCAGCATCTCAGCGGCTTTGCTTTCATAGAACTCATCGTCAACATCAACAATGATCTCCTTCCCCTGCCCCGAAGGGATCTCCTCCGCCACACTTTGCATCTTCTCCTGCAGGGTTGTTCAATCAAATTGATATAAGAGAGAGGCATGAAACGATGGTGTTTGAGCATGGCAGACAGGCCCTGTGTGGCCAAATTTCTCACCACAAAACAAGCATTGTGGGGGCCAAAAACACCGTGCGTTGCCGCACAATGTTTCAGCTTCCAAATTCAAGTGTTTTGAACATGATATTTGGCCCTATTCAAATGAAAAAAACAATGACAAGGTGGGCTCAAACAGTGTGCGTTGATGCACACTGTTTGAGCTGCCTCGTAAGTGTGCATTGAACCTCAAAGACATGCCCCATGATGCCGAATTTCACAAGAAAAAAACAATGACAAGGTGGGCTCAAACAGTGTGCGTTGACGCACACTATTTGAGCTGCCAGGTAAGTGTTCATTGAACCTCAAAGACATGCCCTTAGTGGCCGATTTTCAGATGAAAAAAACAAAGAAAAGGTGAGCTCAAATAGTGTGCGTTGACGCACACTGTTTGAGCTACCAGGTAAGTGTTCCTTGATCCTCACATACGTACCCTGTGTTGCCAAATATCACAGGATAAAAACAATGACAAGGTGGGCTCAAACAGTGTGCGTTGACGCACACTATTTGAGCTACCAGGTAAGTGATGATTGATCCTCAAATACATACCCTATGTGGCCGATTTTCAGATGACAAAGGCAATGACAAGGTGAGCTCAAACAGTGTGCGTTGACGCACACTATTTGAGCTGCCAGGTAAGTGATGATTGATCCTCAAATACATGCCCTTTGTGGCCTTCTTTCAGATGACAAAATAATGAGAAGGTGACCTCAAACAGTGTGCGTTGACGCACACTGTTTGAGCTGCCAGGTAAGTGATGATTGATCCTCAAAATACATGCCTATGTGGCCGATTTCAGATGACAAAGGCAATGACAAGGTGAGCTCAAACAGTGTGCGTTGACACAAACTGTTGAGCTGCCAGGTATGTGATGTTGATCCTCAAATACATGCTATTTGTGGCCTTTTTCAGATGAAAAAATAATGAGAAGTTGGGTTCAAACAGTGTGCGCCAACGCACACTGTTTGAGCTGCTAGGTAAGTGTTCATTGATCCTCAGTTACATGCCCTGTGTGGCCGATTTTCAAACGAAAAAAACAATGAGAAGGTGGGCTCAAACAGTGTGCGTTGACGCACACTGTTTGAGCTGCCAGGTAAGTGATGATTGATCCTCAGACAAGCCCTGTGTGGCCGATTTTCAAATGAAAAAACAATGACATGGTGAGCTCAAACAGTGTGCGTTGACGCACACTGTTTGAGCTGCCAGGTAAGTGTTTATTGATCCTCAAATACATGCCCTTTGTGGCCGAATTTAAGATGAAAAAAACAAAGAAAAGGTGAGCTCAAACAGTGTGCGTTGACGCACACTGTTTGAGCTGCCGGGTAAGTGTTCATTGATCCTCACAGACATGCCCTGTATTGCCGAATTTTGACAGGAAAAAACAGTGACAAGGTGGGCTCAAACAGTGTCATTGACGCACACTGTTTGAGCGGGGGCTGCTATTTCATGAGCCATGAGCCATGAGCGGCATGAGCCATGAGCAGAGTCGTAAGTGTGGAAAAAAACATGAGCAACACTATTTTCCGGAAATGAGTGTCCGCGGGAATAGGGTTTAGGGTGCCACGGTCATAGGGGGAGAAGGACCTCCGATGAAGGAGGTTCGGCAATGTTATTTAGAATTATATATTGAAAGGCAATGTTTCGCGAATGGAAGGGTGGTACTGCTCTGTACAATGGGGGCCCATTTCAGCCTACCAGCCACTTGCAAAATCCACCCACACTCCCAATCCCAAACGAAATGAGCAATGACGCATTCTCGGAACGATGGACACAGAATAGAATAAAAGAGGGCACAATGAGGTTTTTATTGATCCACATGAATTGCATTTGAAGCACGTCTACTGTGCTGATTGTGCAATCAAATCTTTAGCCCTGTGCCTACTGAATACAAGTCACGTTGTCAATGGGACTTCGACTGCTCTCAGAATTAGCTCATGAGTCATGGGGCTCCTCCAGGTAAAGTCGATTGCAGCCGTTGTACCGCCCCTAGTGATGTTCACCACAATGTCCTGCCCTTCAATCATACCACCATCGAATATGGAAATCTTCACGTTTTCGTCGTCCACACCAATGCGAATGTCCCCATACAATGGAGAAGAGGAGCACTCCTTCAGGAGAATAGGTCTCTCCGATGGAGTCCACCCACGTCCAGTGGCAACAGTTCCACCGCAACAGCATAGCAGTGCGCCTTCTTCTGCATGGGTGACCGTCGTAGCTGGGAAAATCGGAATCGAGGATGCGCAGGAGCCACGGACTCCTCAGACCAAGATCGTCACCCCGCTCGAAGGCGTAGTGGCCTAGGATATACTCAAAAGCCACCAATGTTCCCACAATCGAACCAGTATCTTCTCTGTAATCTGTGTACCAGATAATAATGTCTCCCGATGTGGCCGATACATTGCATAATCGATGCCTCCAAATGGGCAGTCGTCCCGGTTCCGGAAGCACGACATCCTTGCAAAGGAGGACCTGAGGACGACTTGGATGCCGATGACAATGACCTTGCGGACAGCTACGAAGCCCTTAGATTTTGGAAATGATGCGAAGCGGAAGAGCAGTCCGGCCTCCAATAATGGAGCATCTGGGTCCCACGTACCCACCGACGGAGGTGGATGAACCCATACATCTTTCTCATCAACAAGTTATAGTTTGAGATCTGCCACCGAAGTCCATCCCCCGGATGGAAATTCGGCGCCGCATTTACATCGAAGAGGGATGGACTTCGTCGTGTCCAGTGCTATCGGCCCACCTGGCAGTGACTGCCGATAGTTTGCATGGCAGGGTAGGAAACTGAAACGGCTACATTCATGCAGTAGCCAATCTTCATCGGTCCAGGATCCTGTAGGGGGGAAATTTAAATGTGCCCTGGAGTGTTTGTGAGGAATTGCAGCGTTAGCTTGAACTTTTTCCAGCCACCGCGGTGCTCCTCCTCCATCCGGGAGCTGCTGTCATTGAGCGTACTCCGTGATTGGACGAACCTACTCGCAGAGTGCCACCGAAAACATAAAATGCGAATGCGGTGCCGCATTTCGGAGACAAACCTCGTAACCAGGCTTCGCATACAAGGGCAGCTGTGCTTCACCTGTAAACAATTCGCATTGCAGCTTTCCCCGCTCCCTCCTGATGTGTAAACTCCACGCTCCTTCTTGCTGTCTGTAGCTCTCTGGCGAAAAGGTTGTCCTTGTACGCACATCTGAAACGTGTCACGTAGTCTTCCAATGTCTGTGTTCCATCCCATTTGACGTACAAGCCGAACGAATTTGTGTGCATTACGACTTGCTCCTTCGCATTCGACATTACCTGCGATTCCCAAATGCATTGTCACGTAGCAGTTCAGGGAATTCATTTCAGAAAAGCAAATATGGGGAAGTACCTTGAATTACCTGGAACCACCAAGTCATGCGGTTGAGCCACACATCCACTGCAGGGTCGGAAACTTCCAGTGGAAAAGACCACATTGTCCTTATGCTCTCGGATGCATTCCAGATCGACAGCCACCGTGTCTGCCATTTCCGATCCAATGTCAGGAGCTGGAAGAGAGTGGCTATTGCTAGGAAGGAACTTCAGTGCATTGAAAACCTCACCTTCTCTTTCGCCTCACACATGCCGTTGAGAGGTGATGCAGTTTCTCCAATTGCATGGTCGGCTGCATGGCCCGAGAATAGTGTTTTGCAATCTCGGGGATGAAGTCCTTTCCAAGTGCCGGATCTGCAATTGCCACCAGCTTCACAAGCTTTGACTTGTATTTGGTTCTGGACTTGACACCGGCTTCCTTCAAGTGCTCAGTCAATGACTGCAACGTTTTCACCTGCCCCTCACTTTCCATGAAGAAGCGTTTGGCATGGGCCAAATCCAGCTTGATGTTTGACTGCCAACAAAAACATGCAGAAGCGTTACATTCGATTCATGTGGAAAGATTACTGGAAATTGGGGAAGGATGAAAGAGGGAAATCGGAGGACGACTTACTTCGTATATCACCTCCACCATTCCATCCATAGTGAGACGATACCATGTCCGGTCTGTTTTTGCAACGGCTTTCTGAATGAGCTCGGCTCCAGCATTTCCGCAAACATCTGCGGATCAGTGAGACCAGTTTTCCTCACCCTGTACAGCATATGTGCCATGTGGGTATGCACGTACGCATTCTCAGTGACCCTGCAAGGCACACTCTCCAGTTCAGTACACGGAAGCACGGAAACAAACCAGATTGGAAACCGAAATGCGGCACCGCATTTCGAACGTGCTAGGGAGGGTATGAGTATCTTACGAGTTGAGGTCCGCCATGGCATTCCTGAGCAGGGAAGAGTCTGCCGCCTTCACCTTGAGGATGACACACTCCACCATGTAATGCCAGCCAATGTGCTTGGCATGGTTCTGCTTGATGTACTCCCACCAGGCAAGAAGTCGGTGATTCCCGTCCCACACAAAGAACATTTTACCCGACATATGGCCGAAGTCTGGATCACCCTTCAGCGTCGCCTCGAATTCGTGGTTGCGAGTGTGCCAGTGGGTATCCCACGTTGACAATTCATCGGCAGTGGGTCCACGAGTTTCGCCGTCCTCATTCTCAATGGAAACGTAAAACGCTGCCGATCCCAGACGGTACCCTTCTCGAAATGCGAACTTGAGCTTATCCATCTCCGGGAAGGGCCTGCCTGACGATGGGAAGGGAGACCATGCGACAGAGTGGGATTCGAAGAGTCCGCTGGAATACCCTGCTGCCCAGAACTCTGCCAATGCTACTGTGTGTCTCCTCCAACATTTTATCGCTGCACTTTTGAAATCCTCCGGAGACATGTCTGTAGGTGCCGGTAGTGGGCTGAGCAGCTGGAGCATCCTCAACTGGAGCTGCACTCTGGGGCCTGTCTGCGGGCAATTCTGCCATTGCAGAGGCCTCCTCCGGGCCTGCTTGCTCATCGGTGGTGAGGTCTTGCTGCGAACGTTGAGCGGCAGCACCCTCCTCCGGTACCAAATCGACAGAAACGGTCGATCCCATTGCCTTCGCTGCAGCAGAGTCGGCCCCAACATCTGCAAGCGGGAAATCCTCCAGGAACTGAGCTTCAGCTCGTGGAAGCGGTTTTGCGGGAGATTGTTTGGCCGTCGCCCTGATTGCCTTCTGCTTCCTCATCCTTGCAGGTGAAGGTGTCTGCTGCAATTGAATCTGTCTTTTACCTGCTGCTTCATTCGCGTTGGGGGGGTGAATCGGCCTGAGCCGGTTCAGAAACCAGTAGAGGGACGGGCTGCTTCTTCTTCGACTTTGCTGGAGAAGGGCCCGACCCCTGCTGGCGATTCTCCATGACCGAAGAACGCGAGTCGATCTCTGGGGCTTTGAACTTGCCCTTCGAAGCCGCGTCTTTGAATCGCACAGGGCTAGGCCCGGCAGGAATACCCGCGCTCGGGATCGGGTGGGTGTACGTGCTGCAGCTAGCTCCTCGGACTCTTCCTGCGGCTCTTCGGATTCCTGCGATCCCTCCAGCACGTCCACCTTTCCTGTTAGGCATGCAAACATGTTCTGCATTCAAGTCTCCTAGCATTCAGTCTAAGAATTACAGAAGCAAAATGGGGGGTTCGGTGCTCGATCAGCTGCGCGCAGCCCGATCGCATGGAGCTCTCACTGGTGGCTGGGTTGCCTGAGTGGCCTGCTGCTCGGAGATGGCAATCTCCTCCTGTAGACGCATCTGCTTCCTCCCCTTCGGCATTGGCCTACGTCCGAAGTATAATTTTCGGAGCTTGCGACGAGGTCTCTGTCTGGTGCACGAACTCCCCCCCTCTCAGGTTCGAGCATAAGAAGAACAGAGAGGGAAAAGGGGCAAAGAGTGCAGATGGAAAGGGCGCGAGAGGGGTGACTGAGGAGACACGACAAAAGTAGATGAAACGGCGGTGATGCACCACTTGGGTTCGAAAGGGTTGGACGAAAGTGTCTCCTCGTGGACTTTGTCATTACGAAATTCGAATCGTTCAGGGTACGCCTGCCGTCCGAAAAACAAACATCATTATCCAACGGTCAGGCCGCGCCGCCTCATGCCCTTCAGTCAGATAGAGTGCGACATGTGCAGCAATTCCGTTGCTCACGTGTTCACATTTCAAGGCATTTCCGTCCCAGCGTCTGATGAGTTGGAGTGAAAATGCGAATGCGGCGCCGCATTTCCGTTAAGTACCATCACGAAGCTACACATCCGTACTTGTTGGAAGAAAATGCGGCACCGCATTTCCGTTCCACCTTCACATACCTTAGTTGTTGAACGGAAATACGGTGCCGCATTTCCGTCCCACAGCTCCATGTATGAGATCAAAAGGGAAATGCGGCGCCGCATTTCCATTCGGAATGTTGAAAGGTGCGATTTGGACGGAAATGGGCACAACATTTCAGTTCCCGTGGTTCATGATTTTCAATCTGAATAATCCGCATTTCCGTTCCCCTTCACATACCTTAGTTGATGAAGGAAATGCCGTTCCGTTCGGGAAAGTATAGAGGTCTCACCTGACAGAAATGCGGTGCCGCATTTCTTGTCTGGAAAGTTTGAAGGTCTCACATGGATGGAAATGCGGCACACATTTCCGTCCCACAGCTCCAGGCCCGTATACAAAACGGAAATGCGGCGCCGCATTTCCGTTCGAGAATGTCGGAAGGTGCGACTCGGACGGAAATGCGGAGCCGCATTTCTGTTCCCGTTGTTCACGATTTTCAGTCAGAACGGAAATGCGGTACCGCATTTCCGTTCTGTAGAGTATTAAGGTCTGACCCTGGCGGAAATGCGGTGCCGCATTTTCGTTCCACAACTCCATGCCTCACATACAAAACGGAAATGCGGCGCCGCATTTCCGTTTTGTCGGAAGGTGCGACTCCGACGGAAATGCGGTACCGCATTTCAGTTCCGATGTTTCACGATTTTTCATCAGAACGGAAATGCGGTGCCGCATTTACGTTCTGGAATGTTGGGAGGTGCGACTCGGATGGAAATGCGCTGCCGCATTTCAGTTCCGATGGTTCACGATTTTCAGTCAGAACGGAAATGCGGCCGCATTTCCGTTCTGATAGTATGAATGTCTCAATCGGTCGGAATTGCACTCGGCTCCATGCATCAGATACAAAATGGAAATGCGGCGCCGCATTTCCGTTCTGGAATGTCGGAAAGTGCGACTCGGACGGAAATGCGGTACCGCATTTCCGTTCCACCTTCACATACCGTGCTTGCTGGATGGAAATGCGTTACCGCATTTCCGTTCTGGAGAGTATAAAGGTTTCCCCCGGACGGAAACTCGGTGCCGCATTTCCGTCGTTCTGGTGCATGACCAAGATGCAATACGGAAATGCGGCGCCGTATTTCCGTCCACCAGCAATCGAAAGAATCACTCGGGACGGGAAATCTGGAACCTGAATGGGTTGCATTGTTCCGAAACAACACAATTGCGGCCAGTCTTGATGAGCACAACTTGGTTGTCTGACCGTTTTAACTAACAGTACTGGCTTGTCAGTGCGAACGTTCCTGTCTGCACCGAGAATACTGCTGGATCCACCCTCAGGAGAAACTGTCAGGAGATGTTATTTCGTCGCCGAATCGGCCATCATTGTCATACTTACTGGCTATGGAATCAAACCTCCCACCTTCATGCATGTAGCTTGAAACAATACTTTCCACTTCAATGTGCGACTTCCAATCGTCGATGGACTCCGCATGGTGCCTGTGAGCCTTGGTCTGTCGCTATACTGAACCTCGCACTTGCCAACTTCGTGCGGTGTTCGATGGCTCCGAATTCCTACGCTATAGTTTGCTGTCCTCCGCAACTTGGGAGAGCCTGGATCCCAAACGAGGGAGGACTTTGCAGAGTGACTGAAACTTACCTTTGTTCCAAATTCAAGCTCAAACCGGGCACAGTTTATTTGGAAGAAGAAAGGAAGGATGTTCCTGGACAGGTTGACGAGACCATTGTCGTGCTAGGTAACGACGGAGGTTGCGGAATCGAATGGCACGTCCCCCGTCAGACACCATCCTGTACCGAGCTGTGGGAATGCCCATTCCCTTTCCGAATCAGTCGCTGCCCACACCATCCACAAAGGAGTCCGGAAACCGACAGGCGGCCACTGCCAACAGAGAGGTATGCAACGATAATCATTCCCGACCTGGACCGTCAAGACCCTCCATAGCTTCTCGTGTGGACGTATTCGACATTTCCGACGAGGAAGATGATTGCATTGAGGTACCATGTCCTCCACACGGTCGTTCAAATCCGGCATGGACGTCTCTGTAGGTGCTACGCATGTTCGAGCATAACTCCAACCCGGTCCATTGTGCAGCTCCTACGACAACATCACCTCGATGGTTCTCGCTCCGAGCTGGCTGCTCTCGACTATGCCAAATTCCCAGTCAGAAAGGTAACGTTTCTGCCTCCCGAAGTCGATGGCAATGTCATCTTCGAGTTTCCACCTGTTTCTTTGTCAAACAAAGCCTCCGGGATGTTAACAGACATGGATCGAAAGCATGACGGACACCCCTGGTGTGTGACGAAGACCAGTAGCACGAAAATTGCTGATGGTGTTCGTGTACGATATGTCCTCTGTGCGGGGAAGCTGAGGTGCCTCAATCCCACCTGCTTCCACTTTCTCTCCAAAGGAGGGCGGAGAAACGAGACGGATTGGACTGGCACAACGCATCATCCATTCATTGTCTCCAGCCAAGCTCCTGCGGGTTCTTTCAAGTGTGCACATTGCAAAGAACCACCGACGTGCATGTCCATGTGCAGAGCCAAGCAATATTACGTAATCCATTTGCTCCCGGACTTGACTAGAGCTTGCATACACGTTGGGGTCCACTGCCACCCCTTGGCGAGAGGCAACATGCGTGAGGCTGTGCAGGAAGCACACGACATCATAAAAGAGGAGGTGAAATTGAGCCCCGGAGCCAGACCAAAGCAGATTCAGCTGAAGGCAGCCCACAAGATTGCTCTTGGCAAAATCATGTCTGAAGATGGTTCCGACCGAGAGCCCTTGACCGAAGACGAGATGCGTGACCTCTTGGAGTCCGTCTCGCACGTTTGTAGTCCGAATGTGCGGAATCACATCGTATCTTGCAAGCAGGAGTTCGGCAGGGGGTCGGACATGTACTCAATCCTGGAGGTGAAACGAATGACTGGATATGACTACATCCAAGGTAGCAGGTTTCCAGGGCAAGGCAGCGAATCCGATCGTTGTTACATTTTCAAAATGTCGACGTGTGGGCCTGGGAGTGGAGTCGACTTGGTCACTCGCATGACAACTGGAAACTGTCGAATGCTTGGGTGATGTTTGATCACATCAAGCGAATTACAAACCATCAGTGGGTGACTATGGGTGCGCATGTTTATGACTATCACTCCAAGAGGCTCATGACGATTGCAATCTGCGAGATGAAAGGGGAGGACACACAGTCCGAGATGCATCTGTGGGAGGGCATAAACGAGCAGATGGCAAGGGCGGGATTGCCAGAGCCCAATTTCAGGGGATTCATGGCAGACAACGCTCAGGCCAACTGGGCAGCGGTGCGGCGTGTGTACGGTGAGGACCCAATGTTCCAATGGAGGGGAAAGAGAGATCCTGTGGATTCCATTGGATGCAGAGTCTATCCCACTACACTACCAAATTTGTTGCTAGCTCATTCCAGGCTGAACACCGTGTCCTTTGTACGGCGTGGAAGGATGCACCCACATTTGATGACGCGGAGGTTAAGTTTGCTATCATCGAGGCTTGGTGGAACACGTCAGGTGCAGTGGAGACAACCAATCTGGGAGCATTGCACAGCTGGTTGGGGTGGTGGCATTTTCGGTATCGACAGTTCGGACAGTACATGCGGGGGAGGTAGGCTGCTGTCATTTTCGTTCATTTGTCTTTCTGTTACGGACATTTCGATTGTCCCGGTTGGGCGACGGCGATCTGGATTTCTTGGCTTCCACTGCTGGAAGACACATTGTGCGGCAACGTGACGGGGACTCGAGGTGCTGCCGAATGTTCCTGTCGGATTCCCAGGAACCTCTTCCAGGTTCCTCTTCAATCTGCCTCACAAGGGCGAGTCCGGACCCCCTCTAGGTGCACCTCGCGGTGCAGAGGACGTCCCGATCTTCTCTCGCAATGCTGTCGACATTTCGGATCAGGACCTCGAAGCTGTTCGTCCCACAAATTCTCCCTGTGGCCCAAAGCCCATTGTTTGCCTCGGAAAATTAGTACGTGGCTTGCTGCATGATATGCGATTGCCCTTGTGGCCGTCACTACGTCCACCAGATGTGGAGAAGACGCTCGCCAGGAAGGACCGATTCTGCCAATTCGTGTTCGGCATTGGGGAATCCAGAGCCCTGCCCTCCTAGAAGGACCAAACAAGTTTGCGGAGGCGACAACCACCCAGTTCTGGTTCTGCAGGCACGACATTATGACTTGCGTGTATGGAAAGCCCAAGTACGGCATACAAACAATGCCAGAGGCTCCCCCGGTGTGGCCGGTGGAACCAGGCTGCGATCTGAGTCAGGTTGAGGCCGACGCCCTTACCGCCGCAGGATTTCGGATGGTGCAACGCACTGACGTCCCCAGACAACCATTTCCGCTTCCAGCCTCCACCACCGACCCCTGTGAGAGCAAGAACAATGGGACACGACAGCTCTAAGCATCCTACACACCGTTGGGGGAAACCGAGAAGAGGCGGCGACCTCCCTCAAAAGTGAACGAGACAAGGATGGGGAATGCACTTCGGATGAACTGTACAATCCAGAGCTCGACAGAAGTGCCCCCACCAGGATTCGGGCGTGTGTATCAGATGGCCACGGCGGGCTCAGCTGTTCGCAATGAGGTGTACACCATCACCATTTCAGAATTACCCACCTGCAATTGCACCGACTTCCAGATCATGGCGAACAAGGGGGCATCATACTGCCCTTGCAAGCATTTGTACTACGTGTACCTAAAGAGACTCCGTTGTAATTCCACAACTCATCACTTCATACATGCACCAGGGTTGAGCCCCCAGGAGGTTCACACTCTTCTGAATATGGATCCAGGGGACCAGTGAGCTTGGCTTGCGGTCCCATACAATGGTACGCCCATCCTTTTCGGATAGTAGAACTGTACTGCTGCCAGTACCTCAGACTCTGGCCACAGAAAGGTCCGACATATGTCTTGCCTACCAGTAACCTGTTTTGCTCGAACTAAGATATTACTATATCGTTCACTTGTTTCCACGTGCATGTATTTTTGTATGTTGGAGGGTTCATGTTTTTCTGCTTTCCGAAAACTTGCTTTCCTCATTCGACCTCCGACAAGGAAATGCGGCGCCGCATTTCCAAGTATCGTCGTAGGTACTGGTAGAGGCGGCCTTCGCCAACACCAAACCGCTCCGAAATTTCGCACGTGCAAACCCTAATGCGGCACCTATTTCCCAGTTCAGTTCCAAACCTTTCCGCCGAATACCCGAAGAAGACAGAATTGTGAAGTACTGCAGACTCTATTGGTGCAGACTCCATTGGTTCAATCGCGGCAAAAGGGTCAGCTTCATTCCAATGTTAAGGCATGTAAAACCGCGGAAATACTCTATACAGGCCAGTATGCGACGTCCTTTTGCAGTGGTATACTGGATTTCCCGTTGCACGGTCACTTATTTCCATGAGCGGATCTAAAAAACCATGAGCGGACTTGTTACTGACGACATATCTTCGCCGCATTACATGATCTGGAACGTCCAAAAACGGCAAGGTCAAATAAAAAACTATTATTTTAATACTTGTTTAATCTGCCGCATTTCCAAATTTGGAGGAGTCCGCTCATGAAATCCGCGTATCTTAGACTTCGGCTCACCGCTCATGCGGCTCATGCGGCTCATGGCTCATGGCTCATGGCTCATGGCTTTCTGCTCATGAAATAGTAAAACCTCGTTTGAGCTGCCAGGTAAGTGTTCATTGATCATCAAATACATGCCCTTTGTGGCCGATTTCCAGATGAAAAAAAACAATGAGAAGGTGGGCTCAAATAGTGTGCGCCAACGCACACTATTCCAGCTACCAGGTAAGTGTTCATTGATCCTCAGAGACATGCCCTATGTGGCCGATTTTCAAACGAAAAAAACAATGACAAGGTGAGCTCAAACAGTGTGCTTTGACGCACACTGTTTGAGTTGCCAGGTAAGTGATGATTGATCCTCAAATACATACCCTATGTGGCCGATTTTCAGATGACAAAGGCAATGACAAGGTGAGCTCAAACAGTGTGCGTTGATGCACACTGTTTGAGCTGCCAGATAAGTGATGATTGATCCTCAAAACATGCCGTTTGTGGCCGTTTTTTCAGATGAAAAATCAATGAGAAGGTGGGCTCAAACAGTGTGCGCCAACGCACACTGTTTGAGCTACCAAGTAAGTGTTCATTGATCCTTAGAGACATGCCCTGTGTGGCCGATTTTGAAACGAAAAAAACAATGACAAGGTGAGCTCAAACAGTGTGCGTTGACGCACACTGCTGGAGCTACCAGGAAATTGATGATTGAACCTCAAAGAGATACCCTGGCTGGGTAATTTTTTTGTGAGAAGAACAATGATAAGGGGGCTCAAACAGTGTGTGTCAACGCACACTGTTTGAGCTTCCAAATAGTGGAGGATTGAACCGGGCATAGTGGCCCTATCTGGCCGTTTTGCACACCAACAACCAAGTAAAATGGGGGGCTCAAACAGTGTGCGTCAATGCACACTGTTTGAGCTTCCAATTCGTGGTGGATTGAACCTGCCCTAGTTCCCCAATTTGGCCGTTTCGCACATCAACAAGCAAGCAAAATGGAAGGCTCAAACAGTGTGCGTCAACGCACACTAATTGAGCTTCTTGTTCGCGGTTGATGCAACCTGGCAGAGATGCCGTGTGTAGACTATGTTCATATCAAAATACAATCTCAACTGGGGTTCACATCAGCAATGAAGCACAAAGGTGGTTTCAAAGATTGTACCTTTTTTCGGGCTGCTCCAGAAGACTCCCCACTCGCCGGGACCCTTTGCGCTTCGGACTGCTCTCCACGCATCGCATGTTCTGGAGCATCTCCCCCATCCTCTCTTCCACTATGAGGTTCTTCGTGAGCCAGCATCAACATCATCTTCGGCGTCTGTCTCTCCCTCGGATGCAATGTCCTCCTCACCTGTTCTTGGAACTATGGCAGGCTGCTGTTCTTCTCCGGATTCCTGCTCTTCCATCGCCATACTTTCCTCTTTGCCCTCTTCTTCCGCCTTTTCCTCTTCGTCCACTCTTTCCATCCTCATTCTATATCTGGCTCTATTCCTGTTTCTAGAGCTCGTGAAGTATAATGACTTCCTTCTCTTCCTCCTCCGCTGGAAACAAGGGCTCCCCACGATGCCTCTAGAGCTCTCCAGTTTGAGGTTTGCAACAAGGGTTGCTATGGCATGTAACCAAAATCAAAATTGTACATTGTCAACCGTATTTGGATGCGGGTGTTGTTATTGTGTGCGAACGGAATTCATCCATTTCGGCGTCTTTGTATTATCCAAGAAAATAAAGTGCTAGAAAATATGTACATCCGTTGCATGTACTTGTGATATATGTCAAATGTACTTCGCCACCTGCCAATACATGGCGGCCTTCTTGCATTCTTTCAAATTCGGAAGTGTCGTAGAAATCTAATGCTAGTTCAATTTCGAGCAGTTCTTGCAGATTCGCCAAAAATGTTATGCTTCACATATGCATCCACGTGTGTCGTACTGCCTACCCTGTGGTTTGCATTTTGCCGTCATCGTCGCCATGGGGTCATTCGGTATAAAGGGTTGTGTCGGAAATGATCTTGTGTTGCACACATCCGTGCGAGGTGACTCTTGGAGTGTCAGTGTTTGTGCTGTGCTTTTTCTGGCACAGCACAACCTCATTACATTCGGGGTCTTCCTGTTTATTGCTCTCCAGGGTTGTTGCCGTCTTTCCATAATGGATGGTTTCATGTCATGTTCAGGGTTTGTTTTTCATCCAAAAACAGCACGGCTTCTTGTGGCTTCTTGTCTTTGAAAACAGTTTTTCTGGTTGATGTCTCTTAGCGTGGTTGTCTGCGAAGTTCAGTGCATGTCATTCCTACATCCTTTTGATGCATCGCCCGCAGCCTTTGGGTTAGTGCTACCCTTGTTGACCTCAATTTGTTTGTGGTGGATCCCCTTTCGAGAATTACGGGCTATCAGTTCGGGATTCCGTTGTGAATCGCAACTTTCGGTCAGCGTAGGAAAACATGTCGAGGGAGCGAGATAGACTCGCCCGATTTCATTCCAATGCAGGTAGTCTTCCACTGACTGTCACTGCAGACGACGATGGGTTTGCAGTTGTTCCTGAGGATGAGCTGGTTACAGTGTTCCCACTGGAATTGGGTTCTCTGCTTGTTCAAAAAGAGGTGTATGACGAGGATGAGAATTTGGATTCTGGACACTTGGAGAAACCATTGGTTGGCGAGTGTGGAAGGAAGTGGAGAGTCCTTCCAGGCACATACCGTGTCCTTGGAAAAAGAGAAGACAATCAGCAGGATCAGTCATTACCCCTGGAATTGCAGCATCGGTCGTGCAGCAAAATGACACAGTTCATGTGAAACAAGAGGTGAGCACATCCACTACATTCGTGACTCTTTCAGACTCGTCCTCGGAGGATGTTTCTGAGATTCCTCCGCCAGTGCAGACTCCATTCTTGGATGATGACGAATTGCAAGAGATAACGAGTGTCATTCCAAAATTGAAAGCCCTCGCAGGGGTGCCTGGGTGCAAGAGCGAGATGCGTTTTGTTGATTGGGAGTCCCTTCGTGTGCAGCGGGTTCAATACGTGCCAGCAGAGTTTGATGGGGACATCTTGTTTGAGCTCAACCCTCCCACGTCTTCCAATGGACTGGCTAGGCTTCTCCAGGGCATGGACAAAAAAACATGACGGACACCCTTGGTGCAGGACAAAAACGTCGAACATCCACAACGACATTGGATTGAAATTTCGAAGGTCGGTTTGCGTTGGGCATTGCAAGTGCCTGAATATTTTTGCCCTCGATGAGAAACAGCGCTCAACCAAATGAAAGTGAGTGGGAAGGTGTGCCCCTGAATCCTTTCACCCTAGGACTTGCCCCTCCCAAGACCAATACTTTTGTGTGCAGGTTCTGCAAACTTTCCCCGTCCTGTGTTTCTATGTGCCACGCTCATATGTACCAGGTGGCACACCGATGCAAGACAATGACTCGTGCCTGCATTCATATGGGTGCACACGAGCATCTTGTGTCCAAAGGAAGTTGCAGGGATAGCGTGGACATCGCTAGAAATCTGCTGAAGCAGGAGTTCCACAATGCCCCTTGTGCAACACCTTCTGCTATAGCGCTTGCAGCTAGCAAGGCTTTCCTGGAAAAACACATACTAGGTGAAGGGGATTCGACACAACCAATGCTGGATGCAGATTCGCTTGATGCAGTGATGGACCATTTCTCCGTGTTGAGCTCTCCCAATATTCGAACCCAGCCTCCCGTCTGATTATATGCGGTGGAGCCCCCCTTGAAGTAATCCTCAGGAACAAAAGACTCGTCCTTAAAACCATCGACATCAAAACCGGCCCGAGGCAGTAGCAAGACTTCCGTGACAATATCTCAATGTTATTGACTGTTCCAGTCCTAGTAACAGGATCATAAGAATTATAGAATTGCATGACCGTGGCCATACTGGCCTTTGGCAGACTCTTCGCAGACAATAACAAGAACTCTAACATCCCGGACTGTCTCCCTGTGCTCTCTGCTCACGACCGCCCATAATCAAATTAATATCTCCCCCTCGCAACTCCCCCGCCATCATTGAAACTGCTCCCGGCAAAGACTGCTGCACAGCTTTCTTCACCATCCTGATGACTTTCCTCACCTCTCGGAGAAACACACTCTCTCTCCACTCACTGCACTCACACTTCTTATTACGACAAACTATCTGAGCTGCAAGAACAATGGACAGACAGTGGAAATGGCAAGAAGGGCCCCACTCCTATTTATCGCACGTGATGGCTTAACCTAACAGCTGTCATATACGGCTACGATCGTCCTACAAACCATAAAGAACTAACCGTCTCGACCCAATCTATCGGCCCAAACGGCGGCGCTTTGTACACTCATAATGACTCTCCGTACCCTTCGCATTTACTTCATTCATTCGAGATAATATAGTTTTTTTTAAAAATAAAAATAAAAATTGAATTGACTAATAGCTGATTGACACCCCCTCCCACTTAACCTGCCCACGGAATCATTAAGTAAGAAATAACTTAAGACGATCGCCGTTTATCCGTGTCGGCACTGGGTCGCCATTGATGGTAGCCAATTGTATCGAGCCATTTGGAAAAGCTTCCACCACCCGGTATGGCCCGAGCCATCGCATCTTCAATTTACCAAGAAATTTTTGAAAACGACTATCATAAAGAAGTACCAAATCTTGAGCCTTTAAATATCTTGGGTTCAAGACGGCTATCATAATAGTCCTTCCGTCGCAATTGTGTGACTTCAATGTTCTGTAACGCCTGTCGACGAAGTTCATCCAACTTGACTAATTGCAACAGACGAGCCGATAGGGACGGAACATTGCCCAACCGTTCCTCAATAGCTATGCGGAGGGAAGGAATTTCAAGCTCGATAGGCAATATTGCCTCTTGTCCATAAACCAACTGAAATGGAGTAAATCCGGTAGTGACTTTAAATGCAGTCCGATAGGCCCATAATGCGGAGAATAGCTTCGTGTCCCAATCACTGCCAGTCCAGTACCAGAAATTGTCTTCGTTAAAATCCCACATAGCAACCCATTGGTGTTCTCAGTCTGGCCATTAGCCCGTGGGTGATAAGGTGTAGTTTTCCGATGTTTAATTACATACTTAGAATTCATCTGCTCAATAGTAGAATTCAAGAAATGTGTACCACGATCGCTCACGAGCTCTCGAGGACAACCAAATCGAGTGATGACATTCTCATAAAGAAACTGTGCCACAACCTTGGCTGTATCGGTGCGGGTGGCCATTGCTTCAGCCCACTTAGTCACGTATTCGGTCGCAATCGCTTCTGACCATTGCATCATCCCACGCAAGCTGTAATTGTTGATTGCGCCATAGGGTAGCGATATTCGTAACCCTCAAATCGGCCAATTCCTTATGCAAGTCCTCGTGATCAAGGGGCTTCTGCTGCTACGACTTGCAATCCCTCAACTAAATCACGGAGCTTCGTTGCAAAAGACGATTGGCTGCTTGCATCTTTGCCTCCCGACACCACCATTGCAACACTGGTATTAACTGCCGCCAGTGTTGAAGCCCTTTCATTCGCTTTGCTCGACTCTGGTTTATCGATAATCATGGTAGCAATCACATCGGCTGGGGCCGGTACCTTCAATCGATGCTGCAAAATCATAGACAAATAGATTGCACAGTTCGGTATGTCTGTCTTCCCACTCTTCCTTTTGCCCGCAAACAAACTCTGCCCAATTGAGTTGAAAACCTTGAAATGTTGATACCGCCGCATTCGATTGTGACCGGGCTACATCACTTTCTTCAATGCCAATCGACTAACTGCGAACTTCATCCATTCCATTAACTCTGGCTTAAGCGCCTTGGCAACAGCCCAGCCTCCCGTCTGATTACATGCGGTGGAGCCCCCCTTGAAGTAATCCTCAGGAACAAAAGACTCGTCCTTAAAACCATCGACATCAAAACCGGCCCGAGGCAGTAGCAAGACTTCCGTGACAGTACGCACATCCACTAATATCTCAATGTTATTGACTGTTCCAGTCCTAGTAACAGGATCATAAGAATTATAGAATTGCATGACCGTGGCCATACTGGCCTTTGGCAGACTCTTCGCAGACAATAACAAGAACTCTAACATCCCGGACTGTCTCCACTGTGCTCTCTGCTCACGACCGCCCATAATCAAATTAATATCTCCCCTCGCAACTCCCCCGCCATCATTGAAATTGCTCCCGGCAAAGACTGCTGCACAGCTTTCTTCACCATCCTGATGACTTTCCTCACCTCTCGGAGAAACACTCTCTCTCTCCACTCACTGCACTCACACTTCTTATTACGACAAACTATCTGAGCTGCAAGAACAATGGACAGACAGTGGAAATGGCAAGAAGGGCCCCACTCCTATATCGCACGTGATGGCTTAACCTAACAGCTGTCATCACCACATGAGGCCTCTTACATCCTGAAATGCAAGGACTTGAAAGAAAGGCAGCGCGTTTGTACCTGTACAGAAGGCGCATTGCTGCTTTGTCCGCATTCGGCTGGTCGGTGAACTCGTGGCTCCGGCGAGCATCTGCTATCTCCCGAAGGAATAGGTTGGTTTTGTAGAGCAGAAGTACCTCGTCACATAGTCACGTAGGCTCTCTGCTGCAGGAGATATCTCCATCTTGAACTGATGTGCTTGTGTGTCCAACTGCTCTTGCGCATTCGTCGTCACCTGTGGAGATTCTCCATCAGATCACTTTCCTGAAAAAATACAATGAATCCACCCCCTACTAGAGTAGAAGCCCCAAACGAAGCGTGGGGAAGTACCTGAAACCACCATGTCATGCGGTTCATCCACATGTCGAATGTGGGATCAGAGAGTTTGTCCGGTTTGGGGAAGCTCCACATGTCCCTGGTACTTTGGGAACCAATCCAGATTTGGAGCCACCGGGTCTGTCCAACACCCAGCATATTCGTAAGTGCCAAACACCACAAAAAGGAGTTGTTGCCACCACAATTTGGTTAAGAATGTATCATCTTTTCTGTTGCATCCACACAGGATGTGGCTAGACGATGGAGCTTCTCCAATGTCATCGTGGGCTTCAGAGCGCGAGAGTAGTGCTTCCCCACCTCCACCAGAAAGTCGGCACCAAGGGCGGGATCAGCTATGGCCACGTACTTTATCATCCGCGATTTGTACTTTATGCGGGCCCTCACCTCCGCAGCTTTGACATACGATTCGAGTGCCGGGAGGGTTGGATTCTTCTCCTCTGACTCCATGTAGAACCTCCGCGCATGTGCCAAATCCTGTTGTATTTTCGTCTGTCAAGAATGCGCACATAAGATTATAGATCCTGCTCAAACACAATTTCTTCTATTGGGGGAGGAGATTAGAAATCACGGTGAAGACCTTTTCTTCTATTGGGGGAGGAGAGACAGATTAGCTCAACAAAACTGTCAGGAGCTTTACCCGAAATATGTAGTCCACCATGGCGTCGACGCTCAGCCTATACCAAGTTCTGTCTGCCTTTGCCTCCGACTTGCGTAGGAGGTCGACACTGAGGGAATTGGCAAACTCTTGCCCTGCTTCCCGACATCCTTCACTCGGAAGAGCATATGGGACAAGTTGGTGGCAATGAAGGCATTCTCAGTCACCCTGCAGTGCCACATTTCCATCAAACAATACTGAAATGGGAATTTTCATCATATATGAGGATTCGCAATGAAATGACTTCCAAATTCAAAGTCCAAAAGCGAGAGGCGTTGTAACTTACGAGTTGATGTCCGCATTGCAGCTTTGAGAAGACTGTGATCTTTGGGCCCGCAACCTTCAGCACAACACAATCCACAGCGAAATGCCAATGGAGGTCGTTGGGGTGGGCTTGGGCAATGTGCTCCATCCATGCCAGGAGGCGATGATTGCCGTCCCACACGTAGAAACATCTTACCGGACAAGTGCTGGAAAAGAGGATCACTAGCAATCGATCTCTCGAACTCCTCATTTCGCGTTTGCCAAGGGGGACCCCATTTGTCCACCTCATCAGAAGTGTGGGCACGGGAAGCTCCGTGGTCGTTCTCAATGGAAACGTAAAACGCGGCAGACCCCATTCGATATCCATCCCGGAAAGAGAATTTCAACTTGTCGATATCGCTGGGAGGGCAGGTCTCACCACCTGTAATGACACCAAGCGGCAAAGGGGAATTCGAAGCTTGGCCAGGTACACCATGCCCCCCAGTACCCTGCCAATGTTGCTGTGGGTTGCCTCCAACATCTTGGCAGCGGCCAACTTCATATCCGCCTCAGACATGACGTCTGCTGCAGAGGGGTTTTCCGGCAGCCCACCAGGACCGCCAAATCCAGCCTGTGTATGCTCCGGGTTTGGGCCTGGGATGTCCGGGAGGATGTCATCCTGGTCAGAAAGCTCCCTGTCGTCCTCCTCAACAGGGTCAGCCACCTGCAAAACCACCTCCAGCACTCTCCCGTCTCTACTGCCTCTCCCTGGCTTCACCTCGAACTTGCACAATCCGTGCTCTTTCTGGTGTTTCTTTCCCTCTCTCCACTCTCCACCGTATGGGTAATTGCAGGGGCTGCTCTTGCCCGCGATGGTCTAACCGGTGTGTTATTGCCTCTTTGTGGTGTCTTGGAGGGATTGCAAGAAAACCTAGGCAAGTAAGGGTGCATCAGGTGCAGCCCCAGCCAAGAAGAAACAATGATCAGGACCACTATGGTAGGTCTGGTGGTTATAACAATGGCATGGAAGGGAGAGGTAATTCAAGAGGGAATTACCAAGGAAATTCCAGAGGCAACTATCAGGGTAATCCAAGGGGGAACTACCAACCCGGGAATCAGGATTACAGAAATAATCCAAGAGCAGACCAAGGGCGGGGACCCAATGGTGAAGAACTATGTTACTATTGTAATCAGCCAGGACATCGCAAGGCAGCCTATTCATTCTGGATAAGACACCAGAATGAGATGAGAGCTCCTGTGAATGAGGGCCCAGTGGTGGCAGCTCAGGCCATGTGTTGTACCAGAAGTAAGTACAATGATAGTAACCAGAAGCAAGCCAAATTAATACCTCCAGTAGTTGAGGAAGATGATGATAATGAAGGTGGCAGTGATATGCCTGAAGATGAAGAGACTTGGAAAGATGAAAGGGAACTGCACAAGGAAGTGGCAGATACCATAAGGGAAATGCAGAGAGTACTGATATTCCTGTGGCAGATTCCTCTGATTCTGATGGAGAAGAAGAAGTGAGTGAGGATGAAAGGAAGAAAGAAGATGCAGACATGCAAAGTAATGAAGAGACTTTGGCTGAAGTAATATGCCAGACCAAAGCAGAGATTACCATTGGACAGCTATTGGCTGTGGCACCTTATTGTAGGCACAGGCTGTATCAAGCAATCAATCGAATTGCCCAGGAGACAGGAAACACAGACCTGAATAGCAAGGTGACCAGTTATAATGTGAAGCCGAAGCCGGAAGGGCGAGAAACAGTCATGGACTTTGATGATTCTATGCCAGTAATCCAATTGAGAATTGGAAGCACAGAACTAACTGATGTACTGATAGATGGAGGTTCTGGAGTGAATATCATGACAGACCAATTAAGGAAGAAGCTTGGTCTAAGTAACATGAAACCAGCCCCATTTACAGTAACAATGGCAGATCAAAGAAGTGTACAGCCATTGGGATTAATAAGAGGAGTTAAGATACAGATACAGAAGATGATCTTTATGATCACAGTAACTGTGTTGAAGATGGATGAAGTCATGGAGGCTTACTCCTTATTATTGGGACGCCCGTGGCTGAAACAGGCCAGGGTATTCCATGACTGGAATTCTCAGTTATTAACCGTGCATAATGGGATACACGAGATGCAAATTACCACAAAGAAATCTAGTAGATTACCTGCTACGAGAAGACCTCGAGGGGTCAGAGAGTATGACTGGAGAGGAGGACTGGATGAGGAGCAGGAAGCTACCTTGTTTGCAGCACACCCAGAGTGGGAAGAGGTTGCGGAGATGCGGCTGGAAAGCCTAAGTTGTTTAAGAGGTATCTGCTGTGGTGTAGTGTCAGCAACACCAACTGAAGAGGAAACCAGCAGTTACCCATCATATTTCTATGAAGAAAGAGAAGGAGAAATGGAAATCCTAGAGGAACCAGCCACTGTGAGTTTAAGGATGAAGTGGTGACTGGTCGGACAATCACAGCTGATGAGCAGGTGAGGGAAGTGAATGTGGGAACTAAAGAGGAACCAAGGATGGTGAAGTACTTTTGGACATACCCAGTGATTGAAAGCAAGACCTTTGCACACTGTTTTGACTTGGAAAAATTTTGCGCGCCGCCCTACCTGCCGGATGGAAATTCGGCGCCGAATTTCCATCCATAATAAATTGGAGTTATGTCTGGCCAGATGCAGGATGAGAGGTCTGGGCCTGAATCCAGAGAAGTGTACTTTTTGTGTGAACTCAGGGGTGCTTCTGGGACACATTGTGTGTAAGAGGGGACTTCTTGTGGATCCCAGGAAGACAGAGGCCATTAAAGCCTCTCCACCACCAGTGAATATTAAGAGTCTAAGGAGATTCCTTGGGCAAACCAGTTATTACAGAAGATTTGTCAAAAGGTATGCACAAATAGCAGCACCATTGAGCAAGCTTCTGAAGAAAGATGCAGTGTTTGCATGGACAGCTGAATGTCAACAGGGCTTTTGAGGAACTTACACTGTCAGTAACAACTACACCTGTACTGATTAACCCTCACTGGCATTAGTATTTCATGTTCACTGTGATGCATCAGGAGAAGCGTGGGAGCGTGTGTTAGCCCAGAATGATACAGGAAATATAGATTCACCTGTGTACTATGCTAGCAGGTTGATGAACAGTGCTGAAAGGAACTATAGCACAACTGAAAGAGAAGCACTGGCAATGATCTATGCAGTGAAGAAATTCAGGCATTACCTGTTGGGCAAGAAGTTTATGTTCTATGTGAGATCCTCAAGGAGTGCGCTCCTCTTCTCCATTGTATGGGGACATTCGCATTGGTGTGGACGACGAAAACGTGAAGATTTCCATATTCGATGGTGGTATGATTGAAGGGCAGGACATTGTGGTGAACATCACTAGGGGCGGTACAACGGCTGCAATCGACTTTACATGGAGGAGCCCCATGACTCATGAGCTAGTTCTGAGAGCAGTCGAAGTCCCATTGACAACGTGACTTGTATTCAGTAGGCACAGGGCTAAAGATTTGATTGCACAATCAGCACAGTAGACGTGCTTCAAATGCAATTTCATGTGGATCAACAAAAACCTCATTGTGCCCTCTTTTATTCTATTCTGTGTCCATCGTTCCTAGAATGCGTCATTGCTCATTTCATTTGGGATTGGGAGTGTGGGTGGATTTTGCAAGTGGCTGGTAGGCTGAAATGGGCCCCCATTGTACAGAGCAGTACCACCCTACCATTCGCGAAACATTGCCTTTCAATATATAATTCTAAATAACATTGCCGAACCTCCTTCATCGGGAGGTCCTTCTCCCCTATGACCGTGGCACCCTAAACCCTATTCCCGCGGACACTCATTTCCGGAAAATAGTGCTGCTCATGTTTTTTCCACACTTACGACTCTGCTCATGGCTCATGCCGCTCATGGCTCATAGCTCATGAAATAGCAGCCCCACCGTGGCCATTCTGGCCTTTGGCAGACTCTTCGCAGACAATAACAAGAACTCTAACATCCCGGACTGTCTCCACTGTGCTCTCTGCTCACGACCGCCCAGAATCAAATTAATTCTCCCCCTCGCAACTCCCCCGCCATCATTGAAAACTGCTCCCGGCAAAGACTGCTGCACAGCTTTCTTCACCATCCCGATGACTTTCCTCACCTCTCGGAGAAAAGCTTAAATCACCATGGAAAGGACCTTATGTCATACAAAAGATGTATGATAACAACACCGCCATGTTCCAAACCATTAACAAAGAAATGCTGGGAAGAGTCAATGCCAATAAGTTGAAGGGGTACAGTGGTATCCATGACAAACCATTGCAGCATGATTTGCGTGTTGAAACGCAAGAGCAGTCACGGGTTGCGCCAGTGTTACCAACGGAGTATGGAGCACTTGTCGCTAGGCCGAGCATATATGACCAGGGGGGCAGAACAAGCGTAACACAGCCTATCACAGCCCATCACGACGAGACACAAACTATCACAGCCCATCCCTCTACGTACACAGCCTATATCATGGTGACACAGCCTATCACAGCCCACACGGCGCGACACAACATATCACAGCCCAGCACGGCGCAACACAGCCTATCACAGCTACCACAGTGCATCACAGCCTATCACAGCGTACCACAATATGACACAGCCTGTCACAGCTCAACACAGCCTACTAGGGTTACACAATCCATAGAATCAGTGACAGGTGGACGCAGGATAACTTCAGGGAAATGGCCGGCGAAAGAAAGGACGGAAGCCAGTTTAGAAATGGACACGTGGAAGTCAGGGCGCGACACGCAGCTGAGAAGGAAGTGCAAGAACAGGTGTCATCAAAAAGGACAAGAATGGCCGTCAAAGTATCTACTTAGCGCGTCAATTCGGATGAATGGCGGGGCCCATTAATGAATACGGAAAAAAGGGCAACGGAACAAACGGCAAGTACGGAAAAGCGAAATTCTTGTCACATGTGTTATCCTAGTGGACAGTCCGCAGGGAAAGTCCACTAAAGAAATTAAATCTAAAATCCAGTCACAGCGGTTACAGCCAATCGAAAGCCAGAAAAGGAGATCAAGAAATTGGAGGGAATTTAAGCGCAAGAGTCGGCGTCGTTCTAAGTAACGGGCGTCTTGACGGGACAACCATCAATGCTATAGCTTTGAAGCTATGGAGGAACTAACAGACTATACGCTCGCAATATTACTTACGCAGTGGCATAGGGACGAAAGAACAGAGCAAATCTTTTCTCTTGATCGATGCTTGCAAGCCCCGCAGGCTTACAAGAAATTACCCATAGCTTTTTGTGGCAACCATACGTTTATGCTTTGTGCCCTGCAAGCATTTCTTCAATTGTTACAGCCAAAACATTTCTGTGGGTCTAGAATGAAGAGAGTGAGAGGAACGGAGGACCACAATCCTGCAGAAACAAACGATTGCTACTCCACAGGCGGTACAGTTACTGAAGGAGCTGCGATTGCAAGGATTGCAAAGCAAAGATTGGACATTGCACCATAGACAGTACATGTTACAATTCTTGCAGAACTTTGAGCCAAAGACAGGAGCAACAACGGTGAAGGGAGTTGAATTAGTAATTACTCCCCTATACCTACAGCAATTGTTTCGATTGCCAGCAGGTCAAGTGCATGTGGAGGAGCACAGGGCAAGACTGCAATAGGGGACTTATTCCAAGAAGGGGTTTTTTTAAAACTCAAGGTTATGCTTGTACCAAGGCCGTGTACCAGGGCTAAGGGAGGTAGGCCAGGTATTGAACGTTCTGTTTGCCATGAAACAGAACCAGCAGTATTTGAGCAGATCCTTCACAGAAGAAATACTCAAAGCCCTGAGAGGAGAAGAGGTAGAATGGGCGGACATAATGTACAACGCACTGGGTAGAGGAGATGAAAAGATTACAGGGTACTGTCGCAAAATCTCCCTATCATAGTGTCTGGCCCAACCCATTGCTCAAATAATTTTTGATTCTGGCATACTTGATGCTCGAGAAGAAAGGAGAAGGGATGTTTGAGCCAGAAACCACTGCAATGGAAGAGCAAGGCTCTTCACACAGTGAGGGTGGACTGGCAGGCAACCCGAGAATAAGAGACAGAGGGGGGAAAGACTGTTGTAGTGCGGATCCACTGGCTTCACGGAATCCGCATGATAATGTTTCCCAAGTTTTTTGCAGGAAGGGGCACAGCAGCACAAAGAACTGCTATTAACTGGAAGCAGGACCTTCAGAGAGGGAAGAGGAAAGTTACTTCAGTATCACAGCAGCCAGAGGATCGGCTTGTCACAAGGTTACCACAAGTTGTCCATGCAGTTCAACCAGAAATAATGATTTAGAAAAAGAAGGGTTAGATATTCCCACTACAGAACAGATGGTGGCAGAAATTGAGAAGGGGGACCTTCTCTATGAATATTCTGGTATGGTCAAGGACACAGTGATTCCGGAGGTGCAATGGTTGTCTAAGGAAACCCTGCGGCGCATATAATACACACACCCTGTGACGGAGGTACCACAGGTAGAATGCCAAGACACTGCAGCACCAGTGACGGATGTAGTGGTTCAGGAAGAAAATATGGTGGGGCAATGGCCTTAGTGGTTCGTAAGGCATCACACTGCTGAGGATCAGGGAGAAAACAGCAAGCTCACCAAGATGACCCTCAACAGGCGATGCTTATGAGTTCCATAAACATGACACTTAATTTGTTGGGTACTTATGTCAAATCACATGTTCCCACTACTCAATTGGCAGCTTTGAGGGAGGAACTCAGGAAAGAGTTTGAGGCTCGACTTGCCACAGAGTGTGCAAACAAGGTCGATGAAGAGGTCACTCACAAGATGCAGCAAGACTTAGAGAGTACAGAAGCGGCTTTGCAATTGGCCAAGGAACAATTGATTGAGGCAGGCCTCGCACAAGACCACTTGCACGAAGCACAAGCAACAGCTATACCAATGTAGATGAGCATGAAAGCAAGTTGCAAGAAGTGAATGCACTACATATGGAGTTGCAGACAGTGCATGACAGGATGGCCATACAATGTGCTACACTCAAAACTATGCTTGACCAATCTACAAAGAAATAAACAGTCAAGCGGAAGATGTACGAAGGCAGAAGAAGAAGAAGTTGAGCAAATGAAACTCATTGTCGATATGAAGAAATACATCTGTCGCAATGAGGATACTTTCAAGCAATACAGGCAGGTTTGAAGCTGACCAAGAGAGGCCCATCCTGGGTTGCAACAAACGGTCATGGCCAATAGAAATGAAATCTCGGTCACTAACAAGGCTTGGAAGGAAGCCAATAATCTACTTGCTGCCTATGCGAATTTGGTTGAACCTCATGCGAAGCGCATGGAGGTTTTACAACAGCAGTTAGATGTGTACAAACTCAGAGAGGAGCACACTCTCAGAGGAACCACAAGCAACTTGTGTGGATAACCACCTTATGCAGGTCTGGTTAGCACAAGGGCCAGTGGAGGGCAAAGCACCACGAAAGCTCACCCAAAGCGAGATGAATGAGCTCAGGCTGCAAGTGCATAACATTGCCACAACTACTATAGACAATGTCTATAGTAGGATAGCGGAGTTACAAGAGGATGTAGACGGCCTGCAGACTCAAGTGGAGGACCTCACTTCAAATCGACAAGAGAGTCTGTATACCTAAGGAATAGCTAATGGCTTCTTATTTACAAGCCAAAACTTTGGCTTTTCAGTCTTCTTCACAGAGGTGCAGGAGATGCCAATGATACAAGAGCCAGTACCACCAACACCAGAACAAGTCACTGTGCCAATAGCTGACCCTGTTGTTAATACAGCCACACCACAGCCACCACAGCCTGAGGTATGGGGGAATGCTGCTTTTAACCCACCTAAGACTCCAGCTGCAAGGGAGTACAGTAGGGCTATGATTATGCCCTTCAACCAAATTCCCATTGTGTTGGATTTGGCTTGGAAAGAATTTAGTCCTCCGCAATCATTAGCACATTACTATCAAATCATGCACATTTGGCTTCCAGTGGCAACTAGGACTAAAGTTCTTCCGAACAATCGACCAATAGAGGATCATCACTTTGCACAATACTGGCATGAGGCAGGTACCATGTTGAAGGAATTAATTGCCTTCCAAATTGTACATGGATTCATTTATACCAAGACCAAGGAGGTAGCAAGTATTGTCATGGGCTGCGGGTTATACTACGCTACTTTTTTTCTGGTACGTTATCACATTGAGCAGCACAAGATGCAATCGCGCTTTCTGAGTTATTCCAGTGGGGATCATTGGGTCTTACCTTCAGTGCCACCTCATATGTACCTATATGAGGCAAAAGTTATGATGCAAAAGGATTCTCAAATTCGTTCATGGTTTCAAGCGGCCTGGAACAATTTGTCAACGCAGAAATTTGGCCCTGACGATATTTTCTTTAAGGGACATGAGGCATGGAAATACTTGCACAATTCCCAAGTCATTGGTACCCCACTCACCTGGACAGACAAGGAGCTCAGGGTCTTCACCAATTTTACCATTCAGCGTTTACAGCAAGTTTTAAAGTTTAAACTTCCAGACATGGTAGGACAACATTGTATGCCCCAGAGGATTCCACCAAAAGCTTGGCAGTTAAAACACCTGAGAGGCGATGAGGATTCTGATACAACTGTTTCTTCAGCGGACTCTTTTGACATGGGAGAAGACTATGCAATTCAGATGGCAGAGAGAAAACGACGGGGTCTCCTATGCCTGAAAGATTACCTCGATATCAGCCTCCAGAGGGCCTTACATATCCAGGTAGTGTTCAATCATCTCCGTCAACCAGTGACAGACCTCGGGCTCGTACACAGTCCGCCACGAAACTCTCAACGTCAGAAAGGTGCTCGCTCACAAAGGTTTGCTAATCCCAATCAGTAAACCGTGAGGACACGGCTTTTTGAGAGGGAAGGGGTAATGTTGGAGGACTGTTTGGACTTAGACACTTTTACTAGATCTGTGGGGTACCCTTAATTTTTGAACAGACTGAGACCAACAGGAGCCTTAGGGGTGACAACAACGCACTTTAGGGGGGGGTTTACACAGCCCGTTCACAGTCCGCACAGCTCGTCACAGCCAACACAGCCCGTCACAGTCCGGCACAGCTCGTCACAGCCGCCCGCCGCCCACACAGACACACAGCCACAGCCGGTCACAGTTTCACACAGCCAGTCACAGCTTGACACAGCTGTCACGACCATAGGGAACAGATAGTAGAACAGGGAACGACTGTGGGGAACAACACCTGCGAATGGAACATGTTAGTTCACGGATGACGGTTAGTGAGGGAAACGGTTAGAACAACGGGTAGGAAGATAAAGCTAGGAGCAAGGACTGGAAAAGGATCAATTCTTGGATCACTTCTAGGGGAATCACTGCTCGGGGGGACTTCGGACATCACTGGGAGAAATGAGGCAGAGAGCGTATCTCTGAGCAGAAAGAGGGAGAGCACGGAGTAGGAGGAGGACGATCTGTTGATGCTTAATGAATGCAGGCAGTAGAATTGTAATGTAGAGCAGATTAGAGACTCCATGGCTTCAGCCTGATACTTGATAGATATTAATCTGATACACACTTCATACTCACACTATGTAGAGAGATCTGAGTGAAGCTGTGGAATGAATGGATGAGTTGATGGAATCCGATAGATTGATGAAGCAAACTGATACTTAATTACCAACAGTAAGATAACTAGCTAACATGAATGTGAGAAGGAAAACAAATAGGAAACACCCCCATGATACACTAGCTGTAGGTCATGACTGATTGTTCTGAGCGGGCTGAGTACTTAGAGATTTCCAACTCTTCTATCTTGGAGTTTCCGCCTCGGATAGCAAAGGGATGGGTGAGTAAAAGCCGCGCGACAAGTACCCTCAAGGCAAAGCCCTTCAATACATCTGCTTGGTATTCTTCAAGCTAAAAACGATATGAATATATCTGCCTTAAACAAGTTAAAACAGTAAAACCAGATCTGTTTCAGACTCAAAGGGTGGTTCCAAGGCATAGCTTGGCAACCTTAAAACAGATGTTATGTAATCTGAAAAGCCCGTCACGCCAGGTGCTTGGCCTGTTTTAAACTCAACGGTTAATTTCAAAGATGCTGCTTGGTACACCTAAAGCAGCCAGTATGTAGTCTGAAGAGCCAAAACAGCTTAGACATTCTGTTTTAAATTCAGAACGTAGTTCCAAAGACCTGCTTGATAAATCAGACCATACACAGCCTGTAATTTGCTCAAAGGGTGGTTCCAAAGGCATTGCTTGGCAACCTTAAAACAGATGTTATGTAATCTGAAAAGCCCATCATGCCAGCAGCTTGGTAATCTCTAAGTTCGAACAGTGTAGTCATGACTGTTTTAGTCTTAGAACTCTAACCTCAATGTACTCCTTGGTACTTACCATGTTAAAACAACATAAGAAGGACGTTTTAAGCATCACTGGATAGCTTTAGGTCTGGAGATGTTACTCCAGCACCATATCAATATGATGCCAAAGTTCATACTGGTATCATGCTAGAAAAACTGACTTATAATCAGGTTAAAAACCCCGAGTCTTAATAGAACGTGTGTATTCTATAAAGCTCAGCAGATTGCCATATTGTTCAACAGAAGCAGTTGGTTGCAATCATAAAAAAACAAAAAAGGAATCGTATCGGATGCCCCTTAAGCGGTATTCAGCGTCAATCGTCACCATCGCCAAGTCTTTTGATCATCTGCAAACTGTTCAAAAATACATATTAAGTGAAGACCCTCACCTGTGCCCGTCCCCAAAACCACCACATCAAGATGGGTGTTAGTGAGGATGCACCAGGTGAGTAGCAGGTCTTCACAATTGCTCAACGTGCATTCTACTGTGAGCAAATTGATCAAAGAAGAACAGAGATGCGACACCACTAAGAACCTTAATCGTTTGTGGAGTGGGACGCTGCGGCGTTCAACATCTGAATCTCAAGAGATCACAATAGAATGCAACAAAATGGGAGACTTGAGGAAAATTGCATCTTTACAAAGTGCAAGTTAACTTCCCCCATCTCCTTAAGAGCGCCGCTGCTTCACGAATGCGAAAGATTGCAGGCAAACACAGCAGTAGGTCGTTTGCCAGCACGGGAAATGGAAGTACCTGCCGCCATCGCGCATTAAAAAAACAAAGCGTGCGCAGGCCGTGCTGCTCGAGCACTCAGCCGCCATGATCGCCCTCCACCAGAGAAAACAAGCACGAGTTACATCCTCGGTGGTAAAGTTCAAGACAATAAATCATCCAGTTAGGGAGTGTACCTGGCATAGTTTTCATCCGGTATGGATGAAATCCAAAACATATTCCATTAGGGATTAGAAAGAAGTATTTCCAAACCAGATAGGCTTAGGAAAAAAATTGTTAATCCCAAACAGATAATTGGAGAGAGGGAGAGAGGGGGCACCCACCATCCAACCCCTGGTATGGCAGTCCCTTATGGAGTGAGTTTGGTATGCACTCACTCCGTAAGGGAGTGCGCATACCAGACCCATTCTCATAAGGCTCTCCCTCTACAATGTAGTTCTATCCTTGGACTTGAATACCAAATGGATAAAAGGCCTGCATTCTCTCTGCTCTCAGATTACGAGTGAACATTGGCACAACATAATTCAAACTTGGCAAGAGTTCAAAAATTACAGGTGTTCTTCAAATGGCAAGAAGGGCCCCACTCCTATCTATCGCACGTGATGGCTTAACCTAACAGCTGTCATATATGGCTACGATCGTCCTACAACCATAAAGAACTAACCGTCTCGACCCAATCTATCGGCTGTGACAAACGGCGACGCTTTGTACACTCATAATGACTCTCTGTACCCTTCGCATTTACTTCATTCATTCGAGATAATATAGTTTTCAAAAAAATAAAATAAAAATTGTATTGACTAATAGCTGAAAACCATCGGGGCATCGGAGGAGGTGCAGGAGGGGACCCAAGGAGTGACTCGGACGACGACTTTGTTGAAGGTCCTGCGACTGTTGTTGCTGCTACCAAGTCACCGGTCGTCCGGTTCCCAAGTCAGTTCGGAGTGGGACTGGCTCTACCAAGAAGTTGGCATTTGAGGGCGAGCCTAACGGCAGTATTCGGCGGTGATGTTTTCGCACAGGCCAAAGCTAGAACCTCCAACCATCATCCAATGCGTCAATGAGAGCTTCCTTGACGCTCTCGCTGCCAGGGCAAAGAATGTGGCACACAGCAAGTCTTTGGCGGAGCAGAAGGGGAAAGCCAAGAGGGCTGCCGGTACAGAGCCTAAAGACACCCCTGGTTTTGAAGCCATGATGGAATTCTTCACGGTTGTGAGCATGGATTGCAAGAGCACTCGGGGGGGGGGGGTTTGAGGTGGAGAGAGCTTGCGATATGATTCTCCTCGACATTCCAGATGGGGAGCTGCTGGAGGGCCTGGATGGTGTGCCCACCTGGAACAGGTTTACTGAGGACTACTGGAAAGCCGGGTTTGGGCTCGCGGGGATGCTCCTGGATGACGGTGGATGTGTGGTTGTCCTTGCCACGAGAGGGAAGACCACAGAGAATGCGGTGGCAAGATGGACACCAAAAAGTGTCACCCCGGTCCTCCTCAGAAAATGGTTCTGCATCAATACACAGGGGTTGCGAACAGAGGGCCAAAGTGTAAGTTATCAATCTATTGCATTCACCTCATATTGTGGTGTATCTAAACTAGATCCCGGAGTTGATCCCTCTTTTGTTGGATGTGCAGACATTGGTGTTTGAGGCATATTGCTTTGTGAAGAGAGGGTCTACGTTCAAATTCCGCAACGACGGTCGTCTTGTTGATGCCGCTGTGGACCCTGTTACCTACGATGTCCTCTACAACTATGTGCCCCACTCCAGTATGCCGAAGGACACAAAGACAGGCAAACCGTGGCGGTACAGCCGGACCCGGAGCCCTGCTTTCATCCAAACCCTCATGGAGACGTGCTCGGATGTCCAAGGGCGGATTGTGGACCTCACATGCGGCACGGGTAAGCCTTCACGTGCTCAGTTTGTCCCCTGGCCCGATTGCAATTGCATGCCGCAAGCTATTAACCGCCCGCTTTGTTCCTCAGGTGCTTCAATGTGGGCAGGGACGTTGTCCGATAGGCATGTGTTCGCCTTCGAGCCAGATACTGCCCTCCACAACTCGGAACTTGCAGCGGCTGAACGTCTGCCAAAAGAGGAAGAGGCATCCTCGGAGGATGAGGAAAAATCCGAGAAGGAGCAGGGGGAGGAACAAGTTGGGATCGAGGCCGAGGAGCCCCCGGTGTACGAGTGAGTGGTCGCATTGTAAGTTGCCTCCAGATTTCATGAGGCACCTCCCTTCGCTCTCTTATTTCATTGAAAACCCTTTCTGCTTCTGCTGGTATTGACATTCTTGAAGTGGATTTGTTCTTACTGTAGGATGCCAAGTACGGCAGGAGGGACGTCTACACCGGAGTTCATGGGCAGGAGGAACGTGCATTTTTTTGCCAGGGGGATTTCATGCCTAGTCGAGAAAGGGACTATATCCTTCCTACTTATGCTGCCCGGCTTGCTTCGGTGTCCATTAGGAGGTGTTCCGAACCTAGTCGTGTACAGCAGATTTAGATGAGGCAAGCCTCAAGAAAATGAAGATGAGGGAGGAGGCAGCAGCTATTAGAGCCCGTCGGGCTCGTAGATTTGTCTTGGATTCTGCTGAGGAAAGTGGGGGACGAGGCAGAAGATTCCCAGGAGGTGAGGTGGACAGTCCCCCAAGGAGAGGACGGCATTTTTGAGAGGCATACTGCAACCGATGCATCACAGAGCTCGGAGGATGGGGGGATGAGGGGGATGAGGAAGAAGGAGGGCCAAGTTCCTCGGAAGGTGTAGGAGAGTAGTTTTCCCATTCCTGCTATGACAGTTATGACACACTTGTATAGACGTGGCTTGCCACAAAATTTGCAATAAAATGTTGCATTTCATTGCTATGACGAGTCCACATGACCCTATTTCCGTGCCTCCTAACCCTATTTCCGTGGACAGACAATGGCCCGCTCATGCTTTTTTTTTTCCCGCTCATGCTCATGCCGCTCATGAAATAGCAGCCCCCCTTTGAGGAGAGGATGTCGCTTGGGCGGAGTTAATGTACAATGGATTGGTGGACGAGATGAAGAGGTTACAGGGAACTGCTGCTAAGTCTCCAATCATTGTGTCCGGTCCAGTCATTGCCTAGATAATTCTTGATTCTTGCATACTTGATACTCGGGAACGTAAGGAGATGGGAGTGTTTGAGGCAGAAACCACTGCAATTGAAGAGCAAGGCTCTTCACACAGTGAGGGTGGACTGGCAGCGCAACACTAGTCTAAGAGACAGAGGCGGGGTAAGACTGTAGTGGCGGATCCACTGGCTTCACGGAAACCGCACGATAATGTTTCCCAAGCTCTTGTGCAGGATGGGGCACAGCAGCACAGAGAGCTGCTATTATTGGAAGCAGGGCCTTCAGAGAGGGAAGAGGAAGTCACTTTGATGTCACAGCCACCACAACCAATTGACTCTGTTGTTTTAGAGGTTCCACAGTTAGTATATGCTGTGGCATCACCCCCAATTGCTCTGGAAGGAGAAAGGTTGGACATTCCCACTACAGAGCAGGTCGTGGCCGAAATTGAGAAGGGTGACCTTCTCTATGAAAATTCTGGCTTGGTAAGGGAATCAGTGATTCCAGAGGTGCAGCGGTTGTCCAGGGGAAACCCTGCTGTGCATGTAATACCCACACCTGTGACGGAGGTAACCAGGGGTAGAATATCAAGACACTGCAGCACTTGAGGCGGATGAGGTGGTTCAGGAAGAAAATCTGGTGGGGCAATGGTCTGAATGGTTCGTGAGGCATCACACTGTTGAGGATCAGGGAGAACAGCAGCAAGCTCACCATGATGACCCTCAGCAGGCCATGCTTATGAGTTCCATAAGCAGGACACTTAATTTGTTGGGGGCACTTATGTGAAATCCCATGTTCCATCTACCCAATTGGCAGCTTTGAGGGAGGAACTCAGGAAGGAGTTTGAGGCTCGACTTGCCACTGAGTGTGCAAACAAGGTCGATGAGGAGGTCACTCTCAAGTTACAGCAAGAGTTAGAGAATACAAAAGCCGCTTTGCAGTTGGCCAATGAACACTTGATTGAAGCAGGCCTCGCGCAGGACCAGTTGCACGAAGCACATAAGCAACAACTATACCAAATGCAGGTGAGGCATGAGAGCAAGTTGCAAGAAGTGAATGCACTACATACGGAGTTGCAGACATTACATGAGAGGATGGCCATACAATGTGCTACACTCACAACTACTCTTCAGCACACTACATTAGAAGTTAACAGACAAGGGGAGATATTAATGAAGGCAGAGGCAGAGAATGTCGAGCAGGCGAAACTCATTGTTGATATAAAGAATACAATCTGTCGCAATGAGAATACTTTCAAGCAATATAGGCAGGTTAGTGGTGTTGCATCTTTGTTCTTCTTTTGATCAATTTGCTCACTGTAGAATGCATGTTGGACATGGATAGCAACTGTGAAGACCTACTACTCACTTGGTGCATCCTCACTAACACCCATCTTGATGTGGTGGTTTTGGGGACGGGCACAGGTGAGGGTCTGCACTTAATATGTATTTTTCAGTTTGCGGATGATCAAAAGACTTGGCGATGGTGACGATTGACGCTGAATACTGCTTCAGTGGGGCATCCGATACGATTTCTTTTTGTTTTTTTATGATTGCAACCAACTCCTTCTGTTGAACAATATGGCAATGTGCTGAGCTATACAGGCGTTCTATTAAGACTCGGGGTTTTTAACCTGATTATAAGTCAGTTTTTCTAGCATGATACCAGTATGAACTTTGGCATCATATTGATATGGTGTTGGAGTAACATCTCCAGACCTAAAGCTATCCAGTGATGCTTAAAACGTCCCTTCTTATGTTGTTTTAACATGGTAAGTACCAGGGAGTACTTTTTGGACATTGAGGTTAGAGTTCTAAGACTAAAACAGTCAGGACTACACTGTTCTAACTTAGAGATTACCAAGCTGCTGGCATGATGGGCTTTTCATATTACATAACATATGTTTTAAGGTTACCAAGCAATGCCTTTGGAACCACCCTTTGAGCAAATTACATGCTGTCTGGTCTGATTTATCAAGCAGGCCTTTGGAACTACGTTCTGAATTTAAAACAGAATGTCTAAGCTGTTTTGGCTCGATGGCTTTTCAGACTGCATACTGGCTGCTTTAGGTACCAAGCAGCATCTTTGAAATTAAGCGTTGAGTTTAAAACAGGCCAAGCACCTGGCATGACGGGCTTTTCAGATTACATAACATCTGTTTTAAGGTTGCCAAGCTATGCCTTTGAAACCATCCTTTGAGTCTGAAACAGATCTGGTTTTACTGTTTTAACTTGTTTAAGGCAGATATATTCATACTATTTTAGCTTGAAGAATACCAAGCAGATGTATTGAAGGGCTTTGCCAAATTACCACCATCTGGTCTGAGTTATGAAGCAGGTTTTTGGAACTACTCTCTGAGTTTAAAACAAACTGTCTAAGCTGTTTTGGCTTGATGGCTTTTCAGATTACATAATGGCTGCTTTAGGTGTACCAAGCAGTATCTTTGAAATTAACCATTGAGTTTAAAACAGGCCTGGTTACGCTATTATAAGTTTGAAAAGTACCAAATAGTACTTTTGGACATACCCAGTGATTTGAAAGCAAGACCTTTGCACACTGTTTTGACTTGGAAAAAATAGTGGGCTGGTCTGGCTTTTTCAAAATACATAATGTCTGGTTTAATTTTTCAAACTGGGCTTTTTGGAATACCCTCTGAGCTGGTGTTGTCCATAAAGTTCTGATTATGCTCAATGTAGCACTCCTGCTCTGATTGAGTTTTGGAGAGATGATGGAAATCCAGATCCAGACCTTTATGCATTCATGGAACATAGACTAAATTATCAGTTGGGCTTTTGGAATTGCAACACCTGCAACTCGTTTTTAAAGGCTCAAGTGTTTCTGCTGATGGTATGTACAAAGGGTGGTGTTTGTCCTGGTTTTTTATTATTATAATAAAAACAAGACTCCTTCAATGATGAATGACATCTGATTCTAGGGTGATGGTTGTCTTGGAAATCCCACCCTCCCACCCTAACTTTTCATGTACTTTCAGGAAGATGACATGAGTTTCTATCAAGTAAGATACTGTCTATGCGAGGTGAAGTTAGATAGTGCCTTGTCATGAGGTTGATTTGCATTCTCATAAAGAAACCGTGCCACAACCTTGGCTGTATCGGTGCGGGTGGCCATTGCTTCAGCCCACTTAGTCACGTATTCGGTCGCAATAATCGCTTCTGACCATTGCATCATCCCACGGAGGTTTGCTATTTCATGAGCATGAGCGGCATGAGCGGCATGAGCAGAGTAGTAACACAATCGGTTTTCATGAGCAGAAGTACAAATTTCGAAAATAAAAAACAAAAAAAACAATAATTTAATGCAATGTGTCAGGAAAAACAAATATATTATTCGGCCCCTTGAAGGGAAAATTGCAGTTTTGACAGTTGTGCTCATGATATTTCGTCTTCCGCTCATGCCAATTCCCAGCGACATGTGCAAATATGGCGCCGAATTTCGCGGTAATAGGGTCCGTAACCTGAAAAAACTGCGACGTATTTCACGGTAATAGGTCTCTCTCGCGAAAAATGGTGCCGAATTCCGCGGCTATAGGTCCCCTCATGACAGGTAATTCGGCGCCATTTTTCCAGTGCATGTTCGAACTTAGCCAGTTTTCGGCAAAATAGGGAAATTCGTCGCCATTTTTCCAGACACTGTACCAGTGCATGTTGGGACTTAGCCAGTTTTTGGCCAAAAAAGAGAAATTCGGCGCCATTTTTCCAGACACGGTACCAGTGCATGTTGGGACTTAGCCAGTTTTCGGCCCCAAAAAGTTCGGCGCCATTTTCCTAGACACAGGTACCAGTGCATGTTGGGACTTAGCCAGTTTTCGGCCCCAAAAGAGAAATTCGGCGCCATTTTTCCAGAAATGGCCCCACAACTGCTTCTGTTGGATCTCAGTTTGAATGGAATATTGCCTCATTCCAGGAGTTTTGGGGTGCAATTCATTACACTGCAAAAAAAGTCTGATACAGCAAAATGCATTTGAAAATATCCATATGGAGGATTCCGTTTGCCCCATCAATGATTTCTGGAATCCCTAAGGAGGAGTTTGTGCAGCTCGTTCACGCTCAACGCCGGTGCATGAATAAAGTCATCAATAGTCACGTTCATCCTCAACCTCTTCAGGTAAATGTAATACAGATGCTTGCACGGATAATACTTCGAACCCTTCTTTGCTTCTATCAACGAGAAGTCCGTACAATTGCAAGTCGGCTCCACTCCAATCGTAATTGTGTATACATCGTCGCGTACAGCCGAGCCGGCCGTTGCCATCCCGATACACACGCCTAAGGCCGGGTGGGGGTACGTCCACGGAGCTCTGAATAGTGCAAGCCATCCCAAGAGCATTGGCAATCCGAGTCTCATTCAACTTGTTGGGAGGGTGTCGTCTCTTCACTCTTCACTCTTCCGAATCGCATTGTGGGATGTGCAGAATTGTCCAATCCGTCTCTACTGGACCGAGCAGTCTGCAATGGCTGGGTCTGAGGAACCGGAAATGCGTGGGCCGGGATGTCTGTGCGTTGCACCATTCGAAATCCTGCTGCAAATAGAGCATCCGCCTCATTCTGAGAGAGGCTGCAACCCGGTGCAACAGGCCAGACGCCCGGAGGCTCCGGCATTCCTTGAATCCCGTACTTGGGCTTGCCAAATACACAGGTCATTATGTCGTGCCTACAGAACCAAAATGTCTGCGTTGTGGCGTGAGCAAATGTGGGAGTCAAAAATCTGCCGCTGAAACAAGGTGTAGTACAGCACCATGTGGGTTCCTCCGAATCATCTCACCACAACGTGCTCTCGTATCCACCCGGATGCGCAGCACTTCCCTCGAAATGCCGGCAATGTCCTCGCAATTCTCCACTGTGACTCCGACACTCTTGTCTCCACAATGGGAATGTTGTACTGCTTTACTACAGATGGCTCGTTATGTTGCCGGGGCACGCGCCCTGTGCTCAAAGGAGATGGCGATCTTGAACGTGCAGGACTTGCGGTGCTCGACGAGACCTCCTCGGGCAACATCACGGGACCACGAGGGAGCGTGCGAATATTCTTGTCAGCTCGCCATGAATCCTCTTCTTCTCCGCCAGGTGCCTCGTCAAGTCTTCGTCTCACTGGACGGGTATGAACATCTCCTTCCAAATGTTGGCCTCTTCGCAGCAATGGCGTGTCCCGAAGGCCCTCTCGCAAGGCCGCCGCCCACTTCCGAGGATTCTTCGATCTAGAGGCAGTCCGCATCAGCATTTCCTGCCTGTCCGGCCCCAAGCCCCACTGTTTCCCTTTCAAGAACTCGTTGTACCTGCATTGCTGCATAATTGACCTCACAATGTCCTCCGTTGTGGCAGTGAGGATGTCCACCAGATGCGCCGTAGAGGAGGCACGCCAGGAAGAGTGCACTGATTCGGCCATGTTTGTCGTGGGCATGTCGGTGTCGGAGTCGAGACACATTTCCTGCACAAGCACATGTTCAGGTTACAAGCAAGTTACAAATAATGCCAAGAATAATATCCAACGGGACGCGAATTCGTGCAACTCACCTCCCGCATATAGTCGCCGAACTGGAGGAAACGATAATGCCACCATGCTAGCCAACTGACCATTGCTCCCTCGTCTGATTTCCTTACAGCACCTGACGATGTCCACCAAACCCCTATGCATGCAAACTGTGTCTCTGCATCATCCAAGGGGAGCGCGCTTCCACGCAAGGCACATGGAACGGTGCTCCTCTCTGAAATCTGGCGCCACGAGCCTGGTTGTATACTGCGAAAGGCTCTGCAGAAAATGGAACCCACAAGATCTCTCCTTGCCTTCCATGGGAACATTGGGGTCTTGCCCGTACACCCTTCGGATGGCAGCCCAATTGCTTGTGCGTTGTCCGCCATGAAACCACGGAAATTGGGAGGGCAATCCCGCCTTGGCCATCTGTTCGTTTATTCCCTGCCAAAGAAGCATCTCCGATTGTGTGTCCTCTCCTTTCATCTCACAAATAGCAATTGTCATTAGCATCCTGCAGTGGGTGTCGTAGACATGTGCACCCATTGTCACCCACTGGTGATTTGTAATTCGCTTGATATGGTCGAACATGACCCAACTGTTGACAAGTTCCCACTCGTCATCCTGTCGACCAGTTCGACGCCGTGCCAGGTCCACACGTGGACATTTTGAATACGAAACAACGATCTGCCTCAGTCCCTTGTCCTGGAAACCTACTTCCATGAATGTAGTCATATCCACATCGTCGCTTCACCTCCAGAATGGAGTGCATATCCGAGCCACCGCCCAAATTTCTGTTGCATGAGACAATGTGGTTTCGGACATTCGGTGAACATACATGGGACACGACTCCAGCAATGCCTCCATTTCCTTCTCGTCGAGGAACTCTATCGGAGCCGTCTTCCGACATAATTCTGGCCAATGCCATCTTATGGGCGACTTGGAGCTTGTATCTGTTTGGGTTTGGCACCCGGCGGTCTCAACTTAACCTCCTCCTGAACGAGCTGCTCTGCTTCGTGGGCAGCCTCCCGCGAGTTCCCCCTCGCCAATTTGTGACAATGGGAACCAACGTGTATGCAAGCTCGGGTGAGGTCAGGGAAACGGTGCAACACATAGAACTGCTTGGCATTACAAACAGACATGCAGTGTGGTGGTTCTTTGCAATGCGCACACTTAAATGTGGAGTTCGGAACCTTCTCCTGAGCTCGAAATGGTTGGTGAGCTGTGCCTGTCCAATCGGTCTCGTTCCTGTGACCTCTGGATTTAAAGTGGAAGCAAGTTGGGGAGAACACCGCAACGCGCCCGCACAAACAACGTAGCGCACCCGCACACCATCGAGCATCTTCATGCTGGTGGTTTTGGTAACGCACCAAGGATGACCGTCATGTTTTCTATCCATATCTGTCAACATTCCGGACGCCCTCGAGTAGTCCGCCCGAGGAGGGAACTCAAAGAAGATATTACCGTCGACGTCGGCGGGAAGGCATGTAACCGATTTAATTGCGAACTTGCTGTAGTCCAGCCCGGCCAGCTCCGACCGGTGTCCCTCCAGGTGAAGCCCTCGCAGAATTTCAAGAATAGATCGAACTGCGGTGCTCGTGCTGGGAATATGACTCCCTCCTCCACTGACGTCCATTGAGGACTTGCCTGATCTCCAGGACGACCTCGGAACTTCCATGACCTCGTCTGAGTCGGACAGGTTGTGAACAACCCGGTTCTCGCTCGTCTTCATGGATGGGTTCGGCTCTGGATTTACTTCGTTGCGGACTTCTCTCTTTGAGGTAGCCACTCTCTGATTCGCGGATTGTTTCGTGGAAGGCGCCAGGATAGAAGGTGCATTTGGCGGGCAAATGAAGTCCCCAACAGCCCTGTATATGACGCTGTCCGATGGTGGAACTCGCCATTCCCTGCCATCGAAAATCATCGTGGAGCACAACAATACTCTCGACAACAAGGCCGTTTGAGTCCTTCCTTCCTCCTCCAAAAAAACCGACCCGGTTTCAGGTGGTATCGAACGCACAGATATTTCTCCATCACCCGGCAGGTGTCCCCTCTGCACGGAAATGAAGCTCTATGCTCGTGAGGAGGGCAGTACACTGTAGCGCTCGGGTTTCCGCCATGGGAGATGTGCACACAAGACTGCCAGGATGGCGTGCGGGGAAGCTCCCTGGTAGAAGGGGATGCAGCGATGGAATGAATGCGATGCCGATTTGTCCGAGCGACGAAGCCTGATCCAAATCCAGGGAGCCAACTATCTCAAAAATCCACAGTCAGAGTGTTAATGAACCTTGTCTCCGGAATGCGGCCCCTGGTCTTTGCGCAATAACTGCCAACGGTATGCAGTCAGAAAGTGGGGGCCGTCCGGATGATGACGGCTGAAGGGAGAAGCCGGCACCGTGCCGTCACATTTACTACCCCGATGGAAATTCGGCACCCAATATCCAACAGGGGAAGCCCGGATGAAGTCGCCTCGGGCGCAGAGGCCGGCGCGTGTGCGACAGAGAACATCCCCTGGATGGAGATTCGGCGCCGAATTTCCATCCGGGCCCCCCAAAGGGAGTCGTGTCGGGGGTCAGGCCGAAAACTGGCCGGCATAAAAACATCCCCAGATGGAAAAACGGCGCCGAATTTCCATCCGGGGCGGTTCGGATGCAGTCGGGGAGGGGGAGAGGCCGCACTTGGCCGTCACATTTCAACCCCCGGACGGAAATTCGGCACCGAATATCGAACAGGGGACGCCCGGATGAAGTCGCCTCGGGCGTAGAGGCCGGCAGTGTTCGACAGAGAGCATCCCCTGGATGGAGATTCGGCGCCGAATTTCCATCCGGGCCCCCCCAAAGGAAGTCTTGTCGGGGGTCAGACCGAAAACTGGCCGACATAAAACCTCCCCAGATGGGAAAACGGCGCCGAATTTCAATCCGGGCCGTTCCAATGCAGTCGGGGAGGGGGAGAGGTCGGCACCTGGCCGTCATATTTCAACCCCGGACGGAAATTCGGCACCGAATATCCAACAGAGCGGCGGAGAGGCCGGCACCTCTCCGACAGAGACCATCCCCCGGATGGAAATTCGGCGCCGAATTTCCATCCAGCAGGTAAGTGGAATCCCGGATGGATGGAAATTCGGCGCCGAATTCCATCCAGCGGTGTCGATCCGCTGGCGGATGGATGATTCCGGCGCCGAATTTCCATCGGCAGGTATTCATCGCCGGAATTACTTCTCGCAGGTAATTCCATCGATGAAGGTAAGGAAGTAATTCCTCGTTCCGAATTAACCTGCAGGAAGGTAATTCCCAGATGAGAATTACCTGGCAGGAAGGTAATTTGAGCGAGATATTACCTGCAGGATGGAAATTCGGCGCGAATTTCCATTCATCCGGGATTCGAATTACCTGCAGGATGAAATTCGGCGCGAATTTCCATGGCATCCGGGATTCGATTACCTGCAGGATGGAAATTCGGCGCCGAATTTCCATCCATTCCGGTGATTCACTACCTGCAGGATGGAAATTCGGCGCCGAATTTCCATTCCATCCGGATTCGAATTACCTGCTGGATGGAAATTCGGCGCCGAATTTCCATCCTCCAGGATTTCCGAATACCTGCCGGAGGAAATTCGGCGCCGGATTTCCATCCATCCGCTTTCTCCGCGAAACCTTGCGGATGGAAACCCTACCTGCGCGGATGGAATCCGGCGCCGATTTCCATCGCCGCTTTCCGAATTACCTGCGTGAGGGAATTTTGGCGCGCCGCCCTACCTGCGCGGATGGAAATTCGGCGCCGGATTTCCATCCGCGCTGCTTTCGAATTACTGCGTGAGGGAAATTTCGCGCCGCCTCTACCTGTGCGGATGGAAATCGGCGCGGATTTCCATAAGCGCGCTTCCGAATTCCCTGCGTGAGGGAAATTTGGCGCGCCGCCTTTCTGCGCGGATGGAAATTCGGAGCGATTTCCATTCCGCGAGCTCCGAATTACCTGCGTGGAGGGATATTTGGCGCGCAGCCCTACCTGCGCGGATGGAAATTCGGCGCCGGATTTCCATCCGCGCGCTTCTGAATTAACTGCGTGAGGGGAATTTTGGCGCGCCGCTCCTACCTGCGCGGATGGAAATTCGGCGGGGATTTCCATCCGCGCGCTCCGAATTACCTCTACGTGGAAATTCAGGGGACGTTTACGTCGATTTTCATCCGACATGGAGGCGCTATCCGACCTTAATTGCCGCAGCTGGGCAATAAATGTCGACGCCGTCGTTTATAATTCGGGCTGCTGGTGACGCATGGTTCCTGGACACGTACCCTAAATCTCATGCTAATCTTGGCTTAAAATGCTATTCGAGGCATGTACCCCAAAAAGGAGATCTTTTTGGTTGGGACTTATGCCGCCTGAAGGGCGTGGCTCTCCTGAGAGGACCTCACATCCAGACCGCGGCGGAAGTGAAAGCTCTGTACTACGGACGACGGCCAATCTCTCGCTATGGCCAAACTGAAGCTCCAGCAGGAGGATTCCAGTGTCTTGCTCACAAACCCGCGCCAATGAGCTGAGTACTCTCAGGCAAGCCAATCTGCTTTCGGTTTGTTTGATTTCTTTTTTGCTGTCGCTTTGTTACTCGCTTTGTTTTTGCATCTTATCCTGGCTTCGCTGGATGAGTGAACTTTAGATAGTTGAGTGAACCTTAGATTGTTTGCAATGCGTGTGCAAATCCGGCAGCTCTGGAGAAGGCTGCTTGTGCATGTCATTTTAGGCAATGGTTGCAATTTGTTTTCATTGTTGTTGCATGGCTCTCCATACTTCCTAAAACTTGTTATGTTTTTATTTTGCTACACGATTTTGCTATGGTGGGTTGCGCTGCTCGTTGCGATGCTGGGTTTTTGCACCGATGTTGGTTTTTCACAATTTTTGTCAATGACAGAGTGACGACGAGCCCGGCACGCTGGTGGTATCATCGACAGCTCCAACTCATCGCAGTTTTGAATCGCCCAATTGGGGCGAGAGGGCAAACTTAAACCTTTTGTTGGTGGACGGGGAGGACTTGCAACGAAGTCGACAGAATAGGCATGGGGAGGTTGTGCAGGCGGCATGGCAGGTGAAGGGCGTGAGGACATGAGGACAGCAGAGATCCGGCAATGGAGGTTGTTCATGCACATGCAGTAGGGTCCGCCCACGCAAAGAAAAAAGAAGAAAGCTAGCACATGCAATCCCCGGCGAGGAGGCCGTCACGGGCTGCGGAGGGGGGAGTGAGCAGTGCGCGCGAGGGTGTCAGTTCACCTCAATCAAAGGTGGTCGTCCTGGAGGGCTCCCCTGCTGCTAGCCCTAGTAAGATAAGAAACAGAAAGCCCGTGAGAGGGCAAAAGAGAGGGCAAAAGAACAGACGAGACAGAATGCTAGCCAGGAGGAAAGAGAAAAGACAGCTGAAGAGGCCAGGGGTGCCCAAATGACAGATGCCAATGTAAGCGAGGGACGCACAGAGACGGTGGATCCTCCAAGACACCAAAGAGAGGCAAGTCAGTAACACACCGGTTAGACCATCGCGGGCAAGAGAAGCCCCCGCAATTACCCATACGGTGGAGAGTGGAGGAGAGGAAAGAACACTGAAAGAGCACGGATTGTGCAAGTTCGAGGTGAAGCCAGGGAGAGGGCAGTAGAGACGGGGGAGAGTGCTGGAGGTGGTTTCGCAGGTGGCTGACCTGTTGAGGAGGACGACAGGGAGCTTTCTGACCAGGATGACATCCCTCCGGACATCCCAGGCCCAAACCCGGAGCATACATGCTGGATTTGGCGGTCCTGGTGGGCTGCCGGAAAACCCTCTGCAGCAGACGTCATGTCTGAGGCGGATATGAAGTTGGCCGCTGCCAAGATGTTGGAGGCAACCCACAGCAACATTGGTAGGGTGCTGGGGGACATGGTGTACCCGGCCAAGCTTCGAATTCCCCTTTGCCGCTTGGTGTCATTGCAGGTGGTGAGACCTGCCCTCCCAGGCGATATCGACAAGCTGAAATTCTCTTTCTGGGATGGATATCGAATGGGGTCTGCCGCGTTTTATGTTTCCATTGAGAACGACCACGGAGCTTCCCGTGCCCACTTCCGATGAGGTGGACAAAATGGGGGTTCCCATTGGCAAACGCGAAATGAGGAGTTCGAGAGATCGATTGCTAGTGATCCTCTTTTCCAGCACTTGTCCGGTAAGATGTTCTACGTGTGGGACGGCAATCATCGCCTCCTGGCATGGATGGAGCACATTGCCCAAGCCCACCCAACGACCTCGATTGGCATTTCGCCGTGGATTGTGTTGTGCTGAAGGTTGCGGGGCCCAAAGATCGCAGTCTTCTCAAAGCTGCAATGGCCGACATCAACTCGTAAGCTACAACCCCTCTCGCTTTTGGACTTTGAATTTGGAAGTCATTTCATTGCGAATCCTCATATATGATGGAAATTCCCATTTCAGTATTGTTTGATGGAAATGTGGCACTGCAGGGTGACTGAGAATGCCTTCATTGCCACCAACTTGTTCCTATGCTCTTCCGAGTGAAGGATGTCGGGAAGCAGGGGGTGCAAGAGTTTGCCAATTCCCTCAGTGCCGACCTCCTGCGCAAGTCGGAGGCAAAGGCAGACAGAACCTGGTATAGGCTGAGCGTCGACGCCATGGTGGACTACATATTTCGGGTAAAGCTCCTGACAGTTTTGTTGAGCTAATCTGTCTCTCCTCCCCCAATAGAAGAAATTGTGTTGAGCAAGATCTCTAATCTTATGTGCGCATTCTTGACAGACGAAAATACAGCAGGATTTGGCACATGCGCGGAGGTTCTACATGGAGTCAGAGGAGAGAATCCAACCCTCCCGGAACTCGAATCGTATGTCAAAGCTGCGGAGGTGAGGGCCCGCATAAAGTACAAGTCGCGGATGGTAAAGTACGTGGCCATAGCTGATCCCGCCCTTGGTGCCGACTTTCTGGTGGAGGTGGGGGAAGCAACTCTCGCGCGCTGAAGCCCACGATGACATTGGAGAAGCTCCATCGTCTAGCCACATCCTGTGTGGATGCAACAAAAAAGGTGATACATTCTTAACCAAATTGTGGTGGCAACAACTCCTTTTTGTGGTGTTTGGCGCTTACGAATATGCTGGGTGGTTGGACAGACCCGGTGGCTCCAAATCTGGAATGGTTCCCAAAGTACCAGGGACATGTGGAGCTTCCCCAAACCGGACAAACTCTCTGACCCCACATTCGACATGTGGGTGAACCACATGACATGGTGGTTTCAGGTACTTCCCCACGCTTCGTTTGGGGCTTCTACTCTAGTAGGGGGTGGATTCATTGTATTTTTTGAGGAAAGCGATCTGATGGGAATCTCCACAGGTGACGACGAATGCGCAAGAGCAGCTGGACACACAAGCACATCAGTTCAAGATGGAGATATCTCCTGCAGCAGAGAGCCTACGTGACTATGTGACGAGGTACTTTCTGCTCTACAAAACCAACCTATTCTTTCGGGAGATAGTAGATGCTCGCCGGAGCCACGAGTTCACCGACCAGCCGAACGCGGACAAAGCAGCAATGCGCCTTCTGTACAGGTACATACGCGCTGCCTTCTTTGAAGTCCTGGCATTTCAGGATGTTAGAGGCCTCAAGTGGTGTTAGGGAAAATGGCGCCGAATTTCCAGTCAGGGCTCCGAAAATGGCTAAGTCCCTAGACTGGCTGGCCCGGAACTGGAAATTCGGCGCCATTTTCCAGTTCCAGGCCCTATTGCCGTTCAGGGACTTAGCCATTTTCGGGCTAAGTCCCTAGGGTGGCTGGCCCGGAACTGGAAATTCGGCGCCGTTTTCCAATTCTAGGCCCTATTGCCGTCCAAGGACTTAGCCATTTTCGGGCTAAGTCCCTAGGGTGGCTGGCCTGGAACTGGAAATTCGGGCGTTTTCCAGTTCTAGGCCCTATTGCCGTCCAGGGACTTAGCCATTTTCGGGCTAAGTCCCTAGACTGGCTGGCCCTGAACTGGAAATTCGGCGCCATTTTCCAGTTCCAGGCCCTATTGCCGTTCAGGGACTTAGCCATTTCGGGCTAAGTCCCTAGACTGGCTGGCCCTGAAGTGGAAATTCAGCGCCATTTTCCAGTTGTAGGGCCTATTGCCGTTCAGGGACTTAGCCATTTTCGGGCTAAGTCCCTAGGGTGGCTGGCCCCGAAGTGGAAATTCGGCGTCATTTTCCAGTTCTAGGCCCTATTGCCGTTCAGGGACTTAGCCATTTCCGGGCTAAGTCCGTAGGGTGGCTGGCCCTGAACTGGAAATTCGGCGCCATTTTTCCAGTTCTAGGCCCTATTGCGGTTCTGGGACTTACATCTTCGGGCCAACCGGGAAAAAATGGCGCCGAATTTCCAATTCAGGGCTCCCAAGATGGCTAAGTCCCTAGGGTGGCAGTCACCGAAAACCGAAATTCGGCGCCATTTTTCCATTTCTAGGCCACTCACATCCGCCCCAACCTGGGAAAATGGTGCCGAATATGCATTTCAGGGACCTCATTGTGTTTTTCATGAATGCAGGTACTGCAAGTTCTCCCTTTTGGAGAAAGGTCATCTGTCTTTCGAGCCACCATTCTTCCTGGCATGGAGGAACCCTGGGGCTGACTCCATGTACACTGACGATATTGTGAAGGAGTGGCATCTGGAACATTTGCGTGATTGCCCTTGGTATGTGGACCTTCCGCCCGGCTCGCTCGAACCATCCGAGTTTTCATTGAGCTGGAAGCTGATGCTGAATTCCGACGAAACCGGGCTCCGCTGCCTCCGTTGGGTGCAAAAGAGGCAAAAGCGCTTGCGAACTCCAGGAAAGCGGCAGAGCTTGCTCAGGCAGGAATTCAGGAGAAATTGCATGAGAAGAGTAAGGTCAAAGGAAAAGGACAAGGAAACAGGTGACTGCAGTAACACCCAAAAGAAAAGAAAAACCATCGGGGCATCGGAGGAGGAGCAGGAGGGGACCCAAGAGAGTGACTCGGACGACGACTTTGTTCAAGGTCCTGCGACTGCTGTTGCTCCTACCCAGTCACCGGTCGTCCGGGTTCCAAGTCAGTTCGGAGTGGGACTGGCTCTGCCAAGAAGTTGGCATTTGAGGGCGAGCCTACACGCCGGTATTCGGCGGTGACGTTTACGCACAGGCCAAAGCTAGAACCTCCAACCATCATCCAATGCGTCAATGAGAGCTTCCTTGACGCTCTCACTGCCAGGGCGAAGAAGGTGGCACACAACAAGTCTCTGGCGGAGCAGAAGGGGAAAGCCAAGAAGAGGGCTGGCGGTACAGAGCCTAAAGACACCCCTGGTTTGAAGCCATGATGGAATTCTTCACGGATGTGAGCACGACTTGCAAGAGCACTCGGGGGGGGGGGTGAGGTGGAGAGAGCTTGCGACATGATTCTCCTCGACATTCCAGATGGGGAGTTGCTGGAGGGCCTGGATGGTGTGCCCACCTGGAACAGGTTTACTGAGGACCACTGGAAAGCCGGGTTTGGGCTGGCGGGGATGCTTCTGGATGATGGTGGATGTGTGGTTGTCCTTGCCACGAGAGGGAAGACCAGAGAGAATGCGGTGGCAAGGTGGACACCGAAAAGTGTCACCCCGGTCCTCCTCAGAAAATGGTTCTGCATCAGTACGCAGGGGTTGCGAACAGAGGGCCAAAGTGTAAGTTATCAATCTATTGCATTCACTTCATATTGTGGTGTATGTTAAGTAGACCCTGGAATTGATCCCTTCTTTGTTGGATGTGCAGACATTGGTGTTTGAGGCATATTGCTTTGTGAAGAGATGGTCTACGTTCAAATTCCGCAACGACGGTCGTCTTGTTGATGCCGCTGTGGACCCTGTAACCTACGATGTCCTCTACAACTATGTGCCCCACTCTAGTATGCCGAAGGACACAAAGACAGGCAAACCGTGGCGGTACAGCCGGACCGGAGCCCTGCTTTCATCCAAACCCTCATGGAGACGTGCTCGGATGTCCAAGGGCGGATTCTGGACCTCACATGCGGCACGTGTAAGCCTTCACGTGCTCAGTTTGTCCCTGGCCCGATTGCAATTGCATGCCGCAAGCTATTAACCGCCCGCTTGTTCCTCAGGTGCTTCAATGTGGGCAGGGACGTTGTCCGACAGGCATGTGTTCGCCTTCGAGCCAGATACTGCCCTCCACAACTCGGAACTTGCAGCGGCTGAACGTCTGCCGAAAGAGGAAGAGGCATCCTCGGAGGATGAGGAAAAATCCGAGAAGGAGCAGGGGGAGGAAGTTGGGATCGAGGCCGAGGAGCCCCCGGTTTACGAGTGAGTGGTGGCATTGTAAGTTGCCTCCAGATTTTGTGAGGCACCTCCCTCCGCTCTCTTATTTCATTGAAAACCCTTTCTGGTTGTGCTGGTATTGACATTCTTGAAGTGGATTTGTTCTTACTGTAGGATGCCAAGTACTGCCGGAGGGACGTCTACACCGGAGTTCATGGGCAGGAGGAACGTGCTTTTTTTTGCCAGGGGGGATTTCATGCCTAGTCCAGAAAGGGAGTACACATCATTCCTACTTATGCTGCCCGGCTTGCTTCGGTGTCCATTAGGAGGTGTTCCGAACGTAGTCGTGTACAGCAGATTTTAGACGAGGCAAGCCTCAAGAAAATGAAGATGAGGGAGGAGGCAGCAGCTATTAGAGCCCGTCGGGCTCGTAGATTTGTGTTGGATTCTGCTGAGGAAAGTGGGGGAGAAGACGCAGAAGATTCCCAGGAGGTGAGGTGGACAGTCCCCCAAGGAGAGGACGGGATTTTTGAGAGGCATAGTGGAATTGATGCATCACAGAGCTCGAGGACGAGAGGGGGATGAGGAGAGGATGAGGAAGAAGGTGGGGCAAGTTCCTCGGAGGGTGTAGGAGAGTAGTGCCCATTCTGGCTATGACAGTTAGAACACACTTGTATAGACGTGGCTTGCCACAAAATTTGCAATAAAATGTTGCATTTCAAGTCCACTGGTGCCACATTCCAACTTCACATGACCCTATTTCCATGCCTCCTAACCCTATTTCCGTGGACTCACAATGGTCTGCTCATGCTTTTTTTTTTTTCCGCTCATGCTCATGCCGCTCATGAAATAGCAGCCCCCCTCCCAGATGTTTCCCAAAAAAATAAAAAATAAAAAATAAAAAAAATTCTGCGACCACCAGCAAGGGTAATAAATCAGTAAATAGGTGCGACTACCAGTAGGGGGGTGGTCGCAACATTTTTCTTTTATTTTAACAGTTGCGACGACCGCTACTGGTGGTCACACAATTGTTTTAAAAAAAATAGGTGCGACCACCAAGAGGTTGGTCCCCTTGCACCTGTATGTATGTTTGGAGAGGCAGATGAAAATCACATGTATCGACTCCCCATGGAATTGTGAAGGGGAAGATGAATGTTGGGAGCTGCACCTGGCCTTTGTGGCTTTCGAAACCATAATAGAAATCAAAATGTAAAGGTAATGAGAAACACAAAACACACGCACAACCACCAAAAACCCTTTCTTGGGTACACATATTCCACCATTTTTATTTCCGTACACATATGCATTACCCAAACTGAAACATGGATATCCATGGAAACATACTACACATCATGTGACAGAAGTTATAGCTGTACCTAATTCCGTCTGGCACGACGACGATGGTATGATCTCGCGCCTAGTACAAAATCTTCGTCCCTACTCACTTCACCCCCGTTCCCATGATCAGTGCTAGAATCATGATCTCCATCTGTTCTTTCGTCTCCAGAGGCAACTGGCCGTTGGACCTGTAGTCGTCCTCGAAGTACGTTCAGTTGTCTTTCTGGTCGATTTCCACTCCTATCATGAATACCATCTAGGGTATTAGGCCTGTTCACAGGTCGGTCATCAACAAAAGGTTGCACAATTCTCTGCCGTTTCTGGGCTTATCCCGGATTTCGTGGTGGTTTTGGAACAGGTCTCGTATGAGGAAGGCTACTCGCACGTACATCAGAGGGGCCGACATGAGAGGAAGGGGCATGAGATGGACCAGCGAGGGTCGAGGGAGCACGGTTCACATGCGGACGTCGTCGGGCCAGATGAAACGACAATGGCCGGTCGTCGTCATCCGATGGTTCGACTTGCAGAAGTCCCGCAGCAGAAGAACCATCTCCCAGGATCGGAGTAGCGATGGAATGAATTACATGGGGGGGAGAGAGACTAGATGGACCAGCATGGGATGGACCGGCTTGAGAAAGAGAAACAAGAGATGGAGCGGGGTGAGATGAAGCACGGTTCACAGGGGCACGATGTCGGTGAAGGAATGACAACGGCCGGTTGTCATCATCCGATGATTTGACCTACACATCTCCCGCAGTCCGTGGAACTCGTGGTGGGGGGAGGTTCACCTCAACTTCATTGTTGAGAGTGTGCTCCACTGGGGGAAGGGGGTCCGCAATTGTGACACCATGTCGCAGTTCATCAACAACAAGGTCATCGAAGGATGGATGCATGCAGCATCATCGTCATTAAATTCATATGGGTCATGTAGAGGATTGCCCACATCATCGGATCCATCCCAACCGTCGGAGTCGGAGTTCCTCGCGGCGTCTAGATTGGACCTCTGAGGCAGATTCTTCAGACAACAGATTCTTCTCGTACCATGCCGATGCGTCACTTGCTCTCCTCTCTCGCAGTAGCTACATTGTTTGTGTAGACAATAACCAATTTGTCAACCCTGGCACCGCAAATTGGAGCAAACCACTCACAACAATCCTTCAACAAACTTTGTGGAGGTCTACTGTGACGACGAGGACAAAATTCTAGCTGAGACGACTGCCCTGATCAAGGAAAGGGATGTCAATGAAGCGAGGCTTCCTAGGAATAGAACACCGATATCCATGCCTGTATCTGATGCTACTGGAGGATCAAAGTCTAGCTTTGAGTTGGGATTAGGACCTGCAACACCAATCGGTGAGAGAATTGTGCCCAGAACGCGAAAAAATGTGGAAGGAGGTACAAAGTTAAGGATCCTCAACCATTTTTACAAAGGGAGGATTTCCTTATCACCAATGGACTTGATACTGTCAGTGCCCGGATAGTGGAAAAACTGAAATGTCTTGTTAAAGTTGTTGAAAAGGTTGTGCATCAGCAAAAGGAGGCAACAAATGTGGTTGCTGCAACTAAATTGAAACCAGGGGTCCAGCCAAGGAATATTGCCTTTGTGCAAATCCAAAGAAAGAGCCTGGTTATGATATTTCTTATATCCACTCGGGGAGGGTAAAGGCCCTGCATGCCATGACATCAATTTGAGGGCATCAGGTCCTGGGCCAGGTTGACACTGGAGCTATGCTGTCGGTAATGGCTGCCAATACTGTGAGGAATCTAGGCTTGATGGATTCAATGGTCAGTGACAAGGATATGACCTACAGAGTTGCTTCGGGAGCTGCGGAAACAGCCATGGGGAGGCTCGAAGACTTGAAGGTAGCGGTGGGGGAACTCACCAATCGGTTAATGTCGTTCATGGTAGTACGTATCATATGCTGCTAGGGATGGATTTTCTCAAGAAATTTGAAGCTGTGGTCGACACTGAAAATGAGACCATGAGAATACGTTGTGGCCCTAGAAAGGATGTGGCCCAATTTCCATTGCACACTATCAATCAATGTGATCAATGTGAGCCAGAGTGTGGAAGAGCTGCAAAATTGTCAAGATGTGAGGGCAAAGGAAAATGGAGTTTTGGTCAGGAGGAAGGGATATTGAACATCTCCAACCCGTTCAATCTGGTGGAGGTGGAGCCTGAGTCAAGTATTGAGGATTCAACCAGTGAGAGCTCCGAGTCTGAAGAGGATGAGTGGCATAGCACGTCTGGAGATGAGCTGGTGGATGACTTAACCATGCCACACGATGAGGAGGAGATGAAGAAGGCCATAGAGGTTGCTGAAGGCATTGAGGAAGTGCTGGAGGATCAGGGTTTGGCCTCCCTTCTATATTGTTTGTGAGAAGTAGTTAGCAACACTTTCCACATGCAAGCTCAAGAAGGATACACATCTACCAGACACAAGGACTTATGTCAGCACCTTATAAGCAGAGTATCATAAAGATTAGAATAATATTAGTGAGCATGGAAAAAGATACACTTGCATATACTGCACTGCACACAACCTGCTCATGTTATTCTAGTGACCCCACATTCAGCTTCATTACATTGGCACTACAAAAGTAAACCTTAGGACCAAGGTACTGGCCTCACACACCTGCAACAACGTATAAACATATGATGACTAAAAGAGAGCAGAGCCCATTGCTCTCAATGTCGCGGCCCTTTGCCTTGAGGGCAGGGGGTCGGGACACATGAGGGGCTGCCCCTGTGGTGGGGGCAGCGGCAGCGATAGGTATGGGGGGCTGAAGCACCCTTGAGTGCCCAAGGCACTCAAGGAGGCGGAGGCGCTCACTAGGTGGAGCCCCGCACACCGGGTTGCGGTGGAGGTGGCTCCACAAGGGGTGGTGGTAGCTTAGTGGGACTTAGTGGGGGTGGCATAGGACTCACCATGGGGTGGAGACCTCGAGGTGGGAGTCGTGGGGAGTCTTGGGACTCATCACGGTCCATTGGGGCCGCGGTGAGTGGGCCAAGACTCACCGCGACTCACCACCGGGAGTCGAGGGTTTTCGTGGTGGTTCGCCATAAAATGGCATGGCTGGTTATGAAACCCCGCGGACAGCTACAGAAGTATATATAGGGAGTAGTAACCCCGAGAACGGTGCAAGCCCGTTGGTGACCAAAAACTAGTGAGTAAGCGAGCGAGCCGGAAAGCGACCAAAGAGTGGGGAGCTGTTCCGGACTGCCATCTACCAAAGGGAATTCTCCTAGTCCCAAATAGGTGGAGGGTTTAGAGGGAAGCGGAAGGGGACCGTTATGTCCCGGTGAGCAGCCGAAACTCCAAGTTGGCCCGGCGGCCAGGTTGGGAGTCAGCGCGCGCATCAAAGCGAGTAACTATGACTTGAAGGGGAGTTTACCGAACTGAGGTGTGCGACACTTGGTATCAGAGCTTAGAGTTCAGTACGCGATCGTCCTTGGGATTGGCCTCATCATGGGGTCGGGCAAGCCGAAGCGAAAGCGGAACGGCCCAAAAGATGATGATCCCGGTGAGCCCGATGGGGGCGACGTGTCACCGAGGCGGCCGTTTGAGGAAGCGATTAATGTTTCCGAAAACGAGGCCGCTCAGGAGCGGGAGGAATCCGAGGAGTCGGAGCCCGAGGAATCTTTGAGAGCTCCGACAAACCAAGAGATGCCTCCCATGCCGGCAGCCTTTTGGGAAGGGTTGTTGGCGCAGTTTGGCGGGACGTTGAAAGACGTGTTGAAGGCGGCTAATGCCACTTCCACCAAGGCAAAGTTTAAGGTGAAGCCTAAGGAACCCGGCACCTTCGAGGGCGTTCGAAACCGGAAGGCACTCAACACCTGGCTCCTGGAGCTAGAGCAGTACTTCCGGGCGGCCAAGTTGAGTGACGAGGATCGGGTGGAAGTGGCTCCCACCTATTTGAGGGGCTATGCTCAACAATGGTGGCAGAAACGCCTTCACGACCGAGGCCCAAGCCCGGAAACCTTGAACTGGAGTGAGTTCAAGGAATTGATGAAGAGACAGTTTGTGCCCCTCAACGCATCCTGGCTTGCCCGGGACAAGATGAGGAATTTGAAGCAAACAGATGACATTCGGGGGTATGTCCAGGCTTTCAATGTGCTGTTGCTCGAAGTCGCGGACATGGCAGAACCAGAAATGGTCTTCAACTTTGTGGCGGGACTGGCCCCATGGGCTAGGCGGAAGTTGGAGGAGAAGCCACCCAAGACTTTGAACGAGGCAATTGAGAGAGCTGAATGTTTCTCGGATGTCCCTAGGGGTGAGAGACAAGGCCGTACGGAGCTGAACCACAAGAAGACCCGGCGGGAAGGTGACTCCTCCCGACCGGAAAAGAAGTGGGATAGGCCACGCGGCGAAAATGGCACGTGGAAATCGAAGGGAGGTCCTTCACACGTCAAGGCGGCACCCGGTGCTTCGAAAGGAAAAGCGGGTGGAGCGACTTATGGCGGACAGAAGGCGACCTTTGATGGAGTGTGTTTCAATTGCGGGGAGCCCGGGCACATGGCCAAGAAGTGCACGAAGCCCCGGCAATTGAACATGACTCGGGCGACCACGGAGCTGTCGGAAGATACCATCAGTCGCTTGGTGGAAGCGGTGGTCGCCAGGACTTGCAAGGTAGGCAAATTTTCTTGTGAGTTGTATCAGGAAACTGGCGCCTTACGAAAAGGGAGTCAGTTATTGTTCGTGGATGGGATAATATCCGGAACTAATGTGTCGTTGTTGGTGGACACAGGAGCGTCGCACTCCTTCATGACGCCGGCGGCGGCGCGAAAGTTGGGACTCCCGACAAGTGACGTGGGGGCCTCTATTGAGGTGCGCTCTGCCAAAGGAGAACCTCAGTTGGCGACAAGGTTGGCGTTTGATGTTCCTCTTCAACTGGGGAGTTGGGAGGGACGTGAGAACTTCACTATCTGCGAGATCGATGGAGTGGATCTCATTTTGGGAATGACCTTTTTGAGCAAATCCGGAGCGGTCATAGATGGCCGCAAGAGAGTAGTCACGCTGCCATGTGGGAATGGTGGCGAGGTTTTACGAGTGTCGGAAACGCCCAAATCCGTGGGAGGGCGAATAAACCTTCTATCAGCAAAGGAGTGGGCCGTGGAGGAGACACACGAGTCCCAGTTTTTGCTTTACATTAGAGAAGTGAAAGGAGAAGGCGATGGGGAGCCGAGCCCAGATTGGATCAAGGGGATTTTGGAGAAATACCAGGATGTGATGCCGGAGGATTTACCAAGCGGCTTGCCACCGCGAAGAGGAGTTGACCACAAAATTGAGGTGATACCGGGATCGGAACCGCCTGCCAAGGCGCCCTACCGGTTGAGCCACAAAGAGTTGGTCGAGCTGAAGACTCAGCTCAAAGATCTAATGTCAAAGGGGTACATCCGGCCGAGTAAGTCACCTTACGGAGCCCCGGTGCTATTTGCAGACAAGAAGGATGGGACGCTGCGGATGTGTGTCGATTACAGGGCTCTGAATAAGGTGACTATCAAAAACCGGTACCCTTTGCCAAGGATCGACGACCTCTTCGATCGGTTGGCAGGAGCGAAGTATTTCAGCCGGATCGACTTGCGCTCCGGCTATCACCAAATTCGGGTGGCGGAAGGAGATGAGGAGAAGACCGCGTGCAGGACAAGGTATGGTTCATATGAGTTCTTGGTGATGCCTTTTGGGCTCACCAATGCACCAGCGACATTTAGCACGCTGATGAACAGCCTTTTCCAGGAGTGGTTGGATGACTTTGTGATCGTGTACATCGACGACATCTTGGTGTACTCGAAAACAAAGGAGGAGCACCTGGAGCACCTCAAAAGGGTGTTCCAAAAATTGCGAGAAGGGAAGCTGTATGCCAAAGCTTCAAAGTGCGAATTCGGGGTCACAAAAGTGGAGTTCTTGGGGCACGTGATTACACAGGATGGGATCAAAATGGATGACAGAAAGGTGAGGGCGATCTTGGACTGGGAGCCTCCGACTTCGGTCCCGGGAGTGCGATCCTTCCTAGGACTCGCCTCCTATTACCGGAAGTATGTGAGAAATTTCGCCAAGATCGCGGGGCCGCTGTCGGACCTTCTGTGTAAATCCAAAGTCTGGGTATGGAACACATTTTGTGGCCAAGCTTTTGCTGAATTGAAGCAGCGGATGACGGAAGCTCCAGTCTTAAAAATCCCGGAGTTCGATCGTCCGTTTGAGATTCATACAGATGCATCGGACTTCGCAATTGGGGGTGTACTTATGCAAGATGGACGTCCAGTGGCTTACGAAAGTAAGAAACTGAATGAAGTGGAGCGACGGTGGCCGACGCACGAAAAAGAGATGAAGGCGGTGGTACATTGCCTTGAACTCTGGCGCCACTATGTTGGTTCCAACCCAGTGAAGGTGTTCACGGACAATGTCACGGTGAAGTATTTTGCCACGCAGCCCAAGTTGTCCCCAAAACAACTTAGGTGGCAAGATACTTTGGCAGTGTTCGACGTGGATATCCAGTACAAACCGGGACGGGACAATGTGGTGGCCGATGCTTTAAGTAGAAAGCAGCAGCTCTTGTTGGTGTACAAGGGCGAGACGGCGCTCCAAAGGAAGATCCGGAAGGCTTGCCGGAAGGATGAGCTGGCAAAGTGCGTGATGCAGAACTTGAGAATGGGGGTTAAATCGCAGTTCCACTTGCAAAACGGACTGCTCCGGTATAAGCAAAAACGTCTCTATGTGCCAAAGGGAGGGATCAGGGATAGTCTCTTGAGAGAATGCCATGATAGCCCGCTTGCGGGCCACGGTGGAGCCAAGCGCACTGCGGCACTCTTGAAGAAAGAGTATTTCTGGCCCAAACTGAGGGAGGAGGCAGAGGAGTATGTAAAGACATGCACCACATGCCAACAAAACCGGAGCGAGTATAAAAAGCAAGCGGGGCTGTTACAACCCTTGCCGATTCCAGAGGGGACTTGGGAAAGCGTCTCGATGGATTTCATGACTGCTATGCCGCTGTCAAAAGGATTCGATGCAATCATGGTGGTGGTAGATAGGTTCAGTAAAATGGCCCATTTCATCCCCACCAAGGAGACGGCAACTGCGCAGGAGACAGGGCGACTTTACTTCGCCCACGTCTTAAAGCATCATGGAGTCCCGAAGGATATTGTCTCGGACCGCGACCCAAAGTTTACGAGTAAATTCTGGAGAGCACTTTGGAAGAAGATGGGGACGAGGCTGAAGATGAGCACCGCCTTCCGACCTACGACGGACGGCCAAACGGAAAGAGTGAATTCCGTAGTGAAGCAATTCTTGCGGAATTACGTGTCGGCAGACCAATCAGACTGGATGGAACACTTAGACGCGGCAGAGTTCTGTTATAATAACACAGAACACTCCGCGACGGGAGTTTCCCCTTTTGTGTTGGTCTATGGAAAAGCACCTCTGGTGCCGACAAGTTGGGCCGCCCAGGACGTTGAGGAACCGGCAGTAGCGGCGGTACTGGAAGAACGCGAGCGTTTGTTGAAGCTCGCAAAGTACAACATTGCCAAAGCTAGGAAACGGTATGAAAGGCAGGCGAATCGGAAGCGGAGGGAAGTGAAGTTTGAGGCAGGCACAGAGGTCTGGTTGAACATCAAGAATTTTCGACTACCTCCGGAAATGAGTCCGAAGTTCGTACCTCCGTATGCGGGTCCCTTTCGCATTCGGAGGGTTATGAATGAGGATGTGTATGAATTGGAGCTGCCTGCAAACAGCAAGGTGCACCCAGTATTCCATGTCTCCCTTTTGAAGCCTTACTTCAAAGATGAAGCACGTCCGAATCGGCAGCAAGTGTTGCGTCCGCCACCTATGCTGTTGGATCATGAAAATGAACCCGAGTACGAGGTGGAGGCAATACTTAAGTCGAGGAGGTTCAAGAACCGAGAAACGGAGTATCTCGTCAAATGGAAGGGCTATCATCTTGTGGAGGCATCTTGGGTGCGTGCCTCAGAAATGGGAAACGCATCCGAGGCAGTTGCAGCGTTCGAAGGGCGACCTCAAAAGCGGAAGAAGCGTTGATGGGGACATCAACCTTGGAGCGTGGGGGAGGAAATGCATGCTTAGCCCGGTTTAGCTAGCTCAGGAATCCGATTGCAAAAACTTGTATTGTACAAAAATTTGTGATAAGGAAATGGGTTCCAAATATTGTGCGTCCTATTGTGTTTGGAATGGTGATGCATGGTGTGGTTGGCTGGTGTGTAGAATGCATGCTAGCTTACAAAAGTGGGAGAGGTAAATTGGGTTAATCGTGTGTTTGCGCAGTGCCGAAATCGGGTGACTCCCATCCAAGGGGCAAGGAAACTTGCGCCTCATTTGGGAGTTCAAGTGCTAGTGCGCACCTGGCGCGTGCGCGTACTATAACTGCGCTACCGAGGGGGTTGCCTTGTAGTGCGGGCTAACGCGGAAGCTACGTGCTTCCGTTCACGTACTATAATCGTGTAGCCTCGGGACGAAGTCGTAGTGCGGCTTCGGCGTGTTCCCGTACCTCAGGCCAGCATTCCAAGGCGGACCCAATTGTAGTGATTGGGGCGCACGGTTGGTTCAAGGTTATCTTCCTAGTCAAAGAGGGTTCCAGGTGAACCCTTGCTCAAGGTGATGCCAAAAGCGGCATCATGAGCGATCGCAAGCAATGTTGTTGCAGTAAGGCGATTCGATCCTCGGGGAGGATCGTTCCTTGGCCTTGAAGTAGGCCAAGAAGAGTGCACTGGGAGGAGCTGGAGAGGCTCCACCCTTGGCCGGGACTTGGAGGAAGTCGGCCGAACTAGCTAGTGGAGAGTGGAGTCAAGTGTGGGGTTTGGTTCTTTGCCATGGGACGCCATGGTACGGAAACAAACTCCTTGATGTGGGACGCCACAACTTGGATGTTCGTTTCTACAAAATGGACAAGTCGATGAGGACATCGACTCCCTGTTGGTAGGGGTGTGTGTCGCGGCCTTTGCCTTGAGGGCAGGGGGTCGGGACACATGAGGGGCTGCCCCTGTGGTGGGGGCAGCGGCAGCGATAGGTATGGGGGGCTGAAGCACCCTTGAGTGCCCAAGGCAATCAAGGAGGCGGAGGCGCTCACTAGGTGGAGCCCCGCACACCGGGTTGCGGTGGAGGTGGCTCCACAAGGGGTGGTGGTGGTAGCTTAGTGGGACTTAGTGGGGGTGGCATAGGACTCACCATGGGGTGGAGACCTCGAGGTGGGAGTCGTGGGGAGTCTTGGGACTCATCACGGTCCATTGGGGCCGCGGTGAGTGGGCCAAGACTCACCGCGACTCACCACCGGGAGTCGAGGGTTTTCGTGGTGGTTCGCCATAAAATGGCATGGCTGGTTATGAAACCCCCGCGGACAGCTACAGAAGTATATATAGGGAGTAGTAACCCCGAGAACGGTGCAAGCCCGTTGGTGACCAAAAACTAGTGAGTAAGCGAGCGAGCCGGAAAGCGACCAAAGAGTGGGGAGCTGTTCCGGACTGCCATCTACCAAAGGGAATTCTCCTAGTCCCAAATAGGTGGAGGGTTTAGAGGGAAGCGGAAGGGGACCGTTATGTCCCGGTGAGCAGCCGAAACTCCAAGTTGGCCCGGCGGCCAGGTTGGGAGTCAGGCGCGCATCAAAGCGAGTAACTATGACTTGAAGGGGAGTTTACCGAACTGAGGTGTGCGACACTCAATGCTTAAGTAACTAGCACTGTAGTTACTAGTAACTACAGTGTCAAGAAGGATGACTGCAGTTTAATCTTGATGAGTTCTCTACAACTAAAACTCCAACTCACTGAGTCGATCCTTTTGTGAAAAAAAACAAAAGAATTGCACACTTGTGAGACCAATCAGGCCTCTCGTTCGCTAAAACTTCTCGGTGGGGATCGCTTTTGTCAGGATATCAGCTCGTTGGTTTTCTGTGTTCACATAAATCAACATGTTGATAGTTCCAATCAGCTGGTGCTCTCAAATCAGATGGTACAAGATGTCGATGTGCTTTGTTCAGCGGTGGTATCCGGATTGTGTACCAAGCGTATGGTAGACTAGTTGTCACAATACAATGGGGAACTGCGCTCACGCCACGTCACCTTGCGCCAATGCCACATCACGGGGCTCACTCCACGTCATCACACTTGAAGACTGCGTCACCACCCGCCCAGGAAGAAGTGGAGTGTATTCCCGCGGATTGGCACCCTTTACCGCGGAAACAAGCTGGACGACATAATAAAAGGCAGTGGTCATTCCCACCTGAAAGCAACAGATGAATAAAGGATGGATGAATGTACAGTTGGATGATAAAAAAATAGATGAGTGTGAAAAATGAATGTAGATGGATGAATGAGGGATGGATAAGAGTCAAATGGATGAATGTATAATGGATGTTGAGCAATGGAAAACATTCATGACAGGAAGATGCATGACTAAAACTTTAGACGAATGCACAACGTATATGACATGAGTGTGGTAGGTTTGTGGGGTGGATTAAAAAGTACAAAGGATGAATGTACAATGGATGTTGAACAAAGGAAAACATTCATGAATGGAGCACGCATGAATACACTATAGATGAAAGCACAATGGATATGACAAGAGTGAGGGAGGTTTGTGAGATGGATTCATACATATTGCAATTTAAATGGTAGTTGATTCTTTGATTATTTTTCTTTCCAAAGGAACAACTACGGTGGAGGAAGGGGATTCAACGTTTTCCAAAGAGGATGAAACAGAATATTAAAAGAACATAGTTCAGTCTGACTCAGAGTCAGTACAATGTATCCCCGCTTCCTCTGCATCTAAGTCTAAGTATTTAAGAACTCCGGATTTACGCTGGATAGGGACTTGGCCGCATGAAGTGCCATTGCTTCGGCATAATCAGGAAGCAGAAAATTGGAAAGGGGGCTGTCAAAAACAGACTCGCCACAAATGACTGTATCTCCTGAAGATCCACCGCTGCCTTTCCTGAAAGACAACTTGAAAAAATTATTACTGTAATTTTGATGTTATTGAGAAATTGAGTATAACTCCCAAAGTGGGTTTAACACTTACTCACATGAAAAGTCGTTGTCGACCTGCTTATCTTCGGGATCGTCATCATTTCGAATTTGAATCCGATCAGTCTGTGTGCCTGAAGTGGAGCCAGACAAAAGGGGGAGGAGCACTGTGTTGTAGAGGTCAGAATCACCCTCCATGCCAAAAAGGCTTCTTCCGCCTGCCTTGCATGCATGGTAAGTTGCTCATGCACCAGACAGGAGGACATGAACAGTTTGGTGGGGGGATTTAGCAAATGGAACTGGTGAAAGAAAATCAATTCGGAAGGGAGAGAACGAACCTGTGGACACAGAAAGATCGACCACCCGTGTAGAGTGGTGGCTGCATGACTCCAGCAGTATTTGCACGAACGCTAGGGATTTTTCCTTTGCACCTCTCCGGGGAGTGCCTTCTTGTTTCTTCAGAGTCTGACTGGACTGCATGAAGTTGTACAAAATGTCATCGACATGCGGCTCATAGGGGGGGGTTGACGAAACAACCCTGGTCAGAAATCTCAAAGCTGCGGATGGAGGATGGTGTCTTTGAGGTGCGAATCCTCCGCAGGCAGATCGCGAACATCCTCGTCTGCCAAAGATAGCAGGTTATTGTGGTAAACACAATCTATAGTGGAAGTGTGTACATCGGCTATTCAGAACTCAAGCATAAAACAATCATTTTTATCACGAATCGGTGATGATCGGTGTCGATCATGACAGATTCTTCTAGAGTGGAGCTGCAGAGAACATTGAAACCCATCATGAAAGCACAAGCAGAAGGGAGACGGCATACCAGCTGACCAGGGAAACCCCCTTTCACAAGGTAGAGGCTGTTCACACAATTCCATGTGCGCAAAACTTCAAACCCTGAAGACTTCAGGTATGATGCCAATGCCCGACGACTATCTTTGTCACATGACTGAAAAAGCAGAAGTGTCCCTGCATCAGAGAGGAAATTATTACAGAACCCGAACACCCAACTCCAGTAGTTATCCTCGAATTTGTTCCAGCCTGGCGTCTTGCCCTTTGGAAGAACTTCTGGCACAGCCTGGCCATCCGGGATGTTGAGAATGACAATGTCAGCCGCATATGTTTTCTGCACACCGCACACGAAGGTAGGACCTGTGCTCACCTGCAACAGACATGTTTATTTTAAGAACGATGGCAAGAATGTTTTCAAAGAACTAGACTGAAATACTGCCAATGAAACTTTTAGAGAAAAAAAAAAGAAATTGGAATTCTCACCAGATTGAGGAATGAGATTATGTTGTCCCAGGTAGGCGAAGGCACCCCAGTGTATCCTCTCTTTCGACTCTGCATCATCGCCAGCCAACCCTCATTGACAATTTTAATCTCTCCTGCCAAATCAGAACGGGAAGGGTGTGGCTTGGCATCGAACACGCACTGAACTGTGCGGGTATATCTTCCAACAGTGAAGTCCTGCCACTCTCCATCTCCTTTTCTTTCTCCTTCCCCTTGTCCTTTTCCTTCTCTTTGGACTTGTCTTTGTCCTTTGGCTTTGCTGGTGAGATGGCTATGACATCAAGAGCCTTGTCTTTTGGTTTGCGGCCCGCCTTCTTTCCCTTTTGCGGCGTTCCCTGAGCATCAGGCTCCTTGGCAGCCAATGTTGCTATGTTTCTTTGGTACTGCTCGTCAGTCAGAGGCGCCAGCATCTCAGCATTATTGTTCAAATATTTCATGTGCTGTTCTTGAAAGGTTGTGTGCTCCGGTGGGCAGTCAAGGTACCAGCCACAGTCTCTGAAGTGAGAAGGACTCTAGTCCTTCAATATCCCTGCAGTATACATGGTTGGATCGTTTGCAGGGTCCGACCACATGTCAAGATAGTTTGGAATACTGCTTAGGTGATTTCCTTCCATAAGCACATATTTCGTGTACCTGTTAAACAGGAGATAAATCCCAACCCACCAAAGCGCGAAGTGAATAAGATGCAAGTAGCATAGAATGAAAAAAACATGGAATGAAATGGCTCTGAGAACTGCTCCAAGGACCTTTCAGGACAACGCGACAGCTCCGGATGTGAATGTCGTCAACGCCATTCAAAAAATTCCATTCAATGATACTGCAAATACACCCTAATCCACGTGAATGCAAACTCTCGCTTTGGAATGACACAGACATAGAAGTGAATGTCGTCAACGGCATTCACTTTGGATTTGTGAATACACTGCTAATCAAGCCTAATGATTTCTCAAAAGAGGCAAAATCATTGGATGGAAACTGAATGTCGGCAACGACATTCAGAAACTCGAGTAAGGAACCCTCCCTAAAAACTCAATGGACATTCATAACGAACATAACACTGAGGACCTCATAATAACACTGGATGTGAATGGCGTCAACGCCATTCACAAAATTCCGAACAAGGAACCAATAAATACACCCTAAGCTCCTAATCCATGTAAATTCAAATTGTCGCTGGTGAATGACACAGACATAGAAGTGAATGTCGTCAACGACAGTCACTTTGGATCTCTGATAACACAGCTAATCAAGCCTCAAGATTTCTTGCAAGAGGCAAAAGCATTGCAGAACAACTGAATGTTTGCATTGACATTACTTGTACTTTATGTGGGCCCTGGCCTCCGCAGCTTTGAGATACGATTCGAGTGCCGGGAGGGTTAGATTCTTCTCCTCTGACTCCATGTAGAACCTCCGCGCATGTGCCAAATCCTCCTGAATTTTTGTCTGTCAAGAATGCGCACATAAGATTAGAGATCCTGCTCAACAATTTTTCTTCTATTGGGGGAGGAGAGACAGATTAGCTCAACAAAACAGTCAAGAGCTTTACCCGAAATATGTAGTCCACCATGGCGTCCATGCTCAGCCTATACCAGGTTCTGTCTGCCTTTGCCTCCGACTTGCGCAGGAGGTCGGCACTGAGCGAATTGGCAAACTTTTGCACCCCCTGCTTCCCGACATCCTTCACTCGAAAGAGCATATGGGACAAGTTGGTGGCAATGAAGAGGCAATGAAGGCATTCTCAGTCACCTTGCAATGCCACATTTCCATCAAACAATACTGAAATGGGAATTTTGAACAAATATGAGGATTCGCAATGAAATTACTTACAAATTTTGGGTCCAAAAGCAAGAGGCGTTGTAACTTACGAGTTGATGTCCGCCATTGCAGCTTTGAGAAGACTGCGATCTTTGGGCCCCGCAACCTTCAGCACAACACACTCCACGGCAAAATGCCAATCGAGGTCGTTGGGGTGGGCTTCGGCTATGTGCTCCATCCATGCCAGGAGGCGATGATTGCCGTCCCACACATAAAACATCTTTCCGGACAAGTGCTGGAAAAGAGGATCAGTAGCAATCGTTCTCTCGAACTCCTCATTTCGCCTTTGCCAATGGGGACCCCATTTGTCCACCTCATCGGAAGTGTGGGCACGGGAAGCTCCGTGGTCGTTCTCAATGGAAACATAAAACGTGGCAGACCCCATTCGATATCCATCCCGGAAAGAGAATTTCAGCTTGTCGATATCGCCTGGGAGGGCAGGTCTCACCACCTGCAATGACACCAAGCGGCAAAGGGGAATTCGAAGCTTGGCCGGGTACACCATGCCCCCCAGCACCCTGCCAATGTTGTTGTGGGTTGCCTCCAACATCTTGGCAGCGGCCAACTTCATATCCGCCTCCAACATGACGTAAAATTCTTTTAAGGGTTTGAGCGCTGGATTTCGGCGCCGAAATTCATCCTTACTGTCCGCAATGATTAACTCTAATATTACATTTTCTATGCGACGGATGAATTTCGGCGCCGAAATTCGTCCGAACCCGACATTTACTTCTTGCTTCTGGATGATGTAATGTTCCGAAATTCGTTGGACATAATCCAATCCGATGAAGATAACACGAATATTCTGCATTTAATGGAGAAATCGGCACATTCAACCCCTTCTGTCTTACAAAAGGCCGTTATCCAATGTCAAAAGGGGATATTTTTTCATGTTGGGGGAAAATTAATTGCATTTTAGCCGTTGTTTTCATTTGAAACTGAAAGTATCCATTAAGTGGTCTTTTTTCGCGCGGGACGTTGCCGCACATAAAGTATAATTCTGGCGTTTATAGTTAAATGTCCAGACATGGCAAGTCCAATAGGCATAGACAGCATCCGTGAGGGGCAATGATGGCGGCAAAGCGTAGCATGGTGCCGATTTCGTCGCGCACCTCACTTCGGTAAGCTCCCCCCTCAAGTCATAGTTACTCGCTTGATGCGCGCGCCTAACTCCCAACCTGGCCGCTGGGCCAACTTGGAACTCCGGCTGCTCACCGGGGCATAACGGTCCCCCTTTGATCTCCCAAAGAACCCTCCAACGCTTTGGAACTAGCGGAATTCCCTTTGGTAGTTGGCAGTCCGGAACAGCTCCCCACTCTTTGGTCGCTTTCCGGCTCGCTCGCTTACTCACTAGTTTTTGGTCACCAACGGGCTTGCACCATTCTCGGGGTTACTACTCCCTATATATACTTCTATAGCTATCCGCGGGGGTTTCACAAACAACCATGCCATTTTATGACGAACCACCACAAACACCCTCGACTCCCGGTGATGAGTTGCGGTGAGTCTTGGCCCACCCACCACGGTCCCTATGGACCGTGATGAGTCCCAAGACTCCCCACGACTCCCACCACGAGGTCTCCGCCCCAGGGTGAGTCCTATGCCACCCCCACTAAGTCCCGCTAAGCTATCACCACCCCTTGTGGAGCCACCCCCACCGCAACCCGGTGTGCGGGGCTCCACCTAGTGAGTGCCTCCGCCTCCTTGAGTGCCTTGGGCACTCAAGGGTGCTTCAGCCCCCCATACCTATTGCTGCCACTGCCCCCACCACAGGGGCAGCCCCTCTTGTGTCCCGACCCCCTGCCCTCAAGGCAAAGGGCCGCGACACACACCCCTACCAACAGGGAGTCGATGTCCTCTTCGGCTTGTCCATTTTGTGGAAACGAACATCCAAGTTGTGGCGCCCCACATCAAGGAGTTTGTTTCCATACCATGGCGTCCCATGGCAAAGAACCAAACCCCACATTTGACTCTACTCTCCACTAGCTAGTTCGGCCGACTTCCTCCAAGTCCCGGCCAAGGGTGGAGCTTCTCAAGCTCCTCCCAGTGCACTCTTCTTGGCCTACTTCAAGGCCAAGGAACGATCCTCCCCGAGGATCGAATCGCCTTACTGCAACAACATTGCTTGCGACTACTCATGATGCCGCTTTTGGCATCACCTTGAGCAAGGGTTCACCTCGAACCCTCTTTGACTAGGAAGATAACCTTGAACCAACCGCGCACCCCAATCACTACAATTGGGTCCGCCTTGGAATGCTGGCCTGAGGTACGGGAACACGCCGAAGCCGCACTACGACTTCGTCCCGAGGCTACACAATTATAGTACGTGAACGGAAGCACGTAGCTTCCGCGTTAGCCCACACTACAAAGCAACCCCCTCGGTAGCGCAGTTATAGTATGCGCACGCACCAGGTGCGCACTAGCACGTGAACTCCTAAAGAAGGCGCAAGTTTCCTTGCCCCTTGGATGGGAGTCACCCGATTTCGGCACTGCGCAAACACACGATTAACCCAATTTACCTCTCCCACTTTTGCAAGCTAGCATGCATTCTACACACTAGCCAACCACACCATGCATCACCATTCCAAACAAAATAAGACGCATAACATTTGGAACCCATTTCCTTTATAACAAATTTTTGTACAATACAAGTTTTTGCAATCGGATTCCTAAGCTAGCTAAGCCGGGCTAAGCATGCATTTCCTCCCCCACGCTCCAAGGTTGATGTCCCCATCAACGCTTCTTCCGCTTTTGAGGTCGCCCTTCAAAAACTGCAACCGCCTCGGATGCGTTTCCCATTTCTGAGGCACGCACCCAAGATGCCTCCACATGATGATAGCCCTTCCATTTGACGAGATACTCCGTTTCTCAGTTCTTGAACCTCATCGACTTAAGTACTGCCTCCACCTCGTATTCAGGTTCATTTTCATGATCCAACAGTACAGGTGGCGGACACAACACTTGATGCCGATTCGGACGCGCTTCATCTTTGAAGTAAGGCTTCAAAAGGGAGACGTGGAATACTGGATGCACCTTGCTGTTTGCCGGCAGCTCCAATTCATACACATCCTCATTCATAACCTTCCGGATGCGAAAGGGTCCCGCATACGGAGGTACAAACTTTGGACTCACTTCCGGAGGTAGTCGGAAATTCTTGATGTTCAACCAGACCTCCGTGCCTGCCTCAAACTTCACTTCCCTCCGCTTCCGATTCGCCTGCCTTTCATACTGTTTCCTAGCTTTGGCAATGTTGTACTTTGCGAGCTTCAACAAACGCTTGCGTTCTTCCAGTACCGCCGCTACTGCCGGTTCCTCAACGTCCTGGGCGGCCCAACTTGTCGGCACCAGAGGTCCTTTTCCATAGACCAATACGAAAGGGGAAACTCCCGTTGCGGAGTGTTCTGTGTTATTATAACAGAACTTTGCTGCGTCTAAGTCACTCTCTAGGTGTCCCAACATCTTGCAGTATGTGCACCTCACCCCACACATCTCCGTCTATGACATTGTAACCTGAACTCGTCCCATGGGATGAGCGGGCGAGATATGCCCATCATCATCACAAGAATTGCTAAAACGAACTTGTCTGGGTGCTTATACCCTACTCCCTGAAGATTCCCCAATGACATCTCCCTTTTCAAAATACTTCTGCAAGGTGTCCTATACCAAAGGGAATTTCGACTGGGCCCGATAGTTTGAGGGTCAGTAAGAAGAGCAAGGGGGACCGTTATGTCCCGGTGAACAGCCGAAGCTCCGAGTTGGCCCGGCGGCCAGACTGGGAGTTAGAGGCGCGCGCATCAAGAGCGAGTAACTGTGACTTGAAGGGGAGTATACCAAGTGAGGTGCGCAACAACCCTCCCCTATCCTTTAGGACACGAGCACGGACTTACATTACATATCAAGATTATTGTACTAGTTATAATTGGTCAGAACTTTTGATGTCAGGGTATCTTAAAATGTTACAAAATTTTGCTCCAATTCCCAACTGCCATTTGGGACTGGCATGATGTTCAGGCTTGCATAAATTTTAATATATATATCAGTCATACGTCGATATGTCTCTTTATCTCCAGCCGCAGGGTGTTGAGGCTTCTCTCGTTCTTTCTCGAATACTCAACACGAGCTCAACACTTCTGAATTATAGGGAAATATACATCCTTCTCATGATATAATCTCCAATACAATATACACATGAGAGAGCTGTACCTACTGCCAGTGTGAGAGAGACCCGTCTTGAGATACAGATATTTAAATTTCAATAACCAAGCAGATATGATCAAATGAAGTGTGAACTTAAATGATAACGTACCGGGCAGATCCTAGGGGTCAGATTTGTAGTGGTCGATTTCAGGTGGAGAGCCTCATGTAGATATGCTGCCAAGCATTTCTGGTCCTCATAATGAAAGAGGGATTGGCTGTCATGGAATATGGGATACTATCGACCACGTATCTCATAGTTAGGGTCGAGTATAGTGGAAGAACAAATGTTCTTCAATCTCAATCTCCCGTCTTTCATCCCTAGCACAAACAGGGACGTACAAGCGGTCAACTAGCCTGGATATCTTAAAGCAAGGGAGTGAGACCTTAGGATTACTTAAGGGATGTGTTGCTGATTGTAGACATGGAGTGTAAACGGAACAAGCAGTGGAGAGAGAGCAAGGCGTACTCAATATGCAGGTACTCCTTGGCAAGCAGCAAGAGAAGATTCTAGGTTGGGATGTTAACTTGCTCAGACATTGTTTAGTTGTTTGAGCACATGTTGCAAACAGTAAGGAGACATAACAATCTTACATTGCCGTAAAGTATCTGTTTCCATGGCATTGCCCCTAAAAACTCACCGCAAATTGCACGCTATGTTTTTTCCCACAAGGTTACACCAAGGGAAGCTACTGAGAAGAACCAAGATGCTATATACTGGCCATATAAGTACGTTCTCCTCTGTGCAAGACTGCAGAGGTCATAGATTTAACTATGTCGTCAGTCATGAATGACGAAGAAACAGAAGGTGGCAATATTCTGCCCACATACTATTAGGGTGAAGCGGATAAAAATTACAGAGAGTGGAATCAAAGATCAATTGAAGCAAGTAGAGGGATATTACAGAGGCAGTTCTAATAAGGAGGAGTTTACAGAGACTTGCTCGACAAAGTTCGACAGAATGGTGGAGAGAAATCTGATCCTGCAGTTGTCACTACGCGTATTGATCTACAACGATGAGATTGCCGAACCAAAAGCTGAGACATCCAATAAAGAAGATAAGTCCTACTACTAGAGTGAGTCCCTTACAAAGGTAGTGTCTCTTCCCTGTGTTCACTCTCTCTGCTTGCACCTTCTACAGCTCAGTAATAGCCACCCTCACTTGAGCTGCTTCAGATGCTGCCAGCTTGCCCCTGTACGTGTAGGCCACCTCTGACGTTTTCATTTCCTTCTCTGCAGACTCTTATCTTTCAGGCATTTTGCTTCGTGCTTCTGCCAGTTGCTGCTCCAGCTCCTCCAGCCTCACCTGTAACGTAGGTAATCCATGCATACTGCATGCATCAGCCTCGCCAACATGATTTACAGAATTGAAAGACAAATTTGGCCATTTAGTAAAGATACGGCTTCTCCCATTACAGGTGTGGAGTCAAACAGACCTGTGGAAACTCATAGATTGGGGAAATGTATGGTGAACCCCCCCCCAAATGGGCCATGGACTTTGCAAAGTTCCTCTTCCCTCGCGAAAAACCCTAGCTTGGGTTTTTGTCTTCCTGCCCGGGCAGCAGCCCGACAAATACTTGGAAATATGTTATGTACTCATTGATATACGGAACGTATATAAGCAGGTAGCCCGTAGGCTGTAGAATCTTTTAAGAAAAATGTATCCTAGGGCGTTACATAGATTCTTCACATACCCCAGGCCCGGAACCCCGGACACGGAATATTCTAGGAATCCACCCCGATATTGGAATCTTCCCGGGGGTGGGGTTACCTAACATGCATGGCGGTTTTTGTATTCTGTAATGTGCCCTTGTCCTCTACCCCGGGCACCCTGGTCTTGGGAGCCGGAAACCGTCACTTTTAGCTCATATGGCCTGGGCCTGCGTTCATGGTCTTTTTGCTGTTCCATGTTCTGTACCCCATCCACACGCGAGGCCATGCAGCGCATTGAGGGGCTGGGCTGTGGAGCTGAAAGCGGCACCCCCGGTGGCAAAGCGCAGAAAATAGAGCCCCTTGCACATGGTGGCGATGGCGCCTTCGGGGACGCCACTCAAATTAGGTGATAACGCGAAACACTTCACAGTTTTCTTTTTGGGGTGGATGTGTTGTATGTATGCGCCGTGGGGAATTGTCTTTTTGCGCAATCCAGCAGAAACGAATGTACTCTTAAGAAAGCGCACGAGACTGTTAGACAATGCTGATAATCGGTATGTCTGGTGCATAGGTCAATGCTGGAGCATGGAGCAGCACTGGCAGGGGTTCTTTAAAGATCCTTCACAATGGTGGGACAGTTGCCTTGACAAGGTGAGCTTTCTTCATGTAGGATGAGAAAGTGGGGTTGACGGAACTTTGGTATGATCGTATTGTGTGGACTGGACTGTACCGTTGTTGATTGAAGTCACAATCTTGCTTTGGTAGGCAAAAACTGCTTACACTGTCCGCATCGAGGTTGTGAAAGTAGGATGTGCACCTGGAGTTTGCAAGGTACTTGGGAGGGTTGAGACTGTGGCTGCTCAGCTCCTCCCTGGTCGTTTTCACATACTACTCCAAAATGTGCAGTCTACAGACATAAGCTGGTTCAGCATTTGTGTAAGTTTGGACATGCTCGAATGTTCCCAATTGTGTAGAGTCCAATGGAGCCCAAAGTGACTCCATGAATGTTGTTGAAAGAGCACTCGCACTCCTCCTTAAGGGAACTTGTCAAAATGTTGATTCTGTCTGATTTTTGGCCACAAAGGTCTACTGTAGAGCATGGAGCAAAACTGGCACAAGTTTTTTAAAGATCGTTCTCAATGGTGGGACAAACGCAATCACAAGGTGTGGCTTTCTTAATGTCCAATTTGAAGAAGTTTGTACATCCTGCAAATGTGGGCTCTTCTTGTTAGTACCACGATGCGGTATTTTTCCTGGGAGTTTGCAAGGTCCTTGGGAGGGCCAGCTTGGTCTTAGGAGGCCGAGTTTAAATCTATGGCTGCTCAGCTGCACCTTGGTGGCTCTCCTCACAGACCAATCCAAGATCACCTGACTACAGGCACAAGCAACACACACAAAAGGTCCTTTTGGGTTGATGGCAAGTTGGATCCTCCCTGGTTGAAAGAAAAGCTAGCTGCCATGACACAAGAACAAGGACAAAGAGGTGAGGGCACCTTCTTCTTGAACACATTTCATCCTGTTTTGCCACCTTATTGGAAGCGTCCTAGTTTCTCAGGTGGAGGTCTGCAAGTTAGCCCGTTGGGTGGATCTATGGTGATTTGGATAGATTTTGTCATGTTACTGCCAATGGGCAACAGGCAAGTATCCAAAAACAGATAACAGAGACGAGGAGAAGTTTTGCAATTGCTCTGACCCCCGTCAATGGTGGGACAATCGAAGCAAAAAGGTGAATCCCTGTTAGAAGCAGATGCAATTCACCATAGGAGCTAGTGTGTTGTGGGTAGGGTTGGTGTGTTTGCTAGAATGAATCTAGGCTGTCATTATCAGCTACTAGCACCAAGGCTACTGGAAGCAGTGGCGGTGGCGGCAGCAGCACAATTGCAAAATCAGTCACTGCTAAGGAAGGCACCTTCTTCGCCTCTTTTGCCCTCTTGGCAGAGTCAACCCTTTTCATGTTAAAATCTGCCAGTTAGCGTGTTGGGTGGACCTATGGTGGTTTCCAGTGATTCTGACATTTTACTGCCAATGTGGCAACAGGAAAGTATCCAAAAACAGATAACAGAGGCAAGGAGAATCTTTGGAAGGAATGTTTTTCCAACCCCAGTCAATGGTGGGACAGTCGAGGCAAAAAGGTGAATGCCTGTTAGATTACAGATAGAAGCACACGCAATTCAGCATAGGAACTAGTGTGTTCTAAGTAGGGTTGGGGTATTTGCTAGACCAAATCTAGGCTGTCATTGTCACCTGCCAGCAGCAAGGCGAGGATGCATGCATGACTTGTGCAGAGGCAGGGATAGCTGAAGGATCAGGGATAGAGTGTGGATCCAGATTCATCCAAGAGGGCTGGATTACAAGTACAAGATTATCTATGATTCCCTGTCGATCGATAGCTACAAGAAACCTGCATGGGTAGATGGTCAACTGGAAGCAGCAGCAGCAGCGGCACAGTTCATAAAATCAGGCACCTCGACCATGACAAGAACTTGCGAAAGAGGACCAAGAGAGGCAGTCCACAATGCCTCTTCTGGCACTTCTGGGCATGTGAGGATGCTGTGTGAGGCAGGGCGACTGAAAGAGGCACTACAGACTTTAAACCAAGGAGGCATTCCAGCAGATTCTGATACTTATGTCTGTCTGTTGCATAAGTGCATCAAGATAAAAGGCCTGGATGTTGGAAAGCAGGTACATGCTCACCTTTTCCAAAGTGGATTCAAGCCAAACGTTTTCCTAAACAACACCCTTGTCAACATGTATGTTAAGTGTGGGAGCATCGTGGATGCTCACCAAGTGTTCAACAGAATGCCTCAACGATGTTTGATCACATGGAATATAATGATGGCAGGATTTATCAAGCATGGGTGCGGTAGGAAGGCTTTGGAGACCTATGATCAAATGATTCGGGAAGGGGTGAAACCCAACCACATCACGTATGTTTGTGTTTCCAATGCTTGTGCGAGCCTTGCAGCCCTGGAAAAGGGCAAAGAGGTCCATGGTGACATCGTCAAAGCTGGAATTGTGTCAAATGTCATTCTGAACAATAGCCTCGTGGACATGTATGCCAAATGTGGGTGCATCGAGGATGCGAAGGGAGTGTTTGACAATATGGCTGAACGAAATGTGGTATCGTGGAGTGCAATGATCGCAGGATATGCACAGCAGGGTCGCGGGATGGAGGCTTTTGAAACCTATGAGCAAATGATTTGGGAAGGGGTGAAACCCAACCACATCACGTTTGTTTGTGTTTGCAATGCATGTGCGATCCTGGCAGCCCTGGAAAAGGGCAAAGAGGTCCATGGTGACATTGTCAAAGCTGGACTTGTACCAAATGTCATTCTGAATAATACCCTTGTGGATATGTATTGCAAATGTGGGTGCATCGAGAATGCAAAGGGAGTGTTTGATAATATGGCTGAACGAAATGTGGTGTCGTGGAGCGCCATGATCGCAGGATATGCTCAGCAGGGGCGGGGGATGGAGGCATTGGATACTTATGAGCAAATGGTTCGGGAAGGGGTGAAGCCCGACCACATCACGTTTGTTTGCGTTTGCAATGCGTGTGCGAGCCTAGCAGCCCTGGAAAAGGGCAAAGTGGTCCATGGTGACATTGTCAAAGCTGGAATTGTACCAAATGTCATTCTGAACAGTACCCTCGTGGACATGTATGCCAAATGTGGAGCATCAAGGATGCAAAGGGAGTGTTTGACAATATGGCTGAACGAAATGTGGTGTCGTGGAACGCAATGATCGGAGGATATGCCCAGCAGGGGCGTGGCATGGAGGCTTTGGAGACCTATGAGCAAATGGTGCAGGAAGGGGTGAAGCCCAACCACATCACATTTGTTTGCGTTTGCAATGCGTGTGCGCGCCTGGCAGCCCTGGAAAAGGGCAAAGAGGTCCATGGTGACATCGTCAAAGCGGGACTTGTACCAAATGTCATTCTGAACAATACTCTCGTGGACATGTATTCCAAATGTGGGTGCATTGAGAATGCAAAGGGAGTGTTCGACAATATGGCCGAACGAAATGTGGTGTCGTGGAGCGCGATGATCGCAGGATATGCCCAGCATGGTTGTCATAGGGAGGCCCTGCATCTATTTGAAAGAATGCAAAAGGAAGGGGTGAAGCCGGACAGTATCACATTCATATCTGTTCTCTCTGCATGCAGCCATGTTGGCCTACTGTATGAAAGGAAGACGCCACTTTGATTCCCTGAGTCAAGATCATGGTGTCACTCCAACAGTAAAGCACTTTGGCTGCATGGTGGACCTTCTTGGACGTGTGGGGCGATTGGATGAGGCAGAGGACCTCATTAATAAAATGCCAATCAAACCAGATGCTGTGGTGTGGAAGGCCTTACTTGGTGCCTGCAGAATCCATGGCAATGTGGAGATGGCTGAACGTATGGCAACATCTATGCTCAAGTGGGATGAACAGGACGCCGCGACTTACGTGTTGCTCTCAAACATCTATGCCACAGCTGGCAGGTGGGACGATAGTGCAAAGGTGAGGAAAATGATGAAGGTCAGAGGGGTTAGAAAGGAGCTAGGTCGTTGCTGTATTGAGGTTGGCAACAGGGTGCACACCTTTGTCGTAGACGACAAATTGCATCCAAAAAGTTAAGGAAATCCATGCTGAGCTGAGAAGATTGTCTGGGCAGATGAAGGAGGCAGGGTATGTGCCCGACAGACACTTTGTATTGCCTGATGTGGGGGAGGAGCAAAGGGAATTTTCTCTTTGCCACCACAGTGAGAAGTGGCCATTGGTTTTGGGCTGATCAGCACGGCCCCTAGGACACCTCTCCGTCTCATCAAGAATCTTCGGATGTGTGGGGACTGCCACACCTCCACCAAGTTCATCTCAAAGATCGTTGGCCGAGCAATTGTTGTACGAGACGCAACCCGCTTTCACCACTTTGAAGATGGGGTTTGTTCTTGTGAGGATTACTGGTGAAAGGATGTTTTTCTGCAAGGTGCAGGCCTGTTACTTCATTCATAGATCTGTGTAGCTACGCAGTTCATCCACCAGTTCCTGAGGATATTGATCATGATGTACTATTGAGGTACATCCACAGGAAATGATAATGGCGTCTACCCAGCATAGGTGGGGAAGTCAGCCCATAATTGCACTTGACTGGAGCAGGTAATGAGTGAAGGGGGAATTTTGGAGTGACTCTGTTGGAAGGAAACCAGAATGTTGTGCTAAATCTGGTGTGTGGTGGCTACCACTGCCTGTGATGATAACTTTGCAGGTCCTGCCCCAATGTCAAACTCTCCTTCCAGACTCCATAGCTTTATTGTTCGATCGCTGCCCAGGAGTTACATACACGAGTCAGTTTGCTTTCTGTCATATTGTCTTCTGCAGGGAGAAAAATCGCATATCAAGAGACTGACACTTAAGAGTGATGAAAAACTCCCTGTCTTCTGCTCCCCTCCCTTGCTGTGGTTTTCTCCCTCTTCTCAACCCCTCCCTCTCAAGGCCTCCCACCTTAGAGAATCACTCAGAGCTGAATTGTAATATTATGGTTGTGGTGACTGGTTCTTCTGAGCTTCTCCAAAGCTTGAGATGGAAGTGAATACGATTCGGAATGAGCTTGATTATTGGGCAGCTGTGCATTGTTCAGCATCTTGGAATTCTCTCTAACACTCGAGATTCTCAATTCATCACTAGTTTCACCCAAAAGACTATCCCATCCCTAGAAGATACTTTAAAACTCTCTTCTTGCGAGAAGATATGACAGAACACTTTGAGTATACCAGAAAAAGGACCTTTTGTGTCTACTGGAGAGACTTTGTAGAAAGCCAGGTGGAGAGGTACAAGGGGCCACCTGTCCCCACAATACATTAGCTGTGGACTGTGTGCAGTGACAAGTTTATTTAATAAAACACTAACAGAAAAATCTGTGTAACCAGAACAATTGTCTCAAGAATCCACATGGGACATTGTGCTGGAGATGGAAGATTTCCCAAGGGGAGTGTGAAACATAGAATAAAAGAAAAATATCCTCCCTCACTTGCTCATGCCTGTTGGGACTTGCGAGTCCATTGCACAGCTATCAGCTGTAGCAGTTAGGTCATCTGACCCGACCCTACATCCAAACCTCCTTCTCTAAAAACACTTCCATTTTGAGCTTCACAAGGTGCAAGTTTTCTCTTCCAAACCTGGAAATGGTTGGCAGTTGGGCTTGCGGTGGTTCCGTAACCTGTTGATAATCCATATCCATATCATAGCAGAGAAGTACAAATTAGACACCAGTGCTGAGTCTTCGACAGTAGAAGCAAAGAGGGGTGATAGTTTATTGAATGGGCAACAATATTCATACAAAGAGATCATATAACACTCCGCTCACTCCTGCGAATCTAAATCTAGAAATAAAGTTTGGTGAAGAACTGCTTGAGTGGAAATACATTTATAAAACATCTTGTTGGCTCTGTCCCGCAAGGGAAAGAGGCATTGTGGAGACATCTTGCCTAGGCGGAGAACTAGGCTTATCCATTAAGCCTAGTCTATGGAGCGTTGATGGGCATGATTCATGAAGCGGTGGGAAAAGTATAAAACAACAACCCCAAAAACAAAGAAGGAAAGAGCAAGGACAGAGCCTCTTGTGGCGGAGCCTCTTGTTTCTATTAACTTAGCCCGTTTGAGTTAATACTAGATCCAGAATATGATGGAGTTCAACTTAAATCATGAGCATACATCACTTTACTACCATTGCAGAGCTAGCAGAGGCCATATCCATTAGCAAAGACGTACAAATTAGACACAAGTGCTGAGTAGAAGCAAAGATGAGTGATAGTTTACTTAATTGCAACAACGTTCATAGTTCATACGAAGAGCACATATAGCACTGTTGCCCTTGTGAACCTAAAGCGAGAAATAAAAGTTCAGTGAATTAGCACCGTCGGAATGTAAGTTAATTGCAGCTATAGTAACGATCTTTTCCTAAAATTCCAGAGCCATCAAACTCACCACCAGCAACCTGCGGCATGTCCACCTGATCTACAGAGATATGTGCAGTTTGCAACACCAACCCAAATTCACACGCAGTGCAGTGCACCCGTTGAAATCTTGAGCGGCCCACATTTTGAAATCTAAGACAACCTGACTGCTTAAGGTCACCAACTCAAGACCTGTGGACAGAATATTCAAAACTCTTTTGCCAAATTTGAATTTGGAACACGTGTGGTTAGGCCTCTCATTTTACAATAATTGGGACGTTATGGCGCACGCGCGAGCTGACCGGTGGGCCCTGCGCACGGACGCCCGGCTCCCCCCACCCGGACCCCCCCGCCCGCCGCTGCGCGCGGTCGCCCACCTGCTGCCGCGGCCCCACCCACCCCCGCCCGCGCTCCGGCGCGCCCCCAGTCCGCTGCCCGTGAGTCCAGTTCCCCTCAGTCCGCCAAACCGCAAGTCTGCTGGCCAGTCTGCTGTGCATGCCAGTCCACTGTGCCAGTCCCCACAAGTCCACCCAACAGTCCGCTATGCCCGTCTGCTGCCCCCAGTCTGCCAGTCCGCGCCGGCCGAAGGATCTAGATCGTCCATTATGAGAAACCCATCCGCGCCATCCATGTTTAGGGCATGGAAGATCGTAACACCCTGCCACGAACTCGCCCACTCGTTCTTGTTGTCTCGTTCTTGCGGCTCTTTGTTGTCCAATGTTGCGGAGGTGACTTTGCACGCATGCGGTTGTTCTTCTTGTTTATGGCGATTTTAATGACGATGAAGGGTGTGCCTGAACATGAGAGGGCTGGCGGGGCTCTACAGCCACCATCGTGCATATGCTTCCACTATTTTCGCCTTCGTTTTGTGCTGACGTGCTTATTTTTTAGGACGATATGTGGAAAAATTGCATGCATTTACGGTTTGTAGTGTGTCTCCAAGTCCGAGCTCCTTCGTATGGAGCAAGAAACCATTGGTAACACGATAGCGGAAATCGCGGAAGCATATGCACGTGGGGACGTGTATACATTGCAGAATTTATGTCCACCGATGAAACTATTCAGGGGAGGACGTCTCTGCCACCACATGTCTGGGAACTGCGGAGAGTGTGAACGGAACAGGATCCAGTCCGAAGGTCCTCAAACATCTAGATGCACCTCCTGAAACATCACATCTCAACCACTACCGTCTCCTTGAAAAACTGGGAAAGGAGACGTAGCCTGAGAGATGTGGATTCACGTTGCTTGTGGAAGTTCGAGGTCCTTACGACTGCAAATGTGCGTGGATCAACAGGCTCTTCGACTGCGTCTTTGTCAGTACTTTCTCTAAGCAGTGTGTTGTGCCATGAGTATGGGCATATGCAAGTCTGCTGGACGGATGAAATGCAACCACGGCATGACGGCGATGCCAAGCGTGGTTCTGATGGGATATCAGTCTGGTCTGCTGGACTGTTGGTCTGTAAGGATACAAGTCTGGTGTGGCGTGAGTCTGTTCTTCACTGGATTACTGGGCCGTCACTGCCTGCCGAATTCCGAAGTGTCTTCTCTCGTCTTATCCCCGAAGTCTCTTCTCTCGTGAGTCTGTTGAACCGTTGGTCAGCTGGAAGTCCGTCTCTTCGGATATGAGTCTGTTTAACTACTACCTTTTAATTATCCACATTGCCGTGAGTCTGCTGAGCCGTCGGACTGCTGGTCTGTCCATCTCTTCCGATATCAGTCAGCTGGACTGTCACAAAGTCAGTCTATTGTGGCGCAAGTCTGTTTGCGCTGGGTCTGTTGAGCCGTGATTATTATCACGTGTAAGTCTGTTGGACGCGGTTTACGGTTTACTCCCGTATCACCCGGCCGCCTAGGGGATACTTTGTCTTTTGGGATATTACTCTGTTAGAAATCAGTCTGTTGTCGCACAAATTACTCTGTGCTAGTCTCTTCGTCAGTCTGTTGAACCTTCCGTCTGCTGGAATGTCCGTGCAGTGACATACAAGTCTGTTGTTGCGCAAGTTTGTTTGCAGTGGGTCTGTTCGGCCGTTATGTCATTAGGTTTAAGTCTGCTGGACGCAATAAATGCAGCGACGGCGGTAAAGAGGCCCAGTCACGTCCCGGCACATCATCAGACTCCGCACCAGACTCCACACTCGCCTTAGTCTCTTCGTCAGTCCGCTTAACCTCAGTCGTCAGTCTGTCCTTGCGGTGGCATATGAGTTTGTTGTGGAGGGTACTGGGTCTGCTCGGCCGTCTTTGTCATCAGGAGTAAGTCTGCTGGACTTGATGAATGCGACGACGACAGACTGACGATAGTCCCACTCATCCCATTTGCTGGACTGTCCGTGCAGTGGCATACCGCCAGCACGTGTGAGGGGTCTGCAACTATTTAATGCGATGGCGGCCAAAAAGGGGCGCCAGTGAAATCTCGCCACGTCACTCTGCACATGCAGGGTCCACTTCCTGCTGGACTTCTTTCGCACTATTTCGTTTAGGGCCCGTCCACCTCCCATTGGTCTTTTGTGCGTGTTAGGTTTTCGAGGCGCGGACAGTCGCGTGAGCACCGAATCGTCGCAACAACCGTCGTCTGTTGCCCGGTGAGCTTTCTCTTTGTGCTTTGTGCTTTTGTGGTTTCTTTCCATTCTCTTTTCCTCTCTTCTCTGCTTTCTTATTCTTAGTCTGTCTGTCGCTCATTGCCGCTGCATCTCTTGTCTGATTCTGCAGCCATGGAGGATGCTTGTGCAAAGGGTGGAGCAGACTGGTTGCATTTCATGCACAAGTCCAGGCTAAAGGAGCGAAGGTACTGGTACTCACCTGAGGAGTATGATGCAAAAATAGTCGAAGCATTCTTAGACCTCTGCGCAATCAAGCCTGCAGACTCCAATTGGTAGAAGGATAAGCTCCACTGTCCCTTCTGTAGTGAAATTATCAAGGACAAAGTGCAGCTAAACCGCCATTGTGTTGACACGGTTGCAAAAACAAGCGCTATATCCCACCTGGCTTCAAGTTGTGGCCACTTCAAAGTTCAATGAGGGTGGTGAATGCGGCCACCCGCCAGACTCCGTGGCGCAAACCCAAAGGCCCGCACTTTGGCGGAGGTGCGCGCACGGTATGGGGTGGGTTCGGATGTTTCAATGCAAGATGTGCATGACCTGACATCGCCATCGCCTGTGGCTCCCAGCAAAAGGAAACTTAGTGATGGGGCCTAGAAGAAGGAAAGAGAAAAGGCTGCAAGGTCTGCTCGGGAGGCGAGGGCGAAATCTCAACAACAGACTCGTCCCCAAGGCAGTCGGGAAGTGTCATGGGCTGTGCCAGGGAGACGGTCTACGCAGCAGACATAGACCATCAGTACTTCGAGTGAGAGCCAGTCTGCTGAGCCGTCTGCAGACATCATTCAGAATGATGAATTTGCAGGTCTGGGAGGTGTCTCATCTCCCGTCGACATTGTCTTGCCTGACTAGTCGAGGGTTCACGTGGACGAAGTCCAGTCGAAAGAGACTACCAATGGAGTCTGTCCTGGCACATTGCGCCTCATACCATTTGGGCTTCTCCCATCGGTGTGCCCACCAGTGGACGATCCAGACTTCTTCCGTTTTTTCTACAGTTTCGCCCAGTCCGAACAGCTCAGCAGAACCATCCGAGCGGCGGAGGAAAATTGGTTGAGCTCCCTTGAAGATGAGGAGGACGTATGTGTCGATGACGACGACGAGGTAATGCCCAGTCTGTCCCCACAGTTGGTGTCTGTTGTCATAGAGTCTGCTGGTTCAGTCTACCTGCTTGGTCTGCTGCATCAGTCTGCTTGTGGACTTGCTGGTCAGTCCCCTGCTTGTGGACTTGCTCGTCAGTCCCTGGAGTCGGCTGGTTCCTTTGTTCTGTGCCACGATGCTGGTGAGTCTGCTCGTGAGTCTGCTGCTAGTGAGTCCGATGCTGAGTTTTTGGGTTTTCTGTCATATACCAGGATGAACGAGCCAGTATTCGGGAGGCCTTGTGTGCTTGGCGGACGGTGAGCTCCGACCCTCCTTTAGCAGTGAATGCGGTGAGTCCAGACATGTAGGAAGTAGTAATAAACAAAGACTTGGAAGGCAATTACGATTAAAGACATAGAAAACCCATAAACAAAACGTAGGACTAGGAAACGCAAATCGCCTTGTGAAGTAGAGTTGTTAAGATTTGCTTTGCCGGTAGGAAGTTAGACTATCTAGATCCGTCCATAGCTGCCAAGGACCCTTGCACTTACCGCAGCCGGGTAGGCGGTTCGTTGAGCCCAACCTACACCGCAACTTGTCACGACCCCTTAGGCTAGTATGTCGTCACCCTGGCCGCGCGCAACCGGGGCTCGTCATATTTTGGTGCGTCTGCCAGGAGGTAGGTAAAAGTCAGGGCCTCTCAAAGTACTTATGGATGAAGTAATGATATTTGTCCTTGTGCTAGTTCTTTCTTGCTTTTTGCTTTATTGCTTATTCATGAAGTTACTTCATCACGTGGAGGTCGAGGAACCCCATGATCATATTGATTAGATTCTCTTGCATGAGAATTTTGAGACAAGTCATTGTGAGGACTAACGTTATGGCAATCCTGGAGGTGCAGCATGATCATCAACCAGATTGCAGCCCATCGTTTCCACTTGTCATTTGAGGCTCGCGTTGTGGGCCTATATCGTGTTGTTTCAGGCACCCGATCCGGCGAAGTGCGGACAGAAGATGCCATTGTGGTCTGCAGATTAATGCGCAGACGTATCTTGGACATCGCCGAAGAGTACCGTGGGTATTGGATTTTGGCCAAAGTAGGGCCGTTGGGAGACAGGGCTCTTACCTCTCCCATCTCTTCATTTTTCAGGTTCAATACGCGTTGGCCTGGATGTTGCCAACCCTCCTTCTTAGGGAACCTCGACGTGCAATCCTCGCTCGAAGCACATCTCGCCTGGCAAGTGGCGTATTTAGGGTGTTGCCCTCTATGTCGAACCATTGCTGACGAGGGAATCGATTTTCATCGTCCCCGTCCCACTATCCGAAGGTCTGGAGAAGCTATCTCCTATCTAACCAAGAAGAGTTTTATTGACCTTCCTTTTGATTGGATGTGTTGGTTGTTTGGGTGTGGATTAGAAGACTATCTGGAGGTAGAGGAACGCCTGCCTCACCCGAACACTACCATCACCTATATCTGTCCACCCAGATTTTACAACAGCCGCAGTGCAAGTGCAACAACATTGATCATTGAATTGATCACTGACGGCCGATTGGACGTGGCGCCGACCATACATGATATTACTTGGATTGAAGGTCTTCCTTCAGCAGCTCCTCAAGGCGTCATTGCGGACCCAGAGTGGCCACCGCCATTTTACTTTGCACGGGAAATCCCCACCAGTTTCTTCCCTATCATCCCCTTAAAGATAGTGCATGCTATTTCTTCCGCTAGCAGCTCTCCTTGGACCTCAGCACCAGGGTCACCTATGGGAATAGACGAGGACTTGCCAGCAACAGAATAGGTAAAAGCTGCCTCCAGCAATCGGGGAAGACCCCGCAGTTGCATTATGCTTTCCATTTCATTTAACCATGTTCGTCAGTTGGCACAATCAATGCAATGCTTGAAATCTAAAACGTCATCCACATCATGCTTTGGAGTGATAAGAATTTGCCGCATGAATTTCTAAAGTAGGTATGACTTTTGAGGCTAGGATCAAGAGGATTCGAAACAGATTCTGGCAACATGAACCAGAAATTCAACTTATAATAGAAGCGTACATCGATCGCTTAGCTCAACGGAAAGCCATCAAGAAAGGGTGGATAGACGAACGGGTTTGGTGTGAACCTCATCAACAGACACACCGGAGCATTTCTACTGGTGTAACGACAGGCTTAACTGGCCATATTGTTCGTGCCCGGGGATATACCTAGGGGCCTTGCACCCCAGGTTTTCCTTCACAGCACACTTAAGGTGGCAGGTAGATTTCTTCACTCATTGTCAAGTATGCCAGCTCTTGGCGTCCCATTATGTGCGTAGACTGGATGAGTGTAGGTATTGCAGCATACCTCGACCACCTGAAGATTGGAAGATACCTGGAAGATTGCACACTGATGTGCCTCCATCGCCACGGTTCCATGGAAGGTATGCAGATTTGACCTCATTTATTCCTGACATGGTAGTTCAAGGAAATATAGGTCCTTCAGTACAGACTAAGGCAAGAGAATCTTCGCCGGTACAACAGTGAGTGTATGTCTAGCTCAGGATCGAGAAACACACTCCCAAGCCTGGATAGCATATCGTTTGACACCAGGTTACAAAGAAGAATGGCTAGAGAAACCGTCCGTAATCATTTGCTAGGGAAAAACCCAGCCTTGAGTCCAGAGTCAAACTCAGAAACTAGAAGTTTGGGAAAGATAGAGTGAGAAGGAGAGAACACTGAAAGTTCTTCGGACATCGAGTGTGCACGAGTGGTTTCCCCTATATCTAGTCCCCCTTATACCCCAGCGGCCAGGTCAAGGAGTCCCTCGCCGTCATCAGTGTCAGCGTAGTAGAAAGAATCGGAAAATTAATCGACCATCACAATACATTGTACATTCCCCCTAGCGGAAGAGTCCCATCGTCTTCATGGACTTAGAGGGCCTAATATGAGTAACCGAAACTGGAGGGCTGTGTAGGTTTTCCCCTATACCCCCTCAACCCCGGTTTCTGTCTCTGTATTTTCACTTATTTTACAAATTTCTCATCATTTCTGCAGGAAATCCACATTTCATGAAAATCTCCTGCGTGCTGTGAAAAAGGGTTTGTGGGTAGCATGTAACAAAAGGAACTCTGTGCAATGCCTTCAGAGCCATGTGTCACACGATGTAACTCACAGTAGTTGGGGAACTGGATTCCAAGGCCCACTAAAGCAGAACACGAAGATGAGTCCAAACAGAATAGTGTGGATGGAGCTTCCCCTAAGCTCTGACTCACCTCCATGTTAACTCCAGGTTGTGGGGACATTAGCTAATTCAGTTTCCACCTCCTGGTGGGTACCTCTGGGAATCTACTCATTCACTCCTCAACGGCTGATATGTAACATAAGTCCCACGCCACCTGCCAACATTTCCAGGGAATGGTGGAACCAAGCAGTTTAATGAATGAAGCTATTCACACCTCAATTGTAATACATCATTCTACCAGTACTCCCCACAAGAACAAACCCCATCTTTGAAGTGGTGAAAACGGTTGGCATCCCGTACAACGATCGTGCGCCCAACAATCTTTGAGATAAACTTGGTGGCCATGTGGCAGTCGCCACACACCCGAAGGTTCTTGATGACACAAAGAGGTGTCCCTGGGGCTGTGCTGATCAGCCCAAAAGCAATGGCCAGCTTCTCACTGTGGTGACAAAGAGACAATTCCTTTTGCTCCTCCTCCATATTGTGCAATACAAAGCGCGTGTCAGGCATGTACCCTGCCTCCTTCATCTCCTCAGACAATCTTCTCAGCTCAGCATGGATTTCCTCAATTTGTGGATGCAATTCATCATCTACAACAAATGTGTGCACCGTGCTGCCAACCTCAATGCAGCAGTAACCTGGGTGCTTTTTGACACCTCTGACTGTCATCATTTTTCTAACCTTTGCGGTATCGTCCCACCTGCCAGCTGCAGCATAGATATTTAACAGCAACACATAAGTTGTAGAATCCTGTTGATCCCATTTGAGAATAGATTTTGCCGCACGTTCGGCCACCTCAACATTGTTATGAATTCGGGAGGCACCAAGCAAGGCTTTCCACACCACAGCATCAGGTTGGACTGGCACTTTCCTAATGAAGTCCTTGGCCTCGTCCAATTGCCCCGCACGGCCAAGAAGGTCCACCATGCAGCCAAAGTGCTCCACTGTAGGAGTGAGGCCATGATCTTGACTCAGGGAATCAAAGTAGTATCTGCCTTCATCCACGAGGCCCCCATGGCTACATGCCTGAAGAACGCCGATATAAGTGATACTGTTCGGCCTCACACCTTCCTTCTGCATTCCTTCAAATAGTTGCAGGGCATCCCTGCAACATCCATGCTGGGCGTATCCTGCAATCATTGCACTCCATGACACCACATTTCGTTCAGTCATATTGTCAAACACTCCCCTTGCATCCTCGATGCTCCCACATTTGGCATACATGTCCATGAGGGTATTCCTCAGTGTGATATCTGGCACAATTTCAGCTTTCATGATGTCAGCATGGACCTTCTTTCCCTTCTCCAGGGCTGCCAGGCTTGCACACGCATTGCAAATGCAAACAAATGTGACCTGGTCCGGCTTCACCCCTTTCCCCATCATTTGCTTATAGGTCTCCAAAGCCTCCATCCCGCACCCATGCTGGGCATATCCTGCGATCATCGCATTCCAGGACACCACATTTCGTTCAGCCATGTTTTCAAACACTACCTCTGCATCATAAATGCTCCCGCATTTGGCATACATGTCCACAAGGGTAGTATTCAGAATGACATTGGGTGCGATTCTAGCTTTCTTGATGTCAGCATGGACCCCTTTGCCCTTTTCCAGGGCAGCCAGGCTGGCACAAGCCTTGAGAACAGAAATGAATGTGACCTCGTTGGGTGTCACCCCTGCTTGCAGCATTTGCTCATAGGTCTCCAAAGCCTCCATCCCGCACCCATGCTGGGCATATCCTGTGATCATCGCACTCCACGACACCACATTTTGTTCAGCCATATTGTCAAACACTCCCTTTGCATCCTCAATGCTCCCACATTTAGCATACATGTCCACGAGGGTGGTGTACAAGATAACATTCGGCACAATTCCAGTTCTCATGATGTCAGCATGGACCTCTTTGCCCTTGTCTAGGGCTGCCAGGCTGGCACATGCCTTGAGAACGCAAACGAACGTGACCTGGTTGGGTGTCACCCCTTCCCACATCATTTGCTCGTATGTCTCCAAAGCCTCCACCCCGCACCCATGCTCGGCATATCCTGCAATCATTGCACTCCATGAGACTACATTTCGTCCAGCCATATTGTCGAACACTCCCTTCGCATCCTTGATGCTACCGCATTTGGCATACATGTCCACCAGGGTACTGCTCAGAATCATATTTGGTACAATTCCAGCTTTCTCAATCTCAGCATGGACTTCTTTGCCCTTTTCCAGGGCTGCCAGGCTCGCACACGCATTGCAAACACAAACAAACGTGACCTGGTCAGGTTTCACCCCGTCCTGTATCATTTGCTCATAGGTGTCCAAGGCATTCCTACCAAACCATGCTTGGTATATCCTGCCATCATTACAGTCCATGAAAAGGTATTTCGTTCAGGCATTTTTTCAAACACTCGGTATGCATCCCCAAGGCTCCCACACTTGACATACATGTCAACAAGGGCATTGTGTAGAAACAAGTTTGGCTTCAATCCACTTTGGATAATGTGGGCATGAACCTGCTTTCCCACTGCTAGGTTTTTCATCTTGATGCACTTATGCAATAGACAGACGTAAGTATCAGAGGCTACAGAAAAGCCTTTGTTCAAAATGTGCATAGCCTCTTTCAGTTGTCCTGCCTCACACAATGTCCTCACATTCCCAGAAGTGCCAGAAGCTATCATGTGGATTCCTCTTAGTCCTCTTCCAGAAGCAGTGGTCATAGTGGTGGTGCCTGATTCCATGGACTGTGCTGCAGCTCCTTCCAGTGGACCTTCTACCCATGCAGGTTTTTTGTAGCGATGAATCCATAGTCGCTCAGTGGTAAACTTGTGCTTGGAATTCAGTTCTCTTGGATGGATCTGCACCCACACTCAATTCATCCTTCAGATATCCCTGCCTTCACAACGATGCATAGTCCTCCCCTTGCAGATAGTATCTGACAAAGACAACAATAAGTCTAGCAAACACTCCAACCCTACTTACCAGCCCCTATGCTGAATTGCCGAAAAGACTTTGAGAATGTGTTGGGAGGGAGGGAGGTGACAATTTGCAAGCAAGTTTTTCAATGCATCTTGTTCTCTGCTCTGCTGTACCATAACAGGCATTCACCTTTCTGCCTCTATTGTCCCACCATTGACTGGGTTTTGGAAAGTGTTTCTTCCAAAGCTTCTCCATGTCTCTATTTTGAGTGTTCAGATATTTGCCTGCAACCCCCGTGGCAGCGACACGTTCAAAACACATACCACCATAGATCCATCCAACATGTGCTAACTTACAGAATCCATGAAACAGTAAGGACAAATTTGAAAGAGGATATTACGAGCCTGTGTTGCAGAAGGTTCCCTCACCACATTGTGCTTGAAGGAGGTAGCTTTGCTGTCACCCAAGGAGGATTCAACCAGCCTGTGATGTGTGCACTACTTATGTCTGTATTCCGGTGATTTTGGATTTGTCTGTGAGAACCACCAGGGTGCAGCTGAGCAGTCATAGTTGATAACACAGCCTCCTAAGACCAAGCCAATCCTCCCCATAAACATCAAGGAAATCCCTTGTGCAATGCATGTTCAGGGCCTGCCTGGGAAGACGACCTATGACACTGAAAGGAAGAACCACCTTCTCAGAACAGACAAACTCCTTCACATGAAGAAGCCACACCTTGCCATTGTGGCGGATCTTTAAAGAACACTTGCCAGTGCTGTTCCATGCTCCATTTTTTACCTTCATGCCAGAAACTCCAAGAGCATCAAAACTCTGACAGGTTCCTTTAGACAGGAGTTCAAGTGTATCTTTCGACAGCATTCGTGCGAGTCACTCTCGACTCTATCTTAAGTAACACAACGAGGAACATGTCCGAACTTACAGCTGGCTTGTGCATAGAAGGCTCCCTTCTAATCAGGCTCCTTGCCAGTCACACTCACTTCCAACCTCAAGCTTCGAAGGAACTCCACCATCCACACCAAAATCAGAACCGTGTTCTGATATATTTCCACCATCACCAAACTGTTCTCCGCCTTGAGTCATGGCGATTAGCTTTCCGTTCACCCAAGGAGGATAGAACCAATCCTTCGTCCACAGGACCTCTTGTGTGCACTGCCTACATCTGTAGTCTGGAGATTTTGGATTGGTCTGTGAGAGCCACCAATGTGCATCTGAGTAGCACTGTTTTAACCAAGTCACTATTTTTTTCGGGATTTTCCCTCCGAGGATTTCAGCATGTTGTTCAACCAGTTGCCAGGTGATGGTGGACGTGAGGAGAGGACATGGTTTGCTGCGGGCGTTCCGGGCTCCCATTTTGATCGACTGTTTCCTCGTGCCAGTCTCCATGTCGCTATCTCGACGTTCACCCTAATGTATTTGTCCGAGGAACGCAGCAAACCCGATCTCGTTGTTTTCATAACCTCGAATCCGTTGATGGGTTGCCCACCACAATCTCGCAACATTTCGCAGTGCATAACTGCCGCTGTCAGAGTATTTTACGCTGGTCTTCAGCGCATTCAAGGTTGGGTGCAGACTCCGAAAGAACTTGTCGACAAATCTTGGCCCGCATACAACAAGGAACGCACCTAGAAGAGGCAGCGCGGCAGCGGAGGCCGCTTCAAGAGCACGTTTGCACACATCCTTGGTGCCGACCATGACATCCTCCGCTTATCTCAATGTCGTACCCAACCTTCTTCCTCCTGTAAAGCCCTTTGATATTTTTGACAATGTTAACCAGTGTTGGGCGGGTATATATGTTGACATATATACCCGGCCGGGTAATAGTCATGGTATCATACTATAGAGACCAGCCACCCAAGTTTTTGGTGGACCCGGCTTGAGTTGGAACCGGCGAGGGCCATCTCGCCACTTACTCGGCCCAAGCTGGAAAGGGGGGGGGGGAAACCTGGCTGACTACATCATGGAACCTGACTAAAACCTTTGAAAATCAGCCCGGTATCAACTTTTGAAGAAGACCTTGAGATGTGATTACAACCGAGCTGCATTCATGAGTAGTGATTATGCAGCCGCCTTCTGAAGATCTCTATCGTGTTAATTCTCTGAGCGCCCAAATGCGATGGCAGACCAACATTGTTACGAGCTTGGAGTCTACAGCCTCTGGGCTCCCTCCGAGAAATCATGGATGAGCAAGCTAGTTGTGCCTTGCAAGCATATGAAATCCCTGCATTTTCCAACATTTTGCCACATGATGACACTGAGGTGAGCAAATTGGGCATGATCTTGCTATAGTGGATGAGGTTCTTGAAGATCCGCAAATCAAACTTGCACAACAGCAGCTCCTTGTTTTGCAAGCACAGGGCAAATTCTAGAAACCACACAATAGAGGCTCTGTCTGTTGGTCATTTTTTGCGTTGAATGATGCAGCTGAGGTGGACCATGTCAATCCTCAGATATTGCGTTGTATTGTCTGTCGATCCCAGCCTATGACTTCCAATCAGCTTGTTGGTAAGCGTAATGTGCTCCGGAAAGGTCTTGTGAAATACAACAAGCTATATGGTATCACTGTCATGCGCAAGCATGTTGACGTTGCTCATCCGGAATTGCTTGCTATGATGAAAGCGCATTTGGCTGCGAAGGATCTGCGAAGCTCGAGCACAGCCGTCAAGCAAGTAAGAAATGAACTTTGCCTACAGGTTGTGCCATTACATCATACTTTGGGTCCACAAATCCTTACAAGCAAACAGATGAGCAGCAAGTGCAATTTTTGGAAGACCTTACACTTTACATTGCTAAAAGTTACAGGGCCCTCTCATCTGTTGAAAATTTGTGGCTTAGAAGATTGGTTTTGAGGCGGTGTCCTCGTGTCATATTTCCTTCACGGAGACAATTTGTGGACGAGGTTTTGCCGTCAATGGTTGCTAAGACGATGGATCGTCATGTGTTGCCTTCCCTTGGAAGTTGTGTCTCTACATCTGCCAGCTTCGATTTATGGATGAGCAGGGGTGGAGTCGACACTTTTGCCTTGGTAATCAATTTCATTAGTTCTGAGTGGGTTCATGTTCATGTTACTGTGGGTCTATTTGAAGTGTCTAACACATCAGTGGTAGCGATGGCAGTTCAGTTGAAAACCTTACTCGACAGTTTTGATTTGACTAGATGCATTATTGCCTTTGTCAAGGATGAAGGAGGTAATTTGAGCACAATGGCTGCCGCTCTCAGATCTGTCGTATCATGCGATGTTTTGGAATCCCTTACAGTTTTTGAGGGCATATGCTTTGCACATGTGATGTCTAAAGCATGCCAATACGCAACAAATGAGGCCAAAGTTTGTGTAGATTTCAAGGAGGTTTCATTTTCCGATGCTCGAGAGTCACTACAAAAAACAATCACATGGACCAAGAAAAGTGGAAAGGGCAGAATTGAGTGGAACAAGGCCTGTGTGGATTCAGGGTTACGGCCTCAGAAACTGAAAACTCCTGTCAAAATCAGATTTGCATCAAAGGTGATAATGTTTGAAGAAACCATGGAGTTCAAAGAGGCCATTGTCACTTGTTATGGTCGTCAAAGTCTGACGCTCCAGCAAAGAGTTCCTAAGCCCCAAATCTGGGCTATTGCAGAGGTTGTGAAATCTGTTGTGACAGCTTGAGTGGCAAACCAATCTCGAGGTCATTGGTTACTTTCTGATGCACTCAACGCGTCCATATCCATCTCAGTTATCATGCAAAGGGAGATGTTGGAGTTTGATGAGGAGACACAACCGCCAGATGTGTTCGAATTGGAGTTTCTCCTACTGAAAAGCAGGATACGACAAGAGGTGTTACATGTTCTCAAACCTTTCCTTGCATTTCTACGGCATTTTGATGCACGCAAGGCGCATAATATGTTTGCACTTATGTTGGATCCTCGTTTCAAGGGGCTGAAACTTGTGTCAAATATATGTGGGCTGTGACGCTGTTGTACAACTTGTTCAGGACTATGACCAGAAATATCTATTGCCTTTGCTGATGGTTTATTTTAAGCGGCTGAACCCGGCTACATGCGAGTCTGAAGTTGTTTCATCTCCTAAAACATATGAGGACAACAATATGTTTGGTGTGGGAACATCAAACGAAGAAGCAAGTGTTGCAGTAGTGAAGGCTGAACTTTCATTATTTCGGCGACTCATTGTTCCTATAGCTGCAACAACCGATCCCTTGTTATGGTGGCGTGATCACGAGCAACAATTTCCCAACGTTGCATATCTTGCAAAACAAATCTTTGGCATCCCGGGGTCCCAAATTGGGACCGAACGAGTTTTTAGTCTTGCAGATGTCCTCACAGCACTCCGTCGTTGTTGTTTGCAGGTTGAGAATCTTGACAGGCTGGTTATGGTGATCAAAAATTGGCCAGATGACCTCAATATGATTGTAAACCTAGAGGAGATCTGAAAGATTTCATGGTTGGAGAGGCAACCCTAGCCGTGGATAACTATGATGTCATAGAAAAAGCAGGTTTTTTTGAGGATTTGAGCCTTTCAGATCATGGCCTCATGATTAGCTAGTTGGACTAGCCAATTGTACTTGGAATACCCCACATCTGCTTTTCTGGTGCGGATATGACAGAAGGGGGTATGTAGAAAGAGTTGGATTGGGGCAATTTGAAGGTGCCTAAACCGGGCTTTATGATATCATAAAGTCCACATGAACACTACATGTTGTTGGAATGACATAAGTACTCTCTCTTTCTCTCTTCCCTTTCTTTCTTTCTTTCTCTCTCTCTCTTTGTTTCTTCTCCCTACCCTCAAGGTCTGTGACATCAATTGAGGTTTGAAAACTAAATGCTTCTAATGTCTCTACTTGTTCGTTTCATAAATTGTTTCTATGGCTACATTTCTACCCTAGCTATTGAGCAGTATTTTCTCATTAACATGCCAGATTATACTATCGTGCTGAGGGCACGTGGGTTTCTTCTAGTTATCTTAAACAAATGCAATTCCTGCACGACAATTGCACTGGTCCAGGTTTGAATCTCTTGATGAATGGTTGTTTGTCGAGAGCTTGTTAGGGGAACCACCTTTCTTTTTATTAATATGCTTTCTTTTGTCCCAAAAGCTCTTTGAGCTTCCTTGATGTTGTAAGTTTATTTCTTTTTCTGCTTTCTCATTTCCCGAGTCTATGGTCTCAAAGTTGCAACTTGCAACAAACAGTCTCACAAGTACATTTTTATTTTCTATGTGGTTGGTGGAGCTTTGGCACTTGCATCGCTGTTTATCTCAACCAAGAGCTTATAGCATTGTCACAAAGTCCACATGACCAGGCCATGCTCTGATACTGAAGCTAAAGTCTTTACATGTCTGTTGCCCAAATTGTGGAGTTGCTCTGTTGTTGCAGGCTGTAGGTGGAGATGAGTGCAGCGTGGATTGGTTTTTGGCACAACATATTGCTGTTGGTTACTACTTCATGATGGTGGTAATTGGCCACAAGGCTATGGCAAACACCATCTTACGAGTACATTCTCTCTCCCTCTCCCTCCCTCTATCTCTTTCTCTCTAGCAGTTGTGGCAAACATGTTATGAGTAAATTCTCTTCAGCAATTGTGGGCAAATGGTAACATTGGCAGTCTGAAATCAGCATTGTGTTTTGACGATGATGTTAGTTCACCTTGTATCCACATGCCCTTCACCAGATTGTCATTGGAGCTATGGCAATTTTGGGGCGAGTCTCATGTACTAGGGTGGGCTGAAACAATGTTGCTTTTAGGTGGTAAGGAGTCCAACTGCCACCCAGAGGAGTTTGAGGTCCAATGGCAAGACCAAGCCAAGTCCCTGAACCTCATATTTTGAAGTTGAAGCCCACCTCTCTCATATGCAAGAAAGACTAAATACAGGTTTTCACATGAGGCAGGATTGTCCCTGAAGATATAGGGCTATATCTGATGGATATGATTGCAGATCACTTCTCAGAATATGTGGACATTCTCAATGCATGTGCCAGCCCAGCAGCACTCGAACAGGGCAAGCGGCTACACGGCGGCATAATCAGAGCTAGTTTTGAATCAGATGTCCAAGTGGGGACTGCACTTGTCTGTATGTATTGCAAATGCGGGTGTGTGGGGGATACACGCGTCGTATTTGACACAATGATGTGGTCTCTGCATGGACTGGGATGATGGCAGGATATGCTCACCAAGGGCACAGTGAAGAGGCTTTGGACCTCTTTCAACAAATGCAACTAGTAGAAGGCATGAAGCCAAACAACATCACCTTCATCAGCGCCCTCCATGCGTGTGCCAGCCCGACCGCCCTAGAAATGGGCAAGCAGATTGTATCATCAAAGCTGGATTTGTGTCAGATGTCCAAGTGGGGATTGCTCTTGTAAGTATGTATTGCAGATGGGAGTGTGGTGGATGCGCACCGAGTGGTCTTCAAAATGCCTGAATGCCTTCCATACTTACGTCGAATTTATCAAACTACATGGAGGTGGGTTTTTTTTTCGTTTACACTATTCAAACTAGGTTTCAAGTATATGAATTGCAACCAGAGGATCCAGTTGCAACTCAACCATGCTACATTTTATCTTGTGCATCTTGAGGAATGGTTCTAAATTGTAGTCACAGGTCATTGAGTGCTCTGGTGGTGCACTCTGGACAATATCTTACCAGGAAGACGTAGTTCTGGCTTTTCTTTTCATTAAAACCGATCCAGTTCTTTCTGGAAAGTGCAAGGTGCAGTCTTATGTAGCACTGGAGTATGAATTTACAAGACCATGTGCATCCTGCAAGAGTTCCCATATTCTTGTTCGTGTGCAGCTGAATTCTTGTGCCACCATCTCCTGTGGGGACATACCCCACCACTGCCCAAAAATTATCAGTCTAGCAAATAAAGGTCAGGGGCTTCTATGGAAATGCATCCCTTGTGATGATGCTTGTTGTGTCTCTTTGTTGGTACTGTTATTGGCGTCTGGGTCCTAATTTGATCCACAGAGGAACTGAAATAATTACTTGTATCAGAAGTTGTTGTGTAGTGATACAGTGAGGATTTTTTGTGCATCAAACAAATAGAGAGGGCCCAGGGGTCAAGTTGTTTGGTAGGTCCTTGTTGGGGGTAATATACTCTAATGGGTTGTGATGTTTTGCAGGCTACCACATAATCAAATTTGAGGTGATATGTAACCAGCTGGCAATGTCCGAGCTTCTATTTCGAAACATGTTAGATGCTTCATCACTAAACATGTGCTTGGTAATCTCTAAGGGCTAAGGATTGACAAATGTGACTGATCATGACTGGGATAGATGCGGAGTATTTGGAATGCCCGATCTGAATATTCAGTTGAGCCTGCCAAGCGCATCAGCCATGACCAGCCATGACCGTAGCAAACCCTGCCTTTCATGACTACATTGCTATGTGCTATTTAACCCTTTTTCTTACAACTATGGGCAAGATTAGAATCTTATAGCACTGATGTTGTATGGAAGGCAAAAAAGCCTAATGGATGTGGTTATGGTATAAGTTGTCTGCTGAAAACTCAGGCTGTTTTCAGAAAAGTAAGATGCGACACTCTATAATCTACAGTTTTTGAATCGTGCATTTACGTGAGCAAGATTGTTGTGATGGCACATAGAAGCAAGCACGGCAAATTTATTTCCATTTCTAGAGATATGAAATACAATGATTCTAGTAGGGTACTTCATTTGTGTAACTGACTGTGACTCTTCCTATCTCTTTCCTTTTTGTTTTTTTTTTTGTTTTTTTCCTTTTTTTTGTCTTCTTGATGTGACTCTTTATTTAATTTTTTCCCTTTTTTTTCCTTTTTTTTCCTGTCTTTTTGGTCCTCTTAAAATCTTAATATATAATAACTGAAAATCAGGTTACATTGATAACCGATGTATGGGACCCGGTGCTGTTCCACTTGGATAATGGCATATTGATAACCGGGAGATTTGTTTTTGGGGACCCTTCTATTGATAACCTCTAACCGCCACAATTTCCAAACCCCTACATTATATATAACCGCCTCCATTCCGCTTTAAGCAAAGATGCCTTACCCGGACCCTTCAATATGCCCAAATTGTCATACCCGCCCAACATTGGTGTTAACTAAAGGCCTACAACCCCTGAAGGCCGTGACTGTTTTTTTTTTTTTTTTGGACAGAGGCCCTGAAAACTATATTAATAATTTGGAAAAAAAGACAATAAAGCCTGTTCTCAAAAAACAAAAGGAAGACAGGCAAGGAAAAAATAACCTTGCAGGGGAGGCATGCCCAGCAGGCGCTCCATCTGGCGCACTATCATCAAAGTAGCGCGGCCGCCGAGATCGCGCGTCCCCAGCAGCACTTTCACGCGCTTCAAAATGGTGAGCCTCACCAAGTTTCGCCCCATTCGCACGCTATCTACACGAGTTTTGGTGTGTGGCATTCTCCCCCACCAGCTACCACTTAGCCTCACATGTAATGACCCGTGGCGTGCAGGTGGTGGGGCCCACTCTCACCTCAGCCTGGCGCCATTACTCCCCTTTTTTTTGGACAGAGGCCCTGAAAACTATATTAATAATTTGGAAAAAAGACAAAAAAGCCTGTTCTCAAAAAAACAAAAGGAAGACAGGCAAGGAAAAAATAACCTTGCAGGGGAGGCATGCCCAACAGGCGCTCCATCTGGCGCACTATCATCAAAGTAGCGCGGCCGTCGAGATCGCGCGTCCCCAGCAGCACTTTCATGCGCTTCAAAATGGTGAGCCTCACCAAGTTTCGCCCCATTCGCGCGCTATCTACACGAGTTTTGGTGTGTGGCATTCTCCCCCGCCAGCTACCACTTAGCCTCACATGTAATGACCCGTGGCGTGCAGGTGGCGGGGCCCACTTTCACCTCAGCCTGGCGCCATTACTCCCCTTTTGTTATGATGGGTTGATGCTGGGGCTCTTGCCAGCCCACGCGCCATCTAGCTTGCAGGCCTCACCATACGCCTCCTTAACATAGTGATGGCGAGGCAGTTTAGTGAGCCTTTGTTGGGCATGCTCTAAGCTCTTCGATCTCCCCTTAGTGCCATGATAGAATCCCTCCAAGTAGCATGGCTCCCCTCTAGTGAGCTCCTTGAAAAGCTTATCACCCATGAAACGGTGAGTAGACACATGATAGAGAATTTGTTTACACAATGACTCGGAAAGGCCAGCTAGCGAACGCCCTGATTGGCATCGCTGGAGTAGCGCAGCACGTAGCTGATCGTCCATGACTGCACTGCACATAAGAGGTAGACAATGGGCTTTAGATAAGGTGGTCTGGAGTGTCTGCACCTATGATCTCCAGCCAGGGATACCTTCACCTCATTTGTTATTACTCATGGATAGCCAAATCAGGCCTTGAGGCTCAAGCCAATAGTCATACCGGAGTGCAGCAGCTGAATTACAACATACTCGAGGGCCTAGGAAAGAGTAGAGCTGAAACACAACAAGGAACTTCCACCAAACCATCCGAATTCTCTCTAAGCGATAAATCCACCACACATACTAACACATGAATAAATCAATCAGGATCATCAAGAAGGCTAGACCAGCCCCAAGCAGCCAATATGCCATGGGAATCCAAGGCCAAGGGGTGCTGATCTACACAAAGAAGGTTGAGAAGAGGGGCAGGATCAGGAGGAGGTACTGCATCAGTAGCAGCAAGGTCATCCAAGGTGAGCATAGGTCTGCTGACAGGAGGATCAACCCGTGTAAGTGCATCAACATTTGTGTTTTCCTTGCCCTTCTTGTAGACCATATCCATGTCAAATTCCTGCAGGTACATAGCTCATCTAGCAAGTCTGACATGAAGTTCCTTTGGCTTAACAAGAGCCGTAAGTGGAAGATGATCAGTCTCTACCACAAACCGGCTACCATGCAAATATTGCCTGAAATGCTTCACATCAAAATACTCAGGCCAGACCCTCCTTGTCAGATATGGAATAGTTCCTTTCATGACGATCAAGACGACGAGATGCATAAGCTATAACATGCTTCTTGCCTTCTACAACTTGACATAAGATTGCAAAAATGGCAACATCCGATGCATCAGTCTGAAGCAGGAAAGGTAGTTCAAAGTTGGGAAACATTAGGATGGGGGCCGAACACAAAGCCTTGCGAAGGGTGTCAAATGCAGCTTGTTGGGAGAAGGTCCATTCAAACCTGGCATCCTTGCACAATACCTTGGTTAGAGGGTGGGCAAGCTTGGCAAAAAAATTTATGAAGCGTCTATAATAAGAAGGCAGACCAAGGAAGGATTTGATACAATGTTTATCCCTGGGAATAGGAAAGCCCAAACAGACTCAAGCTTGGCAGGATCAGGAAGCAAACCATCATTGGAGAGGATATGACCAAGAAAGTATAGCTCATGCATGAATAGCTCACACTTCTTTGGCTTCATTTTGAGGCCCGCAGTACGCAATTTGCTGAAAACACGCTGCAGGTCAGTCAAGTGGGCATCAAAACTGGCTGAATACACATTGATATCATCTACATAAATTAAGGCACATTCCTAGCGAAGATTACCCAAGACAATATCCATGAGGCGCTGGAAGGTAGAGGTGGCATTGCACAAACCAAAGGGCATGGTCTCATACTGGTATTTGCCCATGCGACACACAAATGAGGTCTTTTCGTTGGCTACTTCAATGAGATGATCTTGCCAAAAACCAGATGCAAGATCAAGAGAGGAGAAAATTGTAGCACCATGCAATTGGTCCAAGGTCTCATTGATCCTAGGCAGTGGGTAGGCATCCTTCTTGGTGATGTCATTCAGTTTCCTGAAGTCAACATAAAAGCGGGTGGTGCCATCTTTCTTTCCAACCAAGACAATTGGACTAGCCCAAGGAGAAACTGACGGCTTAATCACACTAGCATCAAGCATTTTCTGGACTTCTCCTTGGACTATAGCATGTTCCTTGACACTCTCTCGGTAAGCAAATTGTTTGATAGGAGGCCCTTCGGTAACAATGTTATGTTGAAGAATGGGAGTGCGTTCTAAATGAGTGGACCCCAAGCTGAAGACATCTAGAATTTTGGCAATAAGCCTCTCAGTTGACTCTTTTTCTTTGTCCTGAGGAGAGGGTAGTACCCAACTTGATTTCAGATAGCACTTTGGTGAGGGCTTTCTTACCTTCAGGACTGAGATCAGGGACAGGTGGTGGTGCAAATGCAGCAAAAGCAGCAACATCATCCAAGAGGCCATGTTGTTTGCTGGGGATTGCTAAACTGCAGCGTAGCTACGGCGTGAGCCCAGCCCCGTGAGCCTGGGAGCTGAGCTCACGTTGTAGCTGCAAAGCGTGAGCTGAGCTCACGCTTCAAGGAAGCGTGAGCGGCACAAATCTGCTGGAGAAGCAGGTCCTATAGGCGAGGATTGCAAAAAGAGGGCCTATTACCGTGGACAAAACAAAGGGGGCCACCATGCACCATGTCTGCAATGCCTGCACAAAAAGAGGAATATGAAAATATGGCAGAATTGAGCTCAGAATGATTGACACACTTTATTTCAATTCACAGATAGACGCTTAAAATGAATGGCATGTGCATTTTCCCTGGTTCCGTGAACGAAATGTATGTGTTTGTCCTAAATGCAAAGTCTTCACACGGTAACCTAGAAACCAGCGTGGGAAGCGGGCATGGCTCGTATGTGTTCAAAGAGAATTTGGCGGAGCCCAACGTGAGGTGTCCCGCTGCAAAAGGGTGATGACTTCTCCGTAGCCTAGTGTGGCTTGGTGAATGAATTGGTCTCTCTTACCGTCGCAACACATAATTACAAGGTATATGTAATATTGATGCTTGCAGGGGACCCACTTCCCTCTCATGCCGAGAGCGCCCTCACGCATCGTTACGAAATCCGGACAAGTGCAAGTAGGGAAATTCCCCACGGTAACCTGATATTCTTTGCCATGAAGAACTGAGCCAATAGACAGCACTGTGTAAATCCGTCCATACCCCGGGGCAGGGACTTCGGTGATACGAGCCACCCGAGCCTGCAAAATTCTAGCCGATTCCATCTTGCATTCGTGATCTGCACCCGAAGCGACACGACGCACTGTTTTTCCATCTCTTTTTGTTGGGTGGGAGTCGGCACCGGGTGGAGGCATTGCCGGAGCATGTGGCACATCTGTGCCGACAGTGCACAAGGGCACCACCCGGGACCGTGCAAGACAAAACCCTCCCTCCTCTAGCATGCTTATCTCGGTTGTTGACAGCGACGTCCCAAGTTTCACAGGCCAAATTGCAGGGGGATGGGGTTTCATTATCACCGAAGGACAAACTGTTCCCTTGACGCATCGTGCCATATCGTCTGGGCAGAACCAGAACTTGTGGTCCTTTGACTCCCCACTATGATAAGGTCGGAACAACCCTGTGAATGTTGGAGCTGGAGTCCCCCTCGAGCCTTTGCATATTTTTGATTTGCATTTCTTGAAAGAGGGGGTCCGAATTGCCATGCAAGCAACTCTAGATCATGGTGGGGTGCGTTCCATATGCCACTCACTATCAATGCAATCAGATTCCTGCACCATGGCCACCACCTCCTCCAATGGGATTCCTGCTGCTGTGCTTGCATGTTCTACACCTGCTCCACTGGAGGAGGACCCACCTGGGAAGGGGCTGGCACACGACTTACTCTGCACTGGAGACACCTTTGGCACAGAGAAATTGACCCTGTCTGGGCGATGGGAATCTCCGTCTGACCCTGGAAGAGTGTTCAATTTCCTTTTGCATGATCCAAATCTTTCCTCGCCTTCCAAATGAGGGAGCCTGGATTGCAAAGGGGAGCCTTCTGTGCACCTGTTCAGAGCTTTGGCCATCTTCGATGGGTCTCCGGACATACTCGCAGCCCTTAGCATCAACAAAGTCGTACCGGGGCCCTTGCCTCCACCCCGTCCCATCAGAAAATTGTGGTACCTGGTTTGTTGTGTAAGTGCCCGCACCATGTCATCAGCAATGGCCACATACAAGTCACGACCTGCTTTGGTAGATTGCTGCATCCAGGCGTTATGAACAGTCTCCGCCAAATTACAGGATGGCATGTCGGCCAAGTCCTCCAAGGACATGTCCTGCAGGAGGCATTGCATGGAAATGTCAAGAAGGAAAGGAAATGGAAGAGGTTCTGCAAGCGACAATTCAATCCAATTCTTTACCAATACAAGTTCTTCATGCATATGAGTATAAACATTCACCTTTCTTTCTTCCCAGCCTTCAAACTCTACTCGCTTAATGGATAGCAATGCTATCACATAAACCAACGTTGGTAACCAACGTGCTCTTCCTCTACAGGCTACCTGATAAATCTTTATCACTCCTTTCTCCAGACCCCATTCCGGATCAGCATCATGCACTCGCTTAAGAATATTTTCTTTACAACCGTCTGGCAATTCCAAGAACCTTTGAAAGAAGTGTTTGGACAATCTTTCTTCCTTCGTTCCACAGGGAATTTGATTCACTTCAAATTCTTTAATGGTCCAACCACCATGATCCCACCAGATGCCTGTCACATCTGGTTGTTCATGACTCAGTTCCCCAGTATGGTCGCCAAATGTCGCGTGACTTTTACTCACCCATCCCTTCGCTATCCGAGGCGGAAACTCCAAGATAGAATAGTTGGAAATCTCTAAGTACTCAGCCCGCGCAGAACAATCAGTCATGACCTACAGCTAGTGTATCATGGGGGTGTTTCCTATTTGTTTCCCTTTTGGCATTCATGTTAGCTACCTTACCATTGATAATTAAGTATCAGTTTGCTTCATCAATCTATCGGATTCCATCAACTCATCCATTCATTCCACAGCTTCACTCAGATCTCTCTACACAGTGTGTTTGTATCGTATAATTATCAGATTATGATTTATCAGGTATCAGGCCGAAGCCATTGTGTCTCTAATCTGCTCTACAATATCACTACAGCTTTGCATATAACAAGCATCTACTAATCATCTTTCCTCCTTCACCGTGCTCTCCATCTTTGCTTCCGATCTTGCTCTCCGCCCCATCTCCTCTCATGCATGACCAAGAAGTTCTCCCCCGTGAAGTGCTTCCCAGAATCCCCGAAAATCCCCCTACTCAGTCCTTGCTTCTCCATTTATCTTCCTACCCGTGGCTCTAACCGTTTCCCTCACTAACCGTCGTCCGTGAACTAACATGTTCCATTTGCAGGTGTTGTTCCCCACAGTCGTTCCCTGTCCTGCTCTCCGTTCCCTATGGTCGTGACAGCTGTATCAAGCTGTGACTGGCTGTGCGACTGTGTTTGGCTGTGTCGGGCTGTGACTGGCTGTGTGGCTGTGATGGCTGTGTCGGGCTGTGACGAGCTGTGCTGACTGTGTCTGGCTGTGTCGGTTGTGACGACTGTGACGGGCTGTGTTGGCTGTGACGGGCTGTGTAACCCCCCTCTACAGTGCGTTGCTGTCACCCCTAAGGCTCCTGTTGGTCTCAGTCTGTGCTAAAATTAAGGGTACCCTACAGATCCCGTATAAGTGTCTAAGTCCCAGACAGTCCTCTAACAGAGAGAGGTGGGCTTCAACTTCAAAATATGAGGTTCAGGGATTTGGCTTGGTCTTGCCTTTGGACCTCAAAATCCTGTGGGTGGCAGTTGGACTCCCTACCACCTAAAAGCAGCATTGTTTCAGCCCACCCTGGTACATGAGACTCATCCCAAAATTGTCACAGCTCCAATGACAATCTGGTGAAAGGCATGTGGATACAAGGTGAACTAACATCATCGTCAAAACACAATGCTGATTTCAGACTGCCGATGTTGCCATTTGCCCACAATTGCTGAAGAGAATTTATTCATAACATGTTTGCCACAATTGCTAGAGAGAAAGAGATAGAGAGAGGGAGAGGGAGAGAGAATGTACTCGTAAGACGGTGTTTGCCATAGCCTTGTGGCTAATGACCACCATCATGAAGTAGTAACCAACAGCAATATGTTGTGCCAAAAACCGATCCACGCTGCACTCATCTCCACCTACAACCTGCAACAACAGAGCAACTCCACAATTTGGGCAACAGACATGTAAAGACTTTAGCTTCAGTATCAGAGCATGGCCTGGTCATGTGGACTTTGTGACAGTGCTATAAACTCTTGGTTGAGATAAACAGCGATGCAAGTGCCAAAGCTCCACCAACCACATAGAAAATAAAAATGTACTTGTGAGACTGTTTGTTGCAAGTTGCAACTTTGAGACCATAGACTCGGGAAATGAGAAAGCAGAAAAAGAAATAAACCTACAACATAAAGGAAGCTCAAAGAGCTTATGGGACAAAAGAAAACATATTAATAAAAAGAAAGGTGGTTCCCCTAACAAGCTCTCGACAAACAACCATTCATCAAGAGATTCAAAACTGGACCAGTGCAACTGTCATGCAGGAATTGCATTTGTTTAAGATAACTACAAGAAACCCACGTGCCCTCAGCACGATAGTATAATCTGGCATGTTAATGAGAAAATACTGCTCAATAGCTAGGGTAGAAATGTAGCCATAGAAACAATTTATGAAACGAACAAGTAGAGACATCAGAAGCATCTAGTTTTCAAACCTCAATTGATGTCACAGACCTTGAGGGTAGGGAGAAGAAACAAAGAGAGAGAAAGAAAGAAAGAAAGGGAAGAGAGAAAGAGAGAGTACTTATGCCATTCCAACAACATGTAGTGTTCATGTGGACTTTATGATATCATAAAGCCTGGTTTAGGTACCTTCAAACTGCCCCAATCCAACTCTTTCTACATACCTCCTTCTGTCATATCCGCACCAGAAAAGCAGATGTGGGGTGTTCCAAGTACAATTGGCTAGTCCAACTAGCTAATCATGTGGCCATGATCTGAAAGGCTCAAATCCTCAAAAAAACCTGCTTCTTCTATGACATCATAGTTATCCTCGGCTAGGGTTGCCTCTCCAACCATGAAATCTTTCAGATCTCCTCTAGGTTTACAATCATATCGAGGGTCATCTGGCCAATTTTTGATCACCATAACCAGCCTGTCAAGATTCTCAACCTGCAAACGACAACGACGGAGTGCTGTGAGGACACCTGCAAGACTAAAAACTCGTTTGGTCTCAATTTGGGACCCCGGGATGCCAAAGATTTGTTTGGCAAGATATGCAACGTTGGGAAATTGTTGCTCGTGATCACGCCACCATAACAAGGGATCGGTTGTTGTAGTTATATGAACAATGAATCGCCAAAATAATGAAAGTTCAGCCTTCACTACTGCAGCATTTGCTTCTTCGTTTGATGCTCCCACACCAAACATATTGCTGTCCTCATATGTTTCAGGAGATGAAACAACTTCAGACTCGCATGTAGCCGGGTTCAGCCGCTTAAAACAAACCATCAGCAAAGGCAATAGACATTTCTGGTCATAGTCCTGAACAAGTTGTACAGCAACGTCACGGCCCACATATATTTGACACAAGTTTCAGCCCATTGAAACGAGGATCCAATATAAGTGCAAACATATTATGCGCCTTGCGTGCATCAAAATGTTGTAGAAATGCAAGGAAAGGTTTGAGAACATGTAACACCTCTTGCCGTATCCTGCTTTTAAGTAGGAGAAGCTCCAATTCGAACACATCTGGCGGTTGCGTCTCCTCATCAAACTCCAACATCTCCCTTTGCATGATATTTGAGATGGATATGGACGCATTGAATGCATCAGAAAGTAACCAATGACCTCGAGATTGGTTTGCCACACAAGCTGTTACGACAGATTTCAAAGAACTTGTAACAACCTCTGCAATAGCCCAGATTTGGGGCTTAGGAACTCTTTGCTGGAGCGTCAGACTTTGACGACCATAACAAGTGACAATGGCCTCTTTGAACTCCATGGTTTCTTCAAACATTATCACCTTTGATGCAAATCTGGTTTTGACAGGAGTTTTTAGTTTCCGAGGCCGTAACCTTGAATCCACACAGGCCTTGTTCCACTCAATTCTGCCCTTTCCACTTTTCCATGTGATTGTTTTTTGTAGTGACGCTTGAGCATCGGAAACTAAACCTCCTTGAAATCTATACAAACTTTGGCCTCATTTGTTGCGTATTGGCATGCTTTAGACATCACATGTGCAAAGCATGTGCCCTCAAAAACTGTAAGGGATTCCAAAACATCGCATGATACGACAGATCTGAGAGCGGCAGCCATTGTGCTCAAATTACCTCCTTCATCCTTGACAAAGGCAATAATGCGTCTAGTCAAATCAAAACTGTCGAGTAAGGTTTTCAACTGAACTGCCATCGCTACCCCTGATGTGTTAGACACTTCAAATAGGCCCACAGTAACATGAACATGAACCCACTCAGAACTAATGAAATTGATTACCAAGGCAAAAGTGTCGACTCCACCCCTGCTCATCCATAAATCGAAGCTGGCAGATGTAGAGACACAACTTCCAAGGGAAGGCAACACATGACGATCCATCGTCTTAGCAACCATTGACGGCAAAACCTCGTCCACAAATTGTCTCCGAGAAGGAAATATGACACGAGGACACCGCCTCAAAACCAATCTTCTAAGCCACAAATTTTCAACAGATGAGAGGGCCCTGTAACCTTTAGCAATGTAAAGTGTAAGGTCTTCCAAAAATTGCACTTGCTGCTCATCTGTTTGCTTGTAAGGATTTGTGGACCCAAAGTATGATGTAATGACACAACCTGTAGGCAAAGTTCGTTTCTTACTTGCTTGACGGCTGTGCTCGAGCTTCGCAGATCCTTCGCAGCCAAATGCGCTTTCATCGTAGCAAGCAATTCCGGATGAGCAACGTCAACTTGCTTGCGCATGGCAGTGATACCATGTAGCTTGTTGTATTTCACAAGACCTTTCCGGAGCACACTACGCTTACCAACAAGCTGATTGGAAGTCATAGGCTAGGATCGACAGACAATACAACGCAATATCTGAGGATTGACATGGTCCACCTCAGCTGCATCATTCAACGCAAAGAATGACCAACAGACAGAGCCTCTATTGTGTGGTTTCCAGAATTTGCCCTGTGCTTGCAAAACAAGGAGTTGCTGTTGTGCAAGTTCGATTTGCGGATCTTCGAGAACCTCATCCACGATAGCAAGATCATGCCCAATTTGCTCACCTCAGTGTCATCATGTGGTAAAATGTTGGAAGATGCAGGGATTTCATATGCTTGCAAGGCACAACTAGCTTGCTCATCCATGATTTCCCGGAGGGAGCCCAGAGGCTGTAGACTCTAAGCTCGCAACAATGTTGGTCTGCCATTGCATTTGGGCGCTCAGAGAATTAACACGATAGAGATCTTCAGAAGGCGGCTGCATAATCACTACTCATGAATGCAGCTCGGTTGTAATCACATCTCAAGGTCTTCTTCAAAAGTTGATACCCGGCTGATTTTCAAAGTTCCAGTCAGGTTCCATGATGTAGTCAGCCAGGTTGCCCCCCGCCGGTTCCAGCTTGGGCAGGGTAAGTGGCGAGATGGCCCTCGCCGGTTCTAACTCAAGCCGGGTCCACCAAAAACTTGGGTGGCGGGTCTCAATAGTACGATACCCTAACTATTACCCGGCCGGGTATATATGTCAACATATATACCTGCCCAACACTGGTACACACCTAATGTGCGGTCAAAATCTTAAAATTTTTTGTTTTCAAGATTTTCTGAGGTTTTTCCTACGCAGGGGTCTTGTTTTTGAAAAAAGTCAAACTTTGTCACTTGGCGCTTAACCCTTAAGTTCCCAAGCAACCTGAATCGGGTCACTTCGAATTTGCAGTTTGACCAAATTTTTGCAGATCTAATCTGATGGGCCCCACTCCTGAAGCTTTAATGACATGGGATTTGTCTCCAGTATGATGCAAAAAACAAAGTTAAAAAAAAACAAAAGCTACGACCTACAAAAAATATCTTAGATCTCTCATTTACATTTTGGGGCCTGAAAAGGGCTTGTTGACCGCTGACGTGGCAGGTGAACAAGCCCAAAACAGATTGCACTCCAAAGGCCATTTTTGGCAGAAAATTAGCAATTTTGGAAAAAACGCTTCACTTGTGGTGTGTGAGCATTACATACACACATCCACATTGGCTATTAAAAATTTTGTAGAAAAAAAAGTACTTCATTTGGAGGCACATTTTCTCTTGTCAATTTTGAGATTTCAACCCCCATGTAATTGCATGCATAGCAAGCATAGGTGAAAAAATCAGTTGGACCTGCAATTTAGTGGGGTCATAGGCACTCCACTATTGATTTGGAAATGGTGGGTCTTGGGGAAAAGCAAAATTGGATAAAGCTAGGTTTTGATTGGGTCAAACCAATTTCTTTCTCACTTTTTCTTTGGGACCTGATATTTGAGGTCCCGGCCAACGCTATAATCTCACAATTTCCACAGTGGACTTGGCTCATTTTTTGGTATGTCATGCATGAATGAGCTGGGCCCACTGCTATAAGGCTGGAATCTCTGGATGATTCTTGGTAGGTTTATAGGGGCAATTTACTGCAGCTGGGTACCCAAAATTGGTAAAAAGTCAAAAAAGGGCTTGGGAACTTAAGGGTTAAGGGTTAAACCAAAAAAATAAAAAATAAAAAATCCTTTGGTGAAACCATAGGTTGGATTGCAGGCAGTGCGTGCAGGCGAGGCAGACATTGATACCGAGAAGAGGTGACCGCGAAAAAGTTGGATCCTCTTAATGAGAAGGCAGGAGGTTAGAGTAAGACGTTGTGAGGGAGAGAAGGGACAGAGAGGGGGAGATGAAGAAGGTGCGGGTGGGCTTGTTCATTGGCAACATAACTGATGCAGCAGCAGCGTTGGCTGCAACACACCCACCAGTGACACACATGCTATCATTAATCTCCTCCAACATTGATCCTCTGGAATTTAAGAGATCCGCCTCCATTTCCGATCCGGATGGGGAAACGAATGGAGTTAATCGGGCTGCGCATGATGAAGCAGGCAGCTCCAAGCTGGAGAGAATGACGGTTCCGCTACAAGACATCGAATCTCAGGATCTCCTGGACTCTCTGGAGGCGTGCCTGGAGTTCATAGAGAGGGGGAGGAATAGTGGCGGTGTGCTGGTCCACTGTATGGCTGGTGTTTCTCGCAGGCAAGAAGGTTTTGTAAATTGAGTTTCCTCTTCATGTGATTGCAAAAGAGATATTATACTTTGATCTTTTAAGGGCTAAGTTGCACACTGGACTAAGTCGCCGTTGCAAGAAAAATTGTGCTTGTTCGTTGAGCATTGTGGCATGCATCCCGCAGACTGCATGTACATCAATACTGCAATACCTCAAACGGGCATCTGTCACAGACCTAGCTTTTCTCGATTCGCGTTGTCCCTCTGTCGGAGGTGTTAAGCTGACACGTTCCTTCGGGATGCTTTTCTGGTTGACCTTCACAAGAAGCTGAATCTTGTTTAGCTACAGCCCTGTGTGTTGCATTTGCCGAAAGAGTATAAACTCCTCTTTACCCTTTCAGCACACCGTGTAATTGTGTGAGCATCTTATTCGACACTTGACAGACGCAAACCAGTTCTGCACTTGCGGTACATGGGAACAACGGTGTAGGCATGGACTTACTTCCCCTCTGCCAAAACTCGTCTAGGCTTGTACATGTCTTCACGATGCTCAAGAGGGTGATCTGTCCACGAGCCCTTCATTCTGTGTCTCTATGCCTTCAATCTGTTTCAGGATGAGAACTTTTGCTACTGGGGCACAGTGATAGCTCTTGGCTTTACTAAGCAACGCAGACAGCAGGTCTTATTATATGGACATTCACTCCAAGACCTTCAGTCTTGCGCAGACAATGCAAGAAATGAAGTCGAAAGAGCAGTGGATTCTTGGGAGAGTTTCGCCTCCTCTGCGGCTGCCAAGATCATTGGGAGGAAACTAATTGTCTGCAGTAGAGCTGTTAATTGGTGGACCAATGAGATTAAACCCAAGATAGCTGAGAGACGAGTCCTTTATAAAGAGTGCTGCAATTTGAAAACCAACAAAGAATTGTGGGCGAGGTACTACCAGATCCGTAAAGATATCAATCTGCTTGTAAGGGCTCAGAAGAAATTATACTGGGACAAGTTATACAGTGAAATAAACTCAAACCACCATGGTGGTAATGACAAGAGATTCTGGTTGGCCCTTCAACGCTTGTACAAGCCGAAAAGCTGTCAGCAAGTACAAGCGCTGAAGACTACTAAGGGTGCAGTGGTAACTTCATCGGTTGACATTGTCAAAACCTTTGAAACCCACTACAGTATCCTTGGCAGAACTTCTAGGTCTAATAGTGAGGGGTCCTCTGATGGAAGGACACAGTTGGTAAAACTGTTCCTATGAAACAGCCTTGATGAACTGGAGTATATTTCAAAAGCCTACAACGCTCCCATTAGTTCTTCTGAGATTGTGGAAGCAATTGAACATCTAAATGGATATAAAGCAGGTGGTCCTGATGGCATAGTCAACGAGCTTATCAAGCACGGTGGCGATCCCATGATAGAGGCCTTAGTTCTCCTCTTTAACCTTATCTGGAAGACTGAAATGATCCCCTTTCGCTGGCAACAGGGGGTCATTGTCAATCTATATAAGAAGGGTGACAGAGAAGACCCGGGGAACTATCGTGGCATCACGCTCCTCAATGCTGTTGGCAAGATATTTTGCAGAGTTATAAGTACTCGTCTCGAGGTTGATCTGGAATCTAGAGGTTGTTTTCACGAAGGCCAAGCTGGCTTTCGGCGAAACAGGGGCTGTGTGGACCATATCTTCACTCTAATCCAGATTATCCAGGGAAGGAAAAAAGCAGGGAAACCCACTTATGTTTTTTCTTGGATGTCAAAAAGGCTTATGACACAGTGTGGAGAGATGGTCTATGGCTCCGCCTCTGGTCTTGCGGAATCAAGGGAAAAACGTGGAGAGTTGTCCATAACTTGTATGCCCACACCAAAAGCTGTGTCACTGTTAATGGACAGAAGTCTAACTTCTTTGACATAGACCAAGGTGTAGCTCAAGGATGTACCGTCTCCCCTCTGCTCTTCAATGTTTTCATCAATCAACTCCTCGAGGATGTGGAACGTGACGGATTTGGGTTAAGGGTGGGTGATGCCACCATTCCAGCCCTTATGTTTGCGGATGACTTCGCAGGCATAGGGGAGACTCCTTCCAACCTCCAGGAATTGATTGATTGCGCGAAGAGATACTTTGATCTTTGGGGGCTAGAGGCTAATGTCAGTAAATGTGCAGTGGTGGCATTCAACGACAGAGGAGAGGGAGGAAGTGATCTTAAGTGGCAGTGGGGTAGCCAGAGATCCCAGTCCTCCCTTCCTACACATACCTGGGCGTTGAGTTTTCCTCCAGCTGTAATTGGGATGCACACATCCAGAAAGTTGTTCAAACTGGCAAGGGCAAAGCACTGAGTCTCACTAAATTTTTTCACTGCAGAGAGATTAACTCTGAGGTCAACAAAACCTTGCTTTGCCGCGTTATTAGACCTGCCTTGGAGTACGGATCTGCTATATGGGTTGATAACTCCAACCAGGCTAAGTCTCTAGAATCCATTCAAGTGGGGGTGCTTAAGGAGTGCATGTCAGCATGCTCCAAAACAGCCAATGTGGCTGTTCGGGGTGAGTTTGGCATCCCCTCCTTAAGCTCCTGACGAGATGAATTCAAGGTCAGATGGTGGGGTCAGTTGCAACACATGTCCAACACCAGATACCCTAAGTTAATCGACTCTATATCTTGGAAACAGGACCGCCCTGTCAAACAGGCTAAGTCCTGGCAGAAGAGAGTAGAAGAGATTCTCAAGGATCTGAATCTGGACCCGCAAGTCTTGACCTTTCTGGATAAATCTGACTTAGAGACTGTAGTGTCCAAAGCCATGTCTGTTACCAGTAAATTGTCTGATGCAAATGAAGTTAGGCAGAAAACTTCCCTGAACCTGTTTCCAGTCTGTGACATGGGGAGGATATCATGGATGACCTCAAGGGTCTACCCACTCTCGGCACCAGACTGAAATTTAAACTCAGGGCAGGAAGCCTACCTTTGAACAGTAAACAGAAGCAGAGAGGAAAGGGAGAGTGCAATTGCCCGTTGTGTGGGCAACCCGAAGACAATATTCATTTTCTGATTCACTGTCGGGGGTACTCTCACCAGAGAGAAGCTCTCCTCCAATCTATCAAGAGAATTGTGCCTGTACCTATCTTTACCAACTTTGAAAGTCTCGAGGCTGAGCCAAAAGCCCAGGCCCTTCTGAGGCCTAGTTTTTGGGCAAATCACACACAGCAGATTGATGCTTGTGTGAAGGGATTTCTAGAGGATATCTGGAAAACCCGAATTAATTCTATTTATAAAGGTAAGTCTTACTACCAATGTCAGCCCCTGACAGAGGTAGGTTCTGTCCCTTTGGTTTCCGCTCAAACTGGGCGGGGGGTCAATGGCCACAAGGCTACGGCAAACAACGTCTTATGAGTATATGGACAAGTTTTTCCGCGAAGCAATGATTTAATATCTGAAAGGAGATCATTTAGTGCTACATTCTGGTTACATGGGTGCCGGTGCTGAAACATATTACTCTGGCAGATCTACTGTACCCTTCCGTCAACCAGAGACATAGATATGTATATTCCAGCTACTATTGCTTTGCGGTTTGCTTATTTATGCATGTGGATGGGATCTTGCAAGGATGCTTTTGTTAAAAGCCATTAATCAGGCTCAAAAGTGTTGACTTCCTGGTGTTCTGTAGATCGATGCTCTTTCCTAGATCTCAAACCTGTCAGATACTAAAACTAAACTTTCCACTGGCCCCCGTCCCTCCTCCTTTCAACCCCACCTGTTGAGCTTCTGTTATTCTTCGAGTTAGATGTTCAAGCTCATGTGACGAAGGGCTTTGTTGGGGTTTGTGCAGTGCAGCCATGGTGACTGCATATCTCATGCGTGCTGAGCATTTGTCTGCAGATGGTTCTCATCATCCCCTCCCTTCCTTTCGTACGCAGAGTTGGTCTTGCTTCCTCATTCATCAGAAACCCTCCGTTTGAACACGCGAAAAGCATTTGGGGCTGATGCTGCAAGTCTTTCTTCATTCAAGATATGTTTATTGCATAAGCTTGCCCCCTTTGGAACTCTTGATATCCATTTGTTGTACTCTTGTAGGCACCCTTCCTTGTTCTGACATGTACGTGTCTCTCGGTGTCACAGATGCACTGGCGTTGTTGAGGAGAGTGAGTGAAGGTGTTTGTCCAAATGACGGATTTATGCAACAGGTTAGTCACATTGCTCCAGAGTTCCTTTTCTGTGCATGGGTGGACAGCATACTGCAGTTTGCTCGTCCAGCTCTGTTCTAGTATGAATCTTGACAGCACAGGCTCATGTTAACTCTCTCTCTCTCTCCCCACACACAGCCCAGAGTGACAGGCAGAAACCTCCTGTGCCCTGCACACACCCCATCCCTGCTACAAAACTAAAATCAATAACCTGGCAATGGGACTGTTGAGCTTGCATGCAGGCGAGCCCCTCTATGAGTTTTTAATGGCAGTTGTGGGAAAATAAGTTTATACCAGTGTTGTGCGGGTATATAGTTTTAGACATACCCTCCAGGTCCGACGAATCAATCATATACCCACACCTCACTGGTTTATATCTTCAGCTGAGCTGAAGGGATAAGCTAAACTGCGGTGGCTGCGAACCCCACTAAAGGCTCCAGGAGGGTTAGTTTCCTGCAGGGTCAATGGCTGTAAGGCTATGGCAAGCCAACGTTCGCAGGGACTGGCATGAGTACATTCTCTCTTAAGTACTGTGTCTGATACAATGTCTGGGGTATTCTCATCAGAGACCAACCTTCTTCAGGACCTTCGAAAATTTAGTCCCTGCACCTCTGTTCACCAATGCCCAAAATCTTGAGGCTGAGCCTCTAAACCCTGGCCCTGTTGGGGTCTTATTGCTGGGCAGCTGACACACAGCAGATCGAGGCGTGTGTGATTCTACAGGAAATCTGGAAAGCTGGAACAAATTGCTTAGATAACGGTAAGTCTTACTACTGGAGTGAGCCCCTCACAAAGGTAGTGCATGTTCCCTAGAACATATCTTAAATACACTGTTTGCCATAGCCTTCAGGCAATAGATCCAACTACCAGTATGGGCAAAACAAAATGCACTGTCTTCCTGACGTACCAGCACTTTTGGCCTCAGCCTTGCTGAAATTGTTACAGCCCATCCCCACACAGACACTCCAGGTGGTTGTGGGCTAAGTGATCTACTCCTTTGACTTCCTTGCATGTAAGAGGTTTACTGAAGTGTTGTTTATGCTCTGATATGGATATGATACTTTGCGGTTCATTTTGGAGAGCAATAGCATGTAAGAGGGCCTCTCCATTCATCTCACACATCCTCACTAACCCACATGGTATGCATGTGGTGCTTTTTGGGACATGTGCCACTGTTGAACTTTACAGTTCGAAATCACAGAGCTGCTTATGGGGTTGGTTTGCAGATATGAAATGGCTGCTTACTAGCAGTGAGCAGCCAGTGTTAGTGCTACTGCCTGTGAAAGGACTTCGTGAAAGAATCATCATAACAGCGGGTTGCCCCTCTCCAGGGATCTAACCTATACTCGAGGTTTAGTTTATGACAGTGTGCATATGTATCACTATCTTGTCATGAGCTCATTTTCCAGAACCTAAGTTGTCCGAGCTCTGGACTCAATGATTGAGTTTTCTGTAAACCTTATATGTGGTAAGTTTGCATGGGCTTGATAGAGGTGACATTTGAAAATGATTTACCATACCGTGCTAGCAGCAATCTGCATTATGGTCAGAGTTATCTCTTCTAACTCTCTATCATGGTGTTTTAGAGCACATCATGAAAGCATTCTGCCTCTGTAATCTGCATTCTGCAAGTCTAAGATGGGAGGGAAACCTGTATGTACGTCATGTTTGATCATATACGGGTACACCACCACCCGCCCTGATCACCTCTGCGGCAATGGACTCATTGTTGAGTCTGGATTAAGAGGAAATGCTATGGTACCTTCCTTGATGGCTGTTGTTGTCTGTTAATGTGTGATCTAGTCTGAGCTTTATTGTCAAGACAAGACAAGCCCTATCTCTCTCATGGTACATGCACACATCTGTAATGTTTGTTCTGTTGGCTCATAAGGACTATCACACTAACACCAAGTCTATGTGGCATGCATGCAGCTGTTGATGTTTGAAGCAATGGGTTTCTCTGTGGATCAGGCCAGTCCTGTCTACAAGAGATTTAGCCTGGCAAAGCTAGGTGGGGGCACCAGCATTCCTTCTCTTCTCCCTTTTTCCTTCCCCCCCCCCCACCCCCCCTCGCAAACCCCCCTTATTTATCTGTTTTTCTCTCACCTGCTTGCAGCAAGCCTTTGTCCAGTAATCACTTTGGGGTAAAGGAACATGAAAGATGATAACAGATGAGGGGGAGGTGTTTGGGAGGGTATGAGTGAAGGACCTGCAAAAGAAAACAAACTACCAATTGGGAAGAACATTGAGGAAGATGTTGTATGGTGGAATTTTCACATGCCAAAATCCAACATGCTGATAGAATGAATCCCGTCTATCCCAATGTGGTCCAGGGGATGCAATTGGCAAAGGAGAGAAGATTGAAAGCTCCCATTTAGCAGCTGACCCAGGCTCCACCACTACCACCCCTCCAGGAACTCTAGAGGGTGGCTTGCTCTCCCCTGGGGGCCAGGAGGAAGAGTTACACCCTTTCACAGTGTATCGCTGCAAAAAGTGCCGGCGAGTGGTGACTTCACAAGAGAATATTGTTGCACACATTCCAGGTGTTGGGGAGGCCTCTTTCAAATGGAGAAAAAGGGGGCGTAGCCAATCCGGGAGGGATGATCCTGCTGAACCCAAGTGCACCTCAATTTTTGTGGAGCCTATGCAGTGGATGACTTCAGGTACCCTTGTGTTCATTTCTAATGTTCATCACGTGTGAAGCAATTTCACTAGCAGATAAACATCTCAAATGCATGGGGTTTGTTTCAGGGAGGCACATATAGCACTGCACCTGGGGATGCCTTCAGTAATAAAAGCCTTATGTTGGAGATTTGCTAGCATTGTGCACCCCCTGCAATAGGACTGTCACCTTGCGGAACTGGGCACTCTTAGACTAGTTGCATTCCCACTTCTACTTTTTAAGATAGGATGACAATGTTGGACAGACTCACACATTAGACTGGCTCCAGGAGGGTATGTAACTTGCAGGAACTAGATCCTGAGGTCATTTGCACAGGGGATCTCTCTCACATGAATAGACAACTGGATGTGAAATGCAGTGCAAGAGGGGATTGTTGAGGGCAAGCTGCGGTGTGTCAAGTGTGAAGCAAGGCTTGGCAATTTCAACTGGGTGGGAATGCAGTGCAGCTGTGGCACCTGGGTCAACCCTGCCTTCCAGCTTCACAAAAGCCGCATTGATGCTGCTCGGTTGTGAGATTCCGTTGAGTTCGGCCCCATCCTTGCAAAACAATTCAGGTCACTGTGTCCCTGTAAATAAAGGACTGTCTTGCCTTCACAGAAGGCTGTAGGATGTCTGCTGTTGGTAGAAGGTTTTTAGTTCATGTTCTCCCAACGAAGGTTCACCTTGCACTCTGTTTGGTACTTTTTGTACACAAACTGACTGGGGACTTGTACTTTTGTTACTTGCTTTACAGGAAAGAACTAAGCTTGCCGATCACATCATGCAATCTACTTGGATTTCTACTTAGGTGTATGCAGGTGTCTGGTGGCAGGAGTTGCAGCTGTGGGAGGATTGAAAAGAGAAATTTACCCGGATGGAACTGTAGTTTCTAATGCATCATGAGAAGATATACAGGCAATTGCATTGCAGATTTCACTGGAAAAAAGCCTAGTTGCCAGCCTCCTTAAGAAAAATGTGCTTAGAGTTAGAAAAAGCATTCCCATAATCTTTGCAACAAGTCATACAAACATAATTTGCGATTCTTTGGTAAGAAGTTAATAAATACACATTACACTTCAATGAAGTTGTTGTGTGCAACAATTCAATTGAACTCATTTTATTTTATTTTTCCCCGAATGTGCCAGATTAAGGTGTCATCAACGACATCTTAATCTGGCTGGTCCTTTGGTGTGCTATTTGGGGTGAATGGCATCTACAAATTACTTGGCTTATGATTCGTTGTCATGTCCTTCTTCCAGGTGACCAGAAATCCATGCTGGGTAAACGCCAGGTCTTTTGTTGCAAAGCAAGGGCTGGGTTCATTTGCAAGTTTTCCAAAAAATAAATAATAAATAATAAATAAATATATATATATATATATATAAATTTTGTTTTGTTTTTATCTCTCTGAATGTGCCAGATGATGGTGGCGTTGACGCCAGCTTGATCTGGTTGGTCTTATGGGCCGGAATTAAGCTTCCGTCAAATTAAAATACACTTATTTAAACTCAACAACACATAGATCCATGCGCACATGCTGATCGTGGTAGATGATTAACCTCTTGCCCCCTTCCCAAGAGGTCTCTCTAGTTTAAAGAAGGGGAAGAACCACCAACAGCTTTCATGTTCTTGATTAACTCTGGTAACCCTGCCCTGTCTGGACAATGCTTAGTTCAGTGCTCAAAAGATCCACAGATGGAACATACAGCACGATTACCTTCATATGCCTGCCCAGTTTGGGTGCAACCCCTATTATTGCCACTTGTTGGCCCTTGCGCCTGGCGAGGCTGCCAACGCTGTTGGTGAAGCGCATTGCAGCAAATTGAGTGGCTACAGACTCACTAAGACTGCCTACTGTATTGGCCAACCCTTGAAGGGTGAAGTCATCTGTTTTGCAATGCATAGCAGGAGGAACATAAGGTACAGATGTTGCAGCAATGCCAAGCTTGGAGCCCATTGGAGCTTGAAACTTGACATGATGTTGCGTTGATTTGCTGTCAACCAAGTCTGCCATCTTAAGGTTAATTTCTGCTAACATAGTTTTGTCATTGACAAAATGATGATGCTGAGCCCAATTTTGAATAGCAGGGGGCAAGCCAAGGAGAAAATATTTTTTGACCATGCGATCTCTCTCTGTTGGGTCAATGATGTTCTCAATAGCAGCAAACTTGATGTCCATGTAAAATTGCCACAGGGATTCCCCAGGGTGGTAAGTCCTGGAAGAGAGCTTACCAAAGCAGTTTAGAGGTCTTTCAGGAGGCTTGAACAAGGTCTTGGCCCATTCTATAAGGGTCGCCCAATTGAGGCTAGGATCGTCCATGACTGCGGCATGCAGCAAGTCCCGAGCTGACCCCTTCATGCTCATCCTAAATATGGTCATCTTGAAGTTCTCAAGCACTCCATTTATGCTAGCATTGACTTCAAACTTTTGAAGGTACCTATCAAAGTCTTCCCCCATAGTATACTCTGGATAGGGTTGAGTGGTAAGCTGAGGGATTTGATGACAAGGCAGACTGTGATTTATGTGCCCAGGAAGAACAGATGCATGAGCAGCGCAGCAGGGAACAGTGGCCTGAGTAGGAACAAAAGAGCTATTGGCAACATGTATAGGATTAACAACAGATGCAGTACTTTGAGTAACCCCACTAATGGCTGGTCCCATACTAAAGGATGACAGACTTGCATGTGGTGCCCGCATGCACATGGGAAGGGCATGTGACACCACATTTGACTGAGCAGCTGGATAAACCAACTGTAGGTGGGGCTGTGGCACACCACTCATGGGACGAGTGGATGTCACTCCCAGTTGTAGAGCTTAAATTGCTAGCATGTGTACCCATAGCCTGATTAGCTACAGTCTGTGTGTCGCGGCCCTTTGCCTTGAGGGCGGGGGGTCGGGACACAAGAGGGGCTGCCCCCGTGGTGGGGGCAGTGGCAACAATAGATATAGGGGCTGAAGCACCCTTGAGTGCCCAAGGCACTCAAGGAGGCGGAGGCGCTCACTAGGTGGAACCCCGTACATCGGGTTGCGGTAGGGGTGGTTCCACGAGGGTGGTGATAGCTTAGTGGGACTTAGTAGGGGTGGCATATGACTCACCATGGGGCGGAGACCTTGTGGTGGGAGTCGTGGGGAGTCTTGGGACTCATCACGGTCCAATGGGGCCGTGATGGGTGGGCAAGACTACCGCGACTCATCACCGGGAGTCAAGGGTCTTCGTGGTGGTTCGCCATAAAAGGACGGTGTTGTTTGTGAAACCCCCGCGGACAGTCACAAAAGTATATATAGGGAGTAGTAACCCCGAGAACGGTGCAAGCCCGTTGGTGACAAAAAACAAGTGAGTAAGCGAGCGAGCCGGAAAGCGACCAAGGTATGGGGAGTTGTTCCGGACTGCCATCAACCAAAGGGAATTTCCACTTGGCCCAAATTGAGAGAAGGTCTTGTGGAGGAGTAAAGGGGGACCGTTATGTCCCGGTGAGTAACCAAAGCTCCGAGTTGGCCCGGCGGCCAGTTTGGGAGTTAGGCGCGCGCATCAAAACGAGTAACCATGACTTGAAGGGGAGCTTACCGAAGTGAGGTGCGCAACACTTGGTATCAGAGCTTAGAGTTCAGTACGCGATCGTCCTTGAGATTGGCTTCATCATGGGGTTGGGCAAGACAAAGCGAAAGCGGAACGGCCCAAAAGATGATGATCCAGGTGAGCCCGGTGGGGGCGACGTGCCATCGAAGCGGCAATCGGAAGAGGCAATTCATGCTTCTATATCGAACTCCCTATTAGAATTGAGCATAAGTTGTTTTTGGTAATTCAATTGAAATGTTGAATTGTGTATTTTTGGTATTTTGGTATGCATTGGGGGGCTATGGCATCTCTATTTGTGCACTGACACTAGAAATGGGGCGCCTACCACACAATCCCTGCCCGTAGCCCTATCTCTCGGCTTGTGAGGCCTTAAAACAAGCTTGAAGCACAAACTCATTTCCTCTCAAGAAGCAAGTTTTCACAACAAAGGGGCGAGCGGAAAGAGCAGGCAACGCGTGAGAGGAGGATCAAGCACACGGATCTAACACAAAGCAGCTCTCATCCAAAGCTTGTACACTCACACCTGAGTACAACGCCCTCACCTTGTGTCAAGGCGTCATCTTTATACAAAAGCCCTAGCTTTAGTGGCCCGCCGCATGGCGAGGTGTCACAAGCCAAAGCCCACGATGCCGCTTTATCACCCGAGATCAGATGAAGGGCTAGGATCGAGCCACCAGCCAAAACTAACCCTAACCTAGATATCATTGTAACGGTTTAACGGCTTTATACGCCAAAAAAATATACTATGGATGTGTATCGCCGTTTTGGATGAAAAGAGAATTTTCTAGGCTAAGCAAATATGGGGCTTTACATCTGTGAGGCCTACCCCCCACGAAAAATCCTGAGCTCTGCGAAGACAACCAAATAATAGGGAAATATCACCCTCCACTGCTGGGTGAAAATCCTACCAAGGGAAAACCTGGCACCTGCAAGTTGGGCCAAGGACAAAACCCTTGGCTAGGAAAATCATGCAGGGAGTACAGATGGTGATATACCATGAAAAAATGTTTATAAGTCCTAGAGAGGTCAAGTCCTAGGACCCCAAGAGTCACCATCCGCAAACTAAGACTAAGCTGCTGAAGAGAAGAGGATCAAGCTAAAGTAAATCGGCGGCCCTCCACATTGATACATGTAAGATAAAAAACTAGCTCGGAATGCACCAAGTCCGTCAAGGAAACAGGTTCATCCCGTACTTCAATATTAGAGCCTTGTGGAAAAAGGAGAGCACGTCGCTGTCGCGCGACTTTTACTCACCCATCCCTTCGCTATCCGAGGCGGAAACTCCAACATAGAAGAGTTGGAAATCTCTAAGTACTCAGCCCGCTCAGAACAATGAGTCATGACCTACAGCTAGTGTATCATGGGGGTATTTCCTATTTGTTTCCCTTTCCGCATTCATGTTAGCTACCTTACCGTTGATAATTAAGTATCAGTTTGCTTCATCAATCTATCGGATTCCATCAACTCATCCATTCATTCCACAGCTTCACTCAGATCTCTCTACACAGTGTGATTGTATCGTATAAGTATCAGATTATGATTTATCAGGTATCAGGCCGAAGCCATTTTGTCTCTAATCTGCTCTACAATATCACTACAGCTTTGCATATAACAAGCATCTGGTAATCATCTCTCCTCCTTCACCGTGCTCTCCATGCTTGCTTCCGTTCTTGCTCTCCGCCCGATCCCCTCTCTTCCCTGACCAAGAAGTCCTTCCCCTCACGTGCTTCCAAGAATAATCCTTCCTTCTCAGTCCTTGCTTCTCCCTTTATCTTCCTACCCGTGGCTCTAACCGTTTCCCTCACTAACCGTCGTTCGTGAACTAACATGTTCCATTTGCAGGTGTTGTTCCCCACAGTCGTTCCCTGTCCTGCTCTCCGTTCCCTATGGTCGTGACCGCTGTGTCAAGCTGTGACTGGCTGTGTAGCTGTGTCGGCTGTGACGGGCTGTGTTGGCTGTGATGGCTGTGACGGGCTGTGTTGGCTGTGATGGACTGTGTAACCCCCTTTTTCAGTGTGTTGCTGTCACCCCTAAGGCTCCTGTTGATCTCAGTCTGTGCAAAAATTAAGGGTACCCTACAGATGCCGTATAAGTGTCTAAGTCCCAAACAGTCCTCTAACATTACCCCTTCCCCTCTCAAAAAGTCGTGTCCTCACGGTTTACTGATTGCGATTAGCAAACCTTTGTGAGTGAGCACCTTTCTGACGTTGAGAGTTTCGTGGCGGACTGTGTGTACGAGCCCGAGGTCTGTCACTGGTTGACGGAGATGTTTGAACAGTACCCGGATAAGTGAGGCCCTCTGGTGGCTGATATCGAGGTAACCTTTCAGGCATAGGAGACCCCCCGTCGCTTCTTCTCTGCCATCTGTAATGCATAGTCTTCTCCCATGTCAAAAGAATCCGCTGAAGAAACAGTTGTATCAGAATCCTCATCGCTTCTCAGGTGTTTTAATTGTCGAACTTTTTGTGGAATCCTCTGGGGCATACAATGTTGTCCTACCATGTCTGGAAGTTTATATTTTACAACTTGCTGTAAACGCTGAACAGCAAAATTAGTGAAGACACTGAGTTCCTTGTCTGCCCAGGTGAGTGGGGTACCAATTACTTGTACACCGTGCAAGTATTTCCATGCCACATGTCCCTTATAGAAAATATCATCAATGCCGAATTTCTGTGTTGACAAATTGTTCCAGGCCGCTTGAAACCATGAACGAATTTGAGAATCGTTTTGCATCATAACTTTTGCCTCATATAGGTACATATGAGGTGGTACTGAAGGTAAGACCCAATGATCTCCACTGGAATAACTCAGAAAGCGCGATTGCATCTTATGTTGCTCAATGTGACAACGTACCAGAAAACAAGCAGCGTAGTATAACCCGCATTCCATGACAATACTTGCTACCTCCTTGGTCTTGGTATAAATGAGTCCATGTACAACTTGGAAGGCAATTAATTCCTTCAACATTGTACTTGCCTCATGCCAGTATTGTGCAAAGTGATGATCCTCAATATGTCGATTGTTCGGAAGAACTTTAGTCCTAGTTGCCACTGGCAGCCAAATACGCATGATTTGGTAGTAATGTGCGAATGACTACGGAGGACTAAATTCTTTCCAAGCCAAATCCAACATGATGGGAATTTGGTTGAAGGGCATAATCATAGCCCTACTGTACTCCCTTGCAGCTGGAGTTTTAGGTGGGTTAAAAGCAGCATTGCCCCATACCTCAGGTTGTGGTGGCTGTGGTGTGGTTGTAGTAACAACAGGTTCAGCTACTGGTACAGTGACTTGTTGTGGTGTTGGTGGTACTGGCTCTTGTATCATTGGCATCTCCTGCACCTCCTGTGAAGACTGAAAAGCCAAAGTTCTGGCTTGTAAATAAGAAGCCATTAGCTGTTCCTGAGGGATATAGACTCTTTTGTCGATATTTGAAGTGAGGTCCTCCACTTGAGTCTGCAGTCCATCTACATCCTCCTGTAACTCTGCTATCCTACTATAGACATTGTCTATAGTAGTTGTGGCAATGTTCTGCACTTGCAGTCTGAGCTCATTCATCTCGCTTTGGGTGAGCTTTCGTGGTGCTTTGCCCTCCACTGGCCCTTGTGCTAACCAGACCTGCATAAGGCTGTTATCCACCAAGTTGCTTGTGGTTCCTCTGAGAGTGTGCTCCTCTCTGAGTTTGTACACTTCTAACTGCTGTTGTAAAGCCTCCATGCGCTTCACATGAGGTTCAACCAAATTCGCATAGGCAGCAAGTAGATTATTAGCTTCCCTCCAAGCCTTGTTAGTGACCGAGATTTCATTTCTATTGGCCACGAGCGTTTGTTGCAACTCCAGGATGTACTTCTCTTGGTCAGCTTCAACCTGTCTGTATTGCTTGAAAATATCCTCATTGCGACAGATTGTATTCTTCATATCGACAATGAGTTTCATTTGCTCAACATTCTCTTGTTTTGCCTTCGTACATTTTTCCACTTGACTGTTTATTTCTTTTGTAGATTGGTCAAGCATAGTTGTGAATGTAGCACATTGTATCGTCATCTTGTCATGCACTGTCTGCAACTCCGTATGTAGTGCATTCAGTTCTTGCAACTTGTTTTCATGCTGCACCTGCATTTGGTATAGCTGTCGCTTATGTGCTTCGTGCAACTGGTTTTGCGCGAGGCCTGCCTCAATCAATTGTTCCTTGGCCAATTGCAAAGCCGCTTCTGTATTTTGCAAGTCCTGCTGCATCTTGAGAGTGACCTCCTCATCGACCTTGTTTGCACACTCAGTGGCTAGTCGAGCTTCAAATTCCTTCCCGAGTTCCTCTCTCAAGGCTGTCAATTGGGTAGTTGGAATATGGGATTTGACATAAGTCCCCAACAAATTAAGTGTCCTACCTATGGAACTCATCAGCATTGCCTGTTGAGGGTCATCATGGTGAGGTTGCTGCTGTTCCTCCTAATCCTTAACTGTGTGATGTCTCACGAACCACTCAGGCCATTGTCCCACCGGATTTTCTTCCTGAACCACTTCATCCATCACCGGTGCTGCAGTGTCTTGACATTCTACCTGTGGTACCTCCGACACAGGTGTGTGTATTATATGCACCTCTGGATTTCCCTTGGGCAACTGTTGCACCTCTGGAATCTCTGTCTCCTTGACCAGACCAGAATATTCATAGAGAAGGTCCCCCTTCTCAATTTCTGCCACTATCTGTTCTGTAGTTGGAATATCTAACCCTTCTTTTTCCAAATCAATTATTTCTGGTGGCACTTCATGGGCAAGTTGTGGTAACCTTGTGACAAGCCGATCAGCTAGCTGTGATGGCTGTGATGCTGAAGTAACTTCCTCTTCCCTCTCTGAAGGTCCTGCTTCCAGTAATAGCAGTTCTCTGTGCTGATGTGCCCCTTCCTGCACATGAGCTTAGGAAACATTATCATGTGGAATCCGTGAAGCCAGTGGATCCGCCACTACAGTCTTTCCCCGTCTCTGCCTCTTAGTCTCGGGTTGCCCTGCTAGTCCACCCTCACTGTGTGAAGAGCCTTGCTCTTCCATTGCAGTGTTTTCTGGCTCAAACACTCTCATCTCCTTTCTTTCTTGCGCATCAAGTATGCCAGAATCAAGAATTATTTGAGCAATGATAGGGCCAGACACTATGATAGGAGACTTTGCGGTAGTACCTTGTAATCTTTTCATCTCCTCTACCAGTGCGTTGTACATTATGTCTGCCCATTCTACCTCTTGTCCTTTCAGTGCTTTGAGTATTTCCTCCGTGAAGGATCTGCTCAAATATTGTTGGTTCTGTTTCATGGCAATCAGAACGTTCAATACCTGGCCTACCTCCTTTAGCCCTGGGTACACGGCCTTGGTACAAGCATAACCCTGAGTTTTAAAGAAACTCTCTTCTTGGAATAAGTCCCCTATTTGCAGTCTTGCCCCGTGCTCCTCCACATGCACCTGACCTGCTGGCAATCGAAACAATTGCTGGAGGTATAGGGGAGTAATTACTAATTCAACTCCCTTCACCGTTGTTGTTCCTGTCCTTGGCTCAAAGTTTTGCAAGAATTGTAACATGTACTGTCTATGGTGCAATGTCCAATCTATGCTTTGCAATCCTTGCAATCTCAGCTCCTTCAGTATCTGTATCGCCTGTGGGGTAGCAATCGTTTGTTTCTGCAGAATTGTGGTGCTCTTCACCCTGATTTCCTCCATTCCTCTCACTCTCTTCATTTTAGTCCCACAGAAATATTTTGGTTGTAACAACTGCAGAAATGCCTGTAGTGAACAAAGCATAAACGTATGGTTGCCACAAAAAGCTATGGGTAATTTCTTGTAAGCCTGCGGGGCTTGCAAGCATCGCTCAAGAGAAAAGCTCTGCTCTGTTCTTTCATGTCTATGCCACTACGTAAGTAATATTGCGAGCGTATAGTCTGTTAGTTCCTCCATAGTTTCCAAGCTATAGCATTGATGGTCTGTCCCGTCGAGACGCCCGTTACTCAGAACGACGCCGCCTCTTGCGCTTAATTTTCCTCCAATTTCTTGATCCTTTCTCTGGCTTTCTATTGGCTGTAACCGCTGTGACTGGATTTTAGATTTCATTTTCTTTAGTGGACTTTCCCTGCTGGATAGTCCACTAGGATCATACATGTGATAAGAATTTCGCTTTTCTGTACTTGCCGTTTGTTCCGTTCCCCTTTTACCGTATTCATTAATGGGCCCGCCTTTCATCCAATTTGACGCGCTGATTAGGTATTCTGACAGCCATTCTTGTCCTCTTTCTTGATGACACCTGTTCTTGCACTTCCTTCTCAGTTGTGTGTCGCGCCCTGACTTCCACGTGTCCATTTTTAAACTGGTTTCCGTCCTTTCTTCCGTCGGCCATTTTCCTGAAGTTATTGTGCGTCCACCTGTCACTAATTCTATGGATCGTGTAATCCTAGTAGGCTGTGTTGAGCTGTGACAGGCTGTGTCATACTGTGGTACGCTGTGATAGGCTGTGATGCACTGTGGTAAGCTGTGATAGGCTGTGACACGCGGTGGTAGGTTGTGATAGGCTGTGTTGCGCCGTGCTGGGCTGTGATAGGTTGTGTCACATTGTGATGGACTGTGATAGGCTGTGTTTCGCCTTGATGGGCTGTGAAAGGCTGTGTTTCGCCTTGATGGGCTGTGATAGGCTGTGTTTCGCCGTGCTGGGCTGTGATAGGCTGTGTCACGCTTGTTCTGTCCGCCCTGGTCATATATGCTTGGCCTAACGACAAGTGCTCCATACTCCGTTGGTAACACTGGTGCGGCCCGTGACTGCTCTTGCGTTTCAACATGCAAATCATGCTGTAATGGTTTGTCATGGATACCACTGTATCCCTTCAACTTATTGGCATTGACTCTTCCCAGCATCTCTTTGTTAATGGTTTGTAACATGGCGGTGTTGTTATCATACCTCTTTTGTGTGACATAAGGTCCTTTCCATGGTGATTTAAGCTTAGAAGCTTTAATTTTTCCCTTCTTCTGCAACCATAGAACCAAATCTCCCGTCTTAAAAGTTTTTAACTTGTTCTCGTCAAACTGTTCCTTCCTCTTCATCTGAATTCTGGTCATATTATCAGCTGCATCAACACGTACTTCTTCCACATGGTATAATTCATGTTTCCTGACCTTAATGGAATCTTGCAATTCCATTCTCTTTCCCCACTCCGTTCTCATGGTAGGTAACAGGAATTCCACTGGAAGTAAGGCTTCCATACCATAAACTAATTGGAATGGTGTATACTTAGTACAAGAAGACCTCGAGGAGTCAGAGAGTATGACTGGAGAGGAGGACTGGATGAGGAGCAGGAAGCTACCATATTTGCTGCACACTAGCCAAGATAGTACATAGTAGTTTGTTGGTAGCCTCTGCCTGCCCATTACCCTGTGGGTAATATGTTGTACTCTTTCTATGCACAATCATGAACTCTTTAGTCAACAACTCAATGGTCTCATTCATGAAGTGACTTCCCTGATCACTGATAAATTCTAAGGGACAGCCAAATCGTGTAAGTATGTTCTCATACAGGAACCTTGCTCTGGACTTGGCTGAGTTGTCCCTCAAAGCTTTAGCTTCCACCCACTTCGTAGTATAATTAGTGGCTGTAATTATGTACCTGTTCCGTGAATTCTTGGCTGGTAATCTACTAGATTTCTTTGTGGTAATTTGTATCTCGTGTATCCCATTATGCACGGTTAGTAACTGAGAATTCCAGTCATGGAATACCCTGGCCTGTTTCAGCCACGGACGTCCCAATAATAAGGAGTAAGCCTCCATGACTTCATCCATCTTCAACACAGTTACTGTGATCATAAAGATCATCTTCTGTATCTGTATCTTAACTCCTCTTATCAATCCCAATGGCTGTACACTTCTTTGATCTGCCATTGTTACTGTAAATGGGGCTGGTTTCATGTTACTTAGACCAAGCTTCTTCCTTAATTGGTCTGTCATGATATTAACTCCAGAGCCTCCATCTATCAGTACATCAATTAGTTCTGTGCTTCCAATTCTCAGTTGGATTACTGGCATAGAATCATCAAAGTCCATGACTGTTTCTCGCCCTTCCGGCTTCACATTATAACTGGTCACCTTGCTGTTCAGGTCTGTGTTTCTTGTCTCCTGGGCAATTCGATTGATTGCTTGATACAGCCTGTGCCTACAATAAGGTGCCACAGCCAATAGCTGTCCAATGGTAATTTCTGCTTTGGTCTGGCATATTACTTCAGCCAAAGTCTCTTCATTACTTTGCATGTCTGCATCTTCTTTCTTCCTTTCATCCTCACTCCCTTCTTCTCCATCAGAATCAGAGGAATCTGCCACAGGAATATCAGTACTCTTCTGCATTTCCCTTATAATATCTGTCACTTCCTTGTGCAGTTCCTTCTCATCTTTCCAAGTCTCTTCATCTTCAGGCATATCATTGCCACCTTCATTATCATCTTCTTCCTCTACTAATGGAGGTATTAGTTTGGCTTTACTTCTTGTTACTATCATTGTACTTACTTCTGGCACAACACATGGCCTAACCATGTGAGCTGCCACCACTGGGCCCTCATTCACAGGAGCTCTCATCTCATTCTGGTGTCTTATCCAGAATGAACAGGCTGCCCTGCGATGTCCTAGCTGATTACAATAGTAACATAGTTCTTCACCATTGGGTCCTCGCCCTTGGTCTGTTCTTGGATTATTTCTATAATCCTGATTCCCGGGCTGGTAATTCCCCCTTGGATTACCCTGATAGTTGCCTCTGGAATTTCCTTGGTTTAATTTCCTCTTGAATTACCTCTCCCTTCCATGCCATTGTTATAACCACCAGACCTACCATAGTGGTCCTGATCATTGTTTCTTCTTGGCTGGGGCTGCACCTGGTTCTCTTGCAGCTGTCCTTCTGTTGTAGTAACAATTCTCAGTAGAATGATTATCCATTTTACAGATAGTACAGTGTTTCTCTTTCATGTGGCATTCAGTAGTGGTGTGGCCTTCATTCTGGCATTTTGCACACCAAACACCCTTCCTCCAATGTGTTGCAGCCTCTGTGGCATACTTCTTCAAGATTTCTTCCAATCTTTTTTCATAGTTATCCCTCTTCAGCTTCTCCTTTCTCTTACTCCTCTTTTTTAGTTCCTGCTCTTCTTCTTCATCTGACTCATCCTCAGAGTCCTCATCATCATTTTTCTCTCTCCTGAGCATTCCCAATTGCTCAATTCTGTTTGCAGTTTCAAATGCCTCCTCCACTGTATTATGGGGTAACATATCCACTTTCTTTTGCAACTCTGGTCTTAGTCCACTCACAAACCAAGTCTTCTGTAAACCTGGTGCTGGTACTGCAGCCAGCTTTTTCATCATCAATTCCATCTTTTTCATATACTCCTCAACAGTTTCATGCTTCTTTTGCTTTAACTGTTGTAAACTTCCATACACTTCATCCTCAATTTTACTTGTCCTGAACCTATTTCGGAATGTTGTATTCAAGCCATTCCAGGTTAGGAAATGATTATCAGGGAATCTTGCATACCATTCACTTGCTTTCTTGATAAGTGAACAAGGAAACAATCTCATCTTGGCATCATCGCCATTCTCATTGTTCACTATACACATGTGCTCAAATTGGCTAATGTGTACATCGGGATCCCCTTTTCCTGAAAGGGTGGTTTTGCCCGTGTTGGTTGTAACGCCATCTGTGGCCCTACCTTCTGCCCACTGACAGGTGCTGGCACCCTTGCTGGTGCTGGTCCTTTTGGACCTGTTGTTTTTGTGGTGGATCTTCCACCAAGTGGTGGCCCTTGAGCACTCCCTGCTTCTGGCCCCACGATATTCACAGTATTCCCAGCTTCAGGTGCACTACTTCCCACACTCCCTGTCCCCCCAGAGCCAGATCTAGGCCGCCTGCCTGATCCCCCTGAGCCGACACCTTCGTTGGCCTGTGATCCAAGTGCTCCACTTGATCCAGGTCCAACGGGTTGGGATGTCCTGGTTGTAGTCTCAACCTCAGCTGTTGGGTCTACTTCTTCATATTCTTCCTCTTCCAATTTCTTCTCTCTGTTTTCATCCTCCAAGTTCTGCCCTTGGGTTTCTTCTTCACTCATGTAACTCAACTGTAATGGTGTTGGAGAGTCTGAACTCTCCGTTGGCTCTGCCACATCCTCTTGTCCTTCTTCACCTTCCGCTTCAGAAACTGGAGTTCCTGCTTTTGGTGTTCCATGCCAACTCTTATCAAAGATTTCTGTCAAATCTTTTATCCAGGGATGTACCTCAGATCTTTCACCTCGTGATTGATCTTCCTCCTGTACCAATCCCCTTAATCTTTCTTGCAAAGAAACAGAAGGAGTGGCATCCAACTCTAGTTCTTCCGGTATGGGTGATGTACTCTTTGATCTTAATGGTGTGAGAGGTCCAGATGATTCCCCTATGTCTATTCCTCTCTCCCAAAGATATGGATAATTAGCTTTCAGATAGCTTTCTCTTTTTGCTGAATATCTCTGGCGTCTAGCTTCTCTTTCATCACTCATGTCCCATGTCTTTCATTTCTTTTTAATGTGGCAATGACCAAAACTCTCTTCTGTAATATCTCTCGTATATGCCTGGGTTTCTTTCAAGCTTCAATGCACCCTTGGCTATACTTGAAGTCTCCGTTACCATATAACCATATGGCAAACAAGTCTGGAAAGTTGTTCTTGGTGTGAGTTTGATCCACAAAATATCCTTTGGAATCCAATTCTTTACCAGTAAAGCTCTTCATGCATATGAGTATAAACATTCACCTTTCTTTCCTCCCAGCCTTCAAACTCTACTCGCTTAATGGATAGCAATGCTATCACATAAACCAATGTTGGTAACCAACGTGCTCTTCCTCTACAGGCTACCTGATAAATCTTTATCACTCCTTTCTCCAGACCCCATTCCGGATCAGCATCATGCACTCGCTTAAGAATATTTTCCTTACAACCGTCTGGCAATTCCAAGAACCTTTGAAAGAATTGTTTGGACAATCTTTCTTCCTTCGTTCCACAGGGAATTTGATTCACTTCAAATTCTTTAATGGTCCAACCACCATGATCCCACCAGATGTCTGTCACATCTGGTTGTTCATGACTCAGTTCCCCAGTATGGTCGCCAAATGTCGCGCGACTTTTACTCACCCATCCCTTCGCTATCCGAGGCGGAAACTCCAAGATAGAAGAGTTGGAAATCTAAGTACTCAGCCCGCTCAGAACAATCAGTCATGACCTACAGCTAGTGTATCATGGGGGTATTTCCTATTTGTTTCCCTTTCCGCATTCATGTTAGCTACCTTACCGTTGATAATTAAGTATCAGTTTGCTTCATCAATCTATCGGATTCCATCAACTCATCCACTCATTCCACAGCTTCACTCAGATATCTCTATACAGTGTGATTGTATCGTATAAGTATCAGATTATGATTTATCAGGTATCAAGCCGAAGCCATTTTGTCTCTAATCTGCTCTACAATATCACTACAGCTTTGCATATAACAAGCATCTGGTAATCATCTCTCCTCCTTCACCGTGCTCTCCATGCCTGCTTCCGTTCTTGCTCTCCGCCCGGTCCCCTCTCTTCCCTGACCAAGAAGTCCTTCCCCTCACGTGCTTCCAAGAATAATCCTCCCTTCTCAGTCCTTGCTTCTCCCTTTATCTTCCTACCCGTGGCTCTAACCGTTTCCCTCACTAACCGTCGTTCGTGAACTAACATGTTCCATTTGCAGGTGTTGTTCCCCACAGTCGTTCCCTGTCCTGCTCTCCGTTCCCTATGGTCGTGACCGCTGTGTCAAGCTGTGACTGGCTGTGTGGCTGTGTCGGCTGTGACGGGCTGTGTTGGCTGTGATGGCTGTGTCGGCTGTGACGACTGTGACGGGCTGTGTTGGCTGTGATGGACTGTGTAACCCCCTTTTTCAGTGTGCTGCTGTCACCCCTAAGGCTCCTGTTGATCTCAGTCTGTGCAAATATTAAGTGTACCCTACAGATGCCGTATAAGTGTCTAAGTCCCAGACAGTCCTCTAACAGTCGCCCACGTAAAATCTGATAGATCAAGTATGGACCGTCGGTCTTGAGCTTAGATTTGCATGCATGCTTGCCATGTTGTAATCAAACGCACACGGTCTGTCCCACCTGAAACAAGTTAGAATACTTGACACGCTTATTAAAATTACGGGCCTGGGTTAGCTAAGCCTTACCAATGTTCGTTTTGGCATCATGGATAGACACCGCATGCCGAGCATGAAGATCCTCAACAAAAGTATCAAGATCAACCAGATCAGCAACAATAGAGATAAGAGGGGTAGAATGCAAAGGAGAAACACACTTGCGACCATACAACAACTCAAAAGGAGTCTCCTTGGTGCTAGCATGCACCGTAGTGCGATAAGCAAAGAGAATAAGGGGAAGAAAGGTATCCCACTCCCTAGTAAGTGTGCCATTCTTTTCCAACATTCGGCAAAGAGTTTGGTTGAAGCATTCCGTAAGGCCATTGGTATGGGGATGGTATGGGGTTGTGGTGGAGTGCTTAACACCAAAAATGAAGCAAACCACCGTGAGGAGCTGGTTGCAAAACTCCTTGCCCTGATCCGTTAGTATCTCCCGATGCCACCCATGCCGCATGAGGATCTCATTGAAGAAGAACTGAACTCTATTGGCTGGGCATTCACTGAGACGTCACGGAATTCATCTCTAAATGTGAAGGTTGTCGTGCTAACATTGCTCTCCCTAGGGCCCGGATCTTGTATGAGCTGTAGCCTTTGCCTGTCACCCATGCTTTTGCTCGTGTTGGCATTGACTTAGTAGGACCCCTCGCACTCACATCAAAGGGTCAAAGCTACCTTTGTGTTACTTGACTAAGTGGGTAGAAGTCCGGCCTTTGCGTTCCAAGGCTAGTGATGCTTGCGAGCCACGGTTTTCTTGATGCCAAGGTAACCTGCATACAAGGAAAAATGGAAGTGCTCCAATAAAGCATTCAGCTGGCTCCGTGGTGGCACCTCCAAGTAGCATGGCTCCCCTCTAGTGAGCTCCTTGAAAAGCTTATCACCCATGAAACGGTGAGTAGACACATGATAGAGAATTTGTTTACACAATGACTCGGAAAGGCCAGCTAGCGAACGCCATGATTGGCATCGCTGGAGTAGCGCAGCATGTAGCTGATCGTCCATGACTGCACTGCACATAAGAGGTAGACAATGGGCTTTAGATAAGGTGGTCTGGAGTGTCTGCACCTATGATCTCCAGCCAGGGATACCTTCACCTCATTTGTTATTACTCATGGATAGCCAAATCAGGCCTTGAGGCTCAAGCCAATAGTCATACCGGAGTGCAGCAGCTGAATTACAACATACTCGAGGGCCTAGGAAAGAGTAGAGCTGAAACACAACAAGGAACTTCCACCAAACCATCCGAATTCTCTCTAAGCGATAAATCCACCACACATACTAACACATGAATAAATCAATCAGGATCATCAAGAAGGCTAGACCAGCCCCAAGCAGCCAATATGCCATGGGAATCCAAGGCCAAGGGGTGCTGATCTACACAAAGAAGGTTGAGAAGAGGGGCAGGATCAGGAGGAGGTACTGCATCAGTAGCAGCAAGGTCATCCAAGGTGAGCATAGGTCTGCTGACAGGAGGATCAACCCGTGTAAGTGCATCAACATTTGTGTTTTCCTTGCCCTTCTTGTAGACCATATCCATGTCAAATTCCTGCAGGTACATAGCTCATCTAGCAAGTCTGACATGAAGTTCCTTTGGCTTAACAAGAGCCGTAAGTGGAAGATGATCAGTCTCTACCACAAACCGGCTACCATGCAAATATTGCCTGAAATGCTTCACATCAAAATACTCAGGCCAGACCCTCCTTGTCAGATATGGAATAGTTCCTTTCATGACGATCAAGACGACGAGATGCATAAGCTATAACATGCTTCTTGCCTTCTACAACTTGACATAAGATTGCAAAAATGGCAACATCCGATGCATCAGTCTGAAGCAGGAAAGGTAGTTCAAAGTTGGGAAACATTAGGATGGGGGCCGAACACAAAGCCTTGCGAAGGGTGTCAAATGCAGCTTGTTGGGAGAAGGTCCATTCAAACCTGACATCCTTGCACAATACCTTGGTTAGAGGGTGGGCAAGCTTGGCAAAAAAATTTATGAAGCGTCTATAATAAGAAGGCAGACCAAGGAAGGATTTGATACAATGTTTATCCCTGGGAATAGGAAAGCCCAAACAGACTCAAGCTTGGCAGGATCAGGAAGCAAACCATCATTGGAGAGGATATGACCAAGAAAGTGTAGCTCATGCATGAATAGCTCACACTTCTTTGGCTTCATTTTGAGGCCCGCAGTACGCAATTTGCTGAAAACACGCTGCAGGTCAGTCAAGTGGGCATCAAAACTGGCTGAATACACATTGATATCATCTACATAAATTAAGGACATTCCTAGCGAAGATTACCCAAGACAATATCCATGAGGCGCTGGAAGGTAGAGGTGGCATTGCACAAACCAAAGGGCATGGTCTCATACTGGTATTTGCCCATGCGACACACAAATGAGGTCTTTTCGTTGGCTGCTTCAATGAGAGGATCTTGCCAAAAACCAGATGCAAGATCAAGAGAGGAGAAAATTGTAGCACCATGCAATTGGTCCAAGGTCTCATTGATCCTAGGCAGTGGGTAGGCATCCTTCTTGGTGATGTCATTCAGTTTCCTGAAGTCAACATAAAAGCGGGTGGTGCCATCTTTCTTTCCAACCAAGACAATTGGACAAGCCCAAGGAGAAACTGATGGCTTAATCACACTAGCATCAAGCATTTTCTGGACTTCTCCTTGGACTATAGCACGTTCCTTGACACTCTCTCGGTAAGCAAATTGTTTGATAGGAGGCCCTTCGGTAACAATGTTATGTTGAAGAATGGGAGTGCGTTCTAAATGAGTGGACCCCAAGCTGAAGACATCTAGAATTTTGGCAATAAGCCTCTCAGTTGACTCTTTTTCTTTGTCCTGAGGAGAGGGTAGTACCCAACTTGATTTCAGATAGCACTTTGGTGAGGGCTTTCTTACCTTCAGGACTGAGATCAGGGACAGGTGGTGGTGCAAATGCAGCAAAAGCAGCAACATCATCCAAGAGGCCATGTTGTTTGCTGGGGATTGCTAAACTGCAGCGTAGCTACGGCGTGAGCCCAGCCCCGTGAGCCTGGGAGCTGAGCTCACGTTGTAGCTACAAAGCGTGAGCTGAGCTCACGCTTCAAGGAAGCGTGAGCGGCACAAATCTGCTGGAGAAGCAGGTCCTATAGGCGAGGATTGCAAAAAGAGGGCCTATTACCGTGGACAAAACAAAGGGGGCCACCATGCACCATGTCTGCAATGCCTGCACAAAAAGAGGAATATGAAAATATGGCAGAATTGAGCTCAGAATGATTGACACACTTTATTTCAATTCACAGATAGACGCTTAAAATGAATGGCATGTGCATTTGCCCTGGTTCCGTGAACGAAATGTATGTGTTTGTCCTAAATGCAAAGTCTTCACACGGTAACCTAGAAACCAGCGTGGGAAGCGGGCATGGCTCGTATGTGTTCAAAGAGAATTTGGCGGAGCCCTACGTGAGGTGTCCCGCTGCAGAAGGGTGATGACTTCTCCGTAGCCTAGTGTGGCTTGGTGAATGAATTGGTCTCTCTTACCGTCGCAACACATAATTACAAGGTATATGTAATATTGATGCTTGCAGGGGACCCACTTCCCTCTCATGCCGAGAGCGCCCTCACGCATCGTTACAAAATCCGGACAAGTGCAAGTAGGGAAATTCCCCACGGTAACCTGATATTCTTTGCCATGAAGAACTGAGCCAATAGACAGCACTGTGTAAATCCGTCCATACCCCGGGGCAGGGACTTCGGTGATACGAGCCACCCAAGCCTGCAAAATTCTAGCCGATTCCATCTTGCATTCGTGATCTGCACCCAAAGCGACACGGCGCACTGTTTTTCCATCTCTTTTTGTTGGGTGGGAGTCGGCACCGGGTGGAGGCATTGCTGGAGCATGTGGCACATCTGTGCCGACAGTGCACAAGGGCACCACCCGGGACTGTGCAAGACAAAACCCTCCCTCCTCCAGCATGCTTATCTCGGTTGTTGACAGCGACGTCCCAAGTTTCATAGGCCAAATTGCAGGGGGAGGGGGTTTCATTATCACCAAAGGACGAACTGTTCCCTTGACCCATCGTGCCATATCGTCTGGGCAGAACCAGAACTTGTGGTCCTTTGACTCCCCACTATGATAAGGTCGGAACAACCCTGTGAATGTTGGAGCTGGAGTCCCCCTCGAGCCTTTGCATATTTTTGATTTGCATTTCTTGAAAGAGGGGGTCCGAATTGCCATGCAAGCAACTCTAGATCATGGTGGGGTGCGTTCCATGTGCCACTCACTATCAATGCAATCAGATTCCTGCACCATGGCCACCACCTCCTCCAATGGGATTCCTGCTGCTGTGCTTGCATGTTCTACACCTGCTCCACTGGAGGAGGACCCACCTGGGAAGGGGCTGGCACACGACTTACTCTGCACTGGAGACACCTTTGGCACAGAGAAATTGACCCTGTCTGGGCGATGGGAATCTCCGTCTGACCCTGGAAGAGTGTTCAATTTTCTTTTGCATGATCCAAATCTTTCCTCGCCTTCCAAATGAGGGAGCCTGGATTGCAAAGGGGAGCCTTCAGTGCACCTGTTCAGAGCTCTGGCCATCTTCGATGGGTCTCCGGACCTACTCGCAGCCCTTAGCATCAACAAAGTCGTACCGGGGCCCTTGCCTCCACCCCGTCCCATCAGAAAATTGTGGTACCTGGTTTGTTGTGTAAGTGCCCGCACCATGTCATCAGCAATGGCCACATACAAGTCACGACCTGCTTTGGTAGATTGCTGCATCCAGGCGTTATGAACAGTCTCCCCCAAATTACAGGATGGCATGTCAGCCAAGTCCTCCAAGGACATGTCCTGCAGGAGGCATTGCATGGAAATGTCAGGAAGGAAAGGAAATGGAAGAGGTTCTGCAAGCAACAATCCAACAACCCCAAATGAAGAGGCACGATGCAAAATTTGTGATTTTGGGATTCAAGAGGCTTACCGTCGTCATGAAAGCTCCCCATTGTCTGTATCTGAAGTGCTAGAAAACCAACCAGTCCTCCAACTCCTTCAGGTGGATACCAGTAGCAGCACCAGAGGAGAACCACCAAGCCCGGATTGCTTGGTAAGTGCTCTCAGCTTCTCCCATTGAGTTGGCATTTTTGTACTTGAGACAGAGCCTTCTGTGCTCCAACTGAAGGTCAGGGCGAATGCAGCGCTTTGTATGACGTGCCAGAGATTGACTCCAATGGAAGAGGCATGTGCGCTCCCTATTTTCCATTGGGACCTTAGGATCCCCCGAACCAAACATGCGCCGCACTGCATTGAAATTTGCCTGTGCACTATCAGCCATGGAGCCCGCAAAATTTGTGTTTTGTACTCCATTGCGCTGCATGATGGCCAGGAGCGAATTCCACATGAGCATCTGGGATTCAGTGTCCTCCGACTGCATATCACAAATTGCTATTGAGAGCACACGCTGGTACGCTGGATCATACACATGGCATGCCATGGTTGTCCAACCCTTCACCCGTTTGCAGTGATCAAACATCAACCAACATTTAGCCAAATCTCCTCCAGGTTGCATTCGGCGGACAATGCTCACACCACTACCTTCGCCCACTGTGGACATCTTGAACAAATATACCTTGGATGAGCCCTGGCCAGGGAAGATACTGTTTTGAATGAATTCATAGCGACTTCTCCGTTTGAGGTCCATAATGTTGTTCATGAATCCAGCAGTGCCTGTGCCGACTCTGAGTGCATTCACCTGGTTTCGAATATTGGGAGAGCTCAATACGGAGAAATGGTCCATCACTGCATCAAGCGAATCTGCATCCAGCATTGGTTGTGTCAAATCCCCTTCACCCAGTATGTGTTTTTCCAGGAAAGCCTGCTAGCTGCAAGCGCTATAGCAGAAGGTGTTGCACAAGGGGCATTGTGGAACTCCTGCTTCAGCAGATTTCTAGCGATGTCCACGCTATCCCTGCAACTTCCTTTGGACACAGGATGCTCGTGTGCACCCATATGAATGCAGGCACGAGTCATTGTCTTGCATCGGTGTGCCACCTGGTACATACGAGCGTGGCACACAGAAACACAGGACGGGGAAAGTTTGCAGAACCTGCACACAAAAGTATTGGTCTTGGGAGGGGCAAGTCATGGGGTGAAAGGATTCAGGGGCACACCTTCCCACTCACTTTTGTTTGGTTGAGCGTTGTTTATTAGGCGAGGGCAAGATATATTCAGGCACTTGCAATGCCCAACGCAAACCGACCTTCGAAATTTCAATCCAATGTCATTGTGGATGTTTGACGTTTTTGTCCTGCACCAAGGGTATCCGTCATGTTTCTTGTCCATGCCCTACAGAAGCCCAGCCAGTCCATTGGAAGATGTGGGAGGGTTGAGCTCAAACAAGATATCCCCATCAAACTCTGCTAGCACGTATTGAACCCGCTGCACACGAAGGGACTCCCAATCAACAAAACGCAGCTCGCTCTTGCACCCAGGCACCCCTGCGAGGGCTTTCAATTTTGGAATGACACTCGTTATCTCTTGCAATTCGGATTCATCCAAGAATGGAGTCTGCACTGGCGGAGGAATCTCAGAAACATCCTCCGAGGACGAGTCTGAAAGAGTCACGAATGTAGTGGATGTGCTCACCTCTTGTTTCACATGAACTGTGCCCTTTTGCTGCACGACCGATGCTGCAGTTCCAGGGGTAATGACTGATCCTGCTGATTGTCTTCTCTCTTTTCCAAGGACACGGTATGTGCCTGGAAGGACTCTCCACTTCCTTCCACACTCGCCAACCAATGGTTTCTCCAAATGTCCATAATCCAAATTCCCATCCTCGTCATACACCTCTTTTTGAACAAGCAGAGAACCCAATTCCAGTGGGAACACTGTAACCAGCTCATCCTCATGAACAACTGCAAACCCATCGTCGTCTGTAGTGGCAGTCAGTGGAAAACTACCTGCATTGGAATGAAATCGGGCTAGTCTATCTCGCTCCTTGGACATGTTTTCCTACGCTGACCGAAACTTTCGATTCACAACGGAATCCCCGAACTGATAGCCCGCAATTCTTGAAAGGGGATCCACCACAAAAAAATTGAGGTCAACAAGGGTAGCACTAACCCAAAGGCTGCGGGCGATGCATCAAAAGGATGTAGGAATGACATGCACTGAACTTCCCAGACAACCACGCTGAGAGACACCAACTAGAAAAACTGTTTTCAAATACAGGAAGCCACAAGAAGCCGTGCTGTTTTTGGATGAAAAACAAACCCTGAACATGACATGAAACCATCCTTTATGGAAAGACGGCAACAACCCTGGAGAGCAGTAAACAGGAAGACCCCGAATGTAATGAGGTTGTGCCGTGCCAGAAGAGCACAGCACAAACACTGACACTCCAAGAGTCACCTTGCACGGATGTGTGCAACACAAGATCATTTCCGACACAACCCTTTATACTGAATGACCCCATGGCGACGATGACGGCAAAATGCAAAGCACATGGCAGGCAGTACGACACACGTGGATGCATATGTGAAGCACAACATTTATGGCGAATCTGCAAGAACTGCTCCAAATTGAACTAGCATTAGATTTCTACGGCACTTCCGAATTTGAAACAATGCAAGAAGGCCACCATGTATTGGCAGGCATCAAAGTAAAATCTGACATATATCACAAGTACATGCAACGGATGTACATATTTTCTAGCACTTTATTTCTTGAATAATACAAAGACGCCGAAATGGATGAATTCCGTTCGCACACAATAACAACACCCGCATCCAAATACGGTTGACAATGTCCAATTTTGATTTTGTTTACATGCAATAGCAACCCTTGTTGCAAACGTCAAACTGGAGAGCTCTAGAGGCATCGTGGGGAGCCCTTGTTTCCAGCGGAGGAGGAAGAGAAGGAAGTCATTATACTTCACGAGCTCTAGAAACAGGAATAGAGCCAGATATAGAATGAGGATGGAAAGAGTGGCCGAAGAGGAAAAGGCGGAAGAAGAGGGCAAAGAGGAAAGTTCGGCGATGGAAGAGCAGGAATCCGGAGAAGAACAGCAGCCTGCCATAGTTCCAAGAACAGATGAGGAGGACACTGCATCCAAGGGAGAGGCAGACGCCGAAGATGATGTTGACGCTGGCCTCACGAAGAACCTAATAGTGGAAGAGAGGATGGGGGAGATGCTCCAGAACATGCGAGGCGTGGAGAGCAGTCCGAAGCGCAAAGGGTCCCCGGCAATTGGGGAGTCTTCTGGAGCAGCCAAAAAAAAGGTACAATCTTTGAAACCCACCTTTGTGCTTCATTGCTAATGTGAACCCAAGTTGAGATTCTATTTCGATATGAACATAGTCTACACACGGCATCTCTGCCAGGTTGCATCAACCGCGAACAAGAAGCTCAAACAGTGCGCGTTGACGCACACTGTTTGAGCCTTCCATTTTGCTGGCTTGTTGATGTGCAAAACGGCCAAATTGGGGAACTAGGGCAGGTTCAATCCACCACGAAGTGGAAGCTGAAACAGTGTGCGTTGACGCACACTGTTTGAGCCACGCATTTTACTTGGTTGATGGTGTGCAAAACGGCCAGATAGGGCCACTATGCCCGGTTCAATCCTCCACTATTTGGCAGCTCAAACAGTGTGCCTTGGCGCACACTGTTTGAGCCCACCTTCTCATTGATTTTTCATCTGAAAAAACGGCCACAAACGGCATGTATTTGAGGATCAATCATCACTTACATGGCAGCTCAAACAGTGTGCGTCAACGCACACTGTTTGAGCTCACCTTGTCATTGCCTTTGTCATCTGAAAATCGGCCACATAGGGTATGAATTTGAGGATCAATCATCACTTACTTGGCAGCTCAAACAGTGTGCGTTGGCGCACACTGTTTGAGCTACCCTTATCATTGCCTTTTTCGTTTGAAAATCGGCCACATAGGGCATGTCTCTGAGGATCGATGAACACTTATCTGGCAGCTCAAACAGTGTGCGTTGGCGCACACCCCACCTTCTCATTGATTTTTCATCTGAAAAACGGCCACAAACGGCATGTATTTGCGGATCAATCATCACTTACATGGCAGCTCAAACAGTGTGCGTGAACGCACACTGTTTGAGCTCACCTTGTCATTGCCTTTGTCATCTGAAAATCGGCCACTTAGGGTATGAATTTGAGGATCAATCATCACTTACCTGGCAGCTCATACAGTGTGCGTTGGCGCACACTGTTTGAGCCCACCTTCTCATTGATTTTTCATTTGAAAAACGGCCACAAACGGCATGTATTTGAGGATCAATCATCACTTACATGGCAGCTCAAACAGTGTGCGTCAACGCACACTGTTTGAGCTCACCTTGTCATTGCCTTTGTCATGTGAAAATCGGCCACATAGGGTATGAATTTGAGGATCAATCATCACTTACCTGGCAGCTCAAACAGTGTGCATTGGCGCACATTGTTTGAGCTACCCTTATCATTGCCTTTTTCGTTTGAAAATCGGCCACATAGGGCATGTCTCTGAGGATCGATGAACACTTATCTGGTAGCTCAAACAGTGTGCGTTGGCGCACACTGTTTGAGCCCACCTTGTCATTGATTTTTCATCTGAAAAACGGCCACAAACGGCATGTATTTGAGGATCAATCATCACTTACATGGCAGCTCAAACAGTGTGCGTCAACGCACACTGTTTGAGCTCACCTTGTCATTGCCTTTGTCATCTGAAAATCGGCCACATAGGGTATGAATTTGAGGATCAATCATCACTTACCTGGCAGCTCAAACAGTGTGCGTTGGCGCACACTGTTTGAGCTACCCTTATCATTGCCTTTTTCGTTTGAAAATTGGCCACATAGGGCATGTCTCTGAGGATCGATGAACACTTATTTGGCAGCTCAAACAGTGTGCATTGGCGCACACTGTTTGAGCCCACCTTCTCATTGATTTTTCATCTGAAAAACGGCCACAAACGGCATGTATTTGAGGATCAATCATCACTTACATGGCAGCTCAAACAGTGTGCGTCAACGCACACTGTTTGAGCTCACCTTGTCATTACCTTTGTCATCTGAAAATCGGCCACATAGGGTATGAATTTGAGGATCAATCATCACTTATCTGGCAGCTCAAACAGTGTGCGTTGGCGAACACTGTTTGAGCCCATCTTGTCACTATTTTTTCCCTCTGAAATTCGGCAATACAGGGCATGTCTCTGAGGTTCAATGAACACTTACCTGGCAGCTCAAACAGTGTGCGTCAACGCACACTGTTTGAGCTCACCTTGTCATTGCCTTTGTCATCTGAAAATCGGCCACTAAGGGCTTCTCTTTGAGGTTCAATGAACACTTACCTGGCATGTCTCTGAGGTTCAATGAACAGTTATCTTGTAGCTCAAACAGTGTGCGTCAACGCACACTGTTTGAGCTCACATTTTCTTTTTTTTTCTTTTGAAAATCGGCCACTAAGGGCTTCTCATTGAGGTTCAATGAACACTTACCTGGCATTTCTTTGAGGTTCAATGAACACTTACCTAGCATGTCTTTGAGGTTCAATGAACACTTACCTTGCAGCTCAAACAGTGTGCGTCAACGCACACTGTTTGAGCTCACCTTTTCTTCCACACATGGCCTCTCTGCCATGCTCAAACACCATCGTCTCATGCCTCACTCTTATATCAATTTGAATGGACAACCCTGCAGGAGAAGATGCAAAGTGTGGCGGAGGAGATCCCTTCGGGGCTGGGGAAGGAGATCATTGTTGATGTTGACGATGAGTTCTATGAAAGCAAAGCCGCTGAGATGCTGGGGGGTCAGAAGGTAAACTCTCAGCTTGTGGTGCAAAGTATGCTTGCCCCGGGTGGGAGGTTGAAGATTCCCCTGTGTAGGATGGTTTCCATGCCCGTCGTTCGACCACCCCTCATCAAGGACATTCTCAAGCTAGAGGCCGAGTTTGTTCATGGGTATTTGGATGGATCCGCAGTGTTTTACGTTTGTACAAAGGATTCCAGAGGCAATGAGCTCCTTGTGGATGAGTCAATCGTGGACTCCTAGGATCCTATTTGGAGACAGGTGAACGAATCCTTCGAACTTCTTCTCTCCAGGAAACCTTCCACCCAGGCATTCTCGGGGAAGATGTTTCACGTTTGGGATGGGAACCACCGGTTGCTTGCATGGATGGCTGTCATTGGGAGGCTGCACTCACAGGAGGAAGAGTGGCATTACTCTGTTCGATCGATGGTGCTGGATTGTGAGGGGAACATGATGGGTCTTCTGACGGCAATGAATGATGTGAACAGGTTGGTTTCTCATTCTACATGTTCCACTTGTAGTTCCGTGGTTCTTTGATTAAAGTCCTTGAATTTCATTCTGACTTTCAGATATCATTCTGCAGAGGAACGGAGACATCGCATGTCAAAACGAGTTTGGTTCACACACTGTATAGGATACAAAGGATCGGGCAGATGCCCTTGACCAACTTCAAGACCATCCTTTTAGCAGAGACGTACAAGAAGTGCGAAAGCTCCAAGACATCGGAAACGTGGTACTCGTTGACACGTGAGGCTTTCATGGTGTACATGTACACGATGAGATACATCTTCCTTCATCTGCCCTTTCCATATTCCTGCTTCCACATGTTTGTTTCTGTTTGTTTCCCTTGCCCTTGGGTTGATGCAACTCTCGTGCATTCCCTTGCAGCAAGACATTGCAGATGCAGGGGAGCGTGGCAAACTGGAATACTACAGGTCAACCCCTGAGGAGAGAAGGACAACAAAGGGGGTTGAGAGTCACATCGAGAAAGAGATGACCGCTACAAGAAGGCACTACAACAGATTGCGGCTTTTACGACTCCCATGGGTGCGCAGTCATGACAGATTTGTGGCAGAAATGCCATTTGCAGTCGTAAAATGCTTTTGAAGTCATAATGCAGGTCTGGGGAAGGCGTATATGCGACTGCATGGCTCCGGACTCTGCGGAACACAGGTCAAACATGTTTGACCACGAATATTGGCATGGCAGATATGACTACCAGTCACGGTCATGGCTACACTAGAATGACGTGTGTATATTGCTAGAAAGACATATGACTTCATGACTCTCACTCTAATGCATTCTGCCAGATCATCACATGGATGAATCACTACATGACTGCACATGTCAACACATGCTTTTCTGGTTATATATATAATATATGAGTATTTATATTTTGAAAAAACGGAGACTCTGACCACTAGAATCAATTTAAAAAAAAAACAAAATGCAATTAAAAAAAAAAAAAAACACATCGGCTGGTAAGTGCACAGTGTGTCGCCCTGGTGGTTTGGGGTTCAAACCCGCTGCCTTATCCCGTGTGTGGGATTGTTCGTGACAGTATGTCTGGGCGTTGATCGTCTTGTACGTCTTATGGCCCATAAATGAAGGCGGGTGAATTTTCCCCCCTCCTCAAGGACCTGTGGTTTCCTTTAAGAAAAGAAAAAAAAGAAAAAAAAATCAAAGAGGGGCTTTTAGGGTTTACAAAAAGGTTAAAAAACTTAAAAAGTTGCCCATCACGGTAGCGTGAACAGACTTAGAGCGAGCGGGAGGGAGAGAGAGAGAGGGTTGGGACTTAGAGCGAGCGAGCGGGAGAGAGGGCAAACATGCATGGGAGGCCCGCAGTTGGATCAACCTTCGCATTTGGAGCAAGCAACCCTAGAAACGCTACGGTATGTGTGTGAGGAGGTTTCGGCTGGGAGCCCGCCGTTCTTGGGAGAGTCAGTGTCGTCTTAGCAGACCGTGTTTCAATCTCTACCCGCTCGGCCCTGATTTTACAGCACGGAGCAGAGCTGGCATGAGTTTCTAAAAGACCCTTCACGATGGTGGGACAACCGCAATCGCAAGGTGTGGCTTTTTCTTAATGTACGATGGGAAGAAGTTTGTCCATCCTGCAAATGTGGGTTGTTGGCTCCTGTTAGTACCATGATTTGGTATTCTTCCTGATGTTTCAAGGTTCTTGGGAGAGTTAGTTTGGTCTTAGCAGGCCGTGTTTCAATCTCTGCCCACTCAGCTGCACCGTGGTGGTTCTCACTGACCAATCCGACATTACCTGACTACAGAAACAAGCAGCACACTGAAGAGGTCCTCTTGGGTTCATGGTCAGTCAAATCCTCCATGGGCCATGACACAAGGTCGAGGACAATGTGGTGAGGGCACCTTCTTCTTCGACCTATTTCAGCCTGTTTTGCCCTCTCATCAGACTCGGCCCTTCATTTGCAGCACGGAGCAGAGTTGGCATGAGATTTTTAAAGATCCTTCACGATGGTGCGACAACCGCAATGGCAAGGTGTGGCTTTTCCTTAATGTACGATGTGAAGAAGTTTGTCCATCCTGCAAATGTGGGCTGTTGGCTCCTGTTAGTACCATGATTTGGTATTCTTCCTGATGTTTCAAGGTTCTTGGGAGAGTCAGCTTGGTCTTAGCAGGCCGTGTTTCAATCTCTGCCTGCTCATCTGCACCGTGCTGGTTCTCACAGACCAATCCGACATTACCTGACTACAAGACACAAGCAGCACACACAAGAGGTCCTTTTGGGTTGATGGTCGGTCAAATCCTCTATGGGTTCTTCTTCGACCTATTTCAGCCTGTTTTTGCCCTCTCATCAGACTCGGCCTTGAGATGCATATTGAATTATGTAAGTTAGCTCGTTGCTCATTGATAAGTAGGGTTGGGGGTGTTTGCTGGAATGATTGTTGTATGCATGATTTTGTGCAGAGGCATAGATAGCTGAAGGAGCAGGGATAGAGTGTGGAAGAGGGCCAGATTTCAAGCTCCAGATTATCTATGATTCCCTGTGGAAGGATAGATACAAGAAACCTGCATGGGTAGATGGTCAATTGGAAGCCGCAGCAGCAGCAGCACAATTGATACAATCAAGCACTGCTAATGAAGGCACCTTCTGAAACACATTTCACCCTATTTTCCCCTCTTATCAGAATCGGCCCTAAATTTTCATGTTCAATTCTGCAAGTTAGCTGGTTGAGTGAATCTAGTTGGAGTGACTTTGACATGATACTGCCAATGTGACAAGAGGATGCATTGAACCCATTGGTAGCGGGATATTGGGATATCTCTTGGCCATGTGCCATCGTCAAAGCTGAAACTGTACTAGTTGTCATTCTGACCACTGCCCTAGTGGACATGTATGCCAAATGTGGGTGCAGCAAGCCTGATGCAAAGGGAGAGTTCGACAACATGGCTAAATGAGATGTGGTGTTGTGGACTGCCATGATTGTAAGGTGTGTGTAGCATAGGTGTGGGAGTAAGGCTTTGGAAACCTAAGAACAAATGATGTGGGAAAGGATGAAGCCAAACCAGGTCATGTTCATTTGTGTTTGTTAATATGCATATGCGAGCCTAGCAGCCCTGGGAAGGGGCCAAGAGGTTCATGGTGACATCATCAAAGCTGGAATTGTACCTGATGTCATTATGAACATTCCCCTGGTGTACATGTATGTCAAATGCGAGCCTGGTAGCCCTGGAAAGGACGCAAAGGTCCATTATCAAATCTGGAATTGTACCACTAGATGTCACTCTAAACACTGCCTTGGTGGATATGTATGTCAAATGCACGCCTGGCAGCCCTGAAAAAGGGTACAGAGGTCCACGGTGATATTGTCAAAGCTGGTATTGTATTTGATGTGATTCTGAACGTTGCCGTAGTGGACATGTATGCCAAGGTTGCAGGGTGCAACTACAAGGATACATGGTTGTTTTGATAATATGGCTGAATGAGATGTGGTACCAGCCTAGCCCATAATTGCACTTACCTAGAGTAGGCAATGAGTGAAGACGGGGTTTGTGATGTTGATCGTCCAAGCTGGAATTAAACAAATGTTGTTCTGAACTATGCCCTTGTGGACTTGTATGCCAAATTGGGGTGCATGGAGGATGATGATCCCAGGATATGCACAACAGCGGCACGGGATGGAGGCCCTTTGGAGAGGTCTATGAGCAAGTGGTGTGGGAAGGGATACTGCAGCGCAACCACATCGCGTTTGTTACATTTGGCAACATGTGTGCAAGCCTGGCAGCCCTGCAAAATAGCAAAGAGGTTCGTGGTGGAATTGTACTAGATGTCGATCTGAACTTTGACATGATGCCAATGTGACAACAGGAAAGTATCCAGAAATAGGTCACAGAGACGAGGAGAAGTTGTGGAATGGTGGGACAACCGAGGGAAAAAGGTTAATGCCTGTTAGATTATAGAGGGCAGACGCAATTCAACATAGGAACTAGTGTGATAAGCTGAGTTGGGTGTTTCCTAGAACAAATGTAGGCTGTCATTATCAGCTGCAAGGCAAGGAAGTATGCATGATTTGTGCAGAAGCAGTGATAGCTGAAAGAGCAGGGATAGAGTATGGGTCCAGATTCATCCAAGAGGGCCAGATTTCAAGCACATGATTACCTATGATTACCTGTGGATTTAGCTATAAGAAACCTGCATGGGTAGATGGTGAACTGGAAGCCGCAGGAGTAGCGGCACAATTGATAAAATCAAGCACTGCTAATAAAGGCACCTTCTTCAACACATTTCACCCTGTTTTTCCCTCTTATCAGAACCGGCCCTAAATTTCAATGTCTGCAAGTTAGCTGGTTGAGTGAATCGAGTTTGGAGTGACTTTGACATGATATTGCCAATGTGACAACAGGAAAGTATCGAAAAACAGTTAACGGAGATGAGGGGAAGCTGTGGAATGAATACTTTTCTGACCCCAGTCAATGGTGGGACAACCGAGGCAAAAAGGTAAATGCCTGTTGGATTACAGAGAGTAACAGATGCAATTGAGAATAGGAACTTGTGTGGTAAGTTGAGTTGGGTGTTTGCTGGAACAAATGTAGGCTGTCATTGTCAGCTGCTAACAGCAATGCAAGGATATATGCATGATCTATGCAGAGGCATGGATAGCTGAAGGAGCAGGGATAGAGTGTGGGTCCAGATCATCCAAAAAGCCGGATTTCAAGCTCCAGATTACCGATGATTCCCTGTGGAATATACAAGAAACCTGCATGGGTAGATGGTCATGGGTAGATGGTAGATAGTTTGGAGTGACTTTGATATGATACTGCCAAAGTGACAATAAAAAAGTATCCATAAACAGGTAACAGTAGCAGATGCAATTCAGCACAGGCACTAAGGCAAACTCTCCTTCCCCGTAAGGGTGTGTTTGGTATCTGAGCGAATAAATATTTTATCTAAGAATATAATTTCAAAAATTCGTTATTTAATAATGTGCCACTGTCCCATGTTGGTCAGTAATAATAATTATAATAACAAATAATTATAATAATTATTTTAGTAATTATAATAACAATAAAGTAAATCTACAACCCCCAACAGCGACGCGTGTCAATTGACATGAGGAACCACGTGTCAAAATCACGATGCGACACATGCTGACGTCTGATTCCCTCCTCTGCAGTCGGATGGCGTCGCAGTCTGACACGTGGCGTGTTCTGTAGAGAGCACGTGTCTCTATTACACAGCGGCTGACATGGACCCGTTCAGTCATTCAGTAATGCCAGCGTGTATGACTACCCCCACAGCTGCTCTGGCGCCACGTGACAGCCAGCCTGGAGAGTCATATCTGCCATGTCACAACTGACTAGGTCTTTACGTCTGCAGAGTCAGGAAGTCGTAAATGGCTTCCATGACTGCATTTGCAGTCATAACACAGAGACGTAAAAGCCGCAATTTGTTGTAGTGAGGACTATAATGAGTGCTTTTGTGAAGCAGTTGAGAATTGCCGACCCATCATTCCGATCGCAGTTTTCTCCTGGAGATAAAAAAAAAACCATTATAACAAGCCAGGCAAGCCAGAGATGGCCCAGAGAAGTTACACAGTTGTCTACCGCCGTTGTGTCTTCAGAACAGAAGGTGAAGTGGCTACAGATATGGAACACCGATCCCACAGTTAGGGATACCCACATGTTCCCCAGGCCGGAGAAAGAGAAGAAGACCCAGCGTGTCATTCCTGTCAGTGACAATGTGCTGGACACATGGCTTCACAAGGCCACTTACTGGAGCCAGGTGTGATGTCCTTTCCTGTGTCACTTTCTTTTCTCTTTTTTCCTGTCCTTCTCTTCCATTGCCTCTCACATTCGTTGTGATTGTTTTTGGGTTCATTCTTGCATTTGAATTGTTTTGCAGTTGGAAGAAAGGGCACGGTCGGTTCTGCATACTCAGCTGGCTGACTATGGCATCACTATGACAGCACCGAAGGTCTCCTTCGAAGCATACATGAGGAAATGGAGAGCCACAGTGTGGCACTCTTGTTTCTTTAGAGAGTTCAGCAAGGAGGTGGCATCAGTCAAACACATGACCTTGACCAGCAAGAAAAAGGAGAGGAAGCCTGGAAACGATGCCTTTACAGGTGCACACCCTGGGCCGTTCAGGCTACTTAGTGTGCTGTGGTTGCAATGTACTGTGACGCATACAGTTTAAGGGGGTCTTCCTGGTGGATGGAAAAGCTGAGAGACAATAATTGCATTGGCATAATGAGGCTGTCTCTGTTCCTGCGGTACATAAAGTTTGTTCTCATGGAAGAGAATTGCTTAGACAAACATCCAGATTCCGTGGACTCTGGCTTGTCCCTGCTGGCAACCAGACCATGTTTACTACTGGGATCTTGCATGACTGGGGCCATACCATCTTTCTTCTTGTGGTTGGTATTTGGATTGCCCTCCTTCTGAGACCCCAGCTCCGGAGGTGTCTTTGAGGAGAGAGAATGAGCAAATTGCAGCCACTGCCGCAGCAGCCGACCTCGACATTCATGAACAAAATTTGAGACTCTTGCAGAGAAGGAGCCTCCCGCTAAGGATACCCCGGGTAGAGGTAGAAGGCAAAGGGAAAAGATTGTTGCTGGTGTTGTGGGCAAAGGAAGGGGTAGAGGGAAGTGGCACAAGGCAGGAAGTGTTGCAGATATTGGCCCAGTGGTGCATGTCCAGCAAACTCCACCGCATGGTAGGGGATCCGTGAGAAAGAACAAGGGGGTGGTTGATCCCAATGACCCGTACCATGCAGTGGAACATCC